>BLKR01000767.1:0-406850 GCA_011170035.1 Teleogryllus occipitalis | reverse complement strand
TGATGGCCTTCAAAACACGGAACGCATTTGTTTCCGCATCAACGTATATAAGTATGGATAAATACTGCGATAAATATGTCAGAAACCATAATGCAAATTGATATTTTAAAGTTCTTCTTATGTGGAGATTTGAGGATATACCAAAGTTATAAAATACGAAGGATTTTTTAAGGTATGTGTGTGATTGCTACGTAAAATTTTGTGCGCGCGTAATCATTAGTGAACGCACATTTCTGAAGAAAATATAGAATTGAATGTTTCAGATTCATAAAATAAATATTTATTGGAAAAATATTTGTTTTTGTAGCAAAACATATTACTTAAAAATAAAACTCGTGTAAAGCTAATATAATAGCTTTTCTGAAATTGATGTCATAACTCCTTCCCTCTACCCAACCTACAACTAACTAAAATTTAATGCAAACAAAATATAAGGAGTGACCATATTCTTTAAAAAAATATAGAGAAACGCAAAAATTTCGCGGCACAAAACTATTTTATATTTAACAGGATGAATCTCTAACAAAAATAATGAAGCTGTGGAGGGCATTTTTTAAAATAATTTATAGAAATGTGAATAAACGATTTCACGGACGCTCTCTCAGGATTAAATTGTTCATCAACATATTCAAGTTTGGATGTATGGTACAAAAGTTGTATTAACCAAGAGTTTCAACTGGAAAAAATCTATTGGATTTTGATCAGGCGATCTCGAAGGCCATTCAATACATGTAAATCATTGAAAATTGATGTTTAAATGATGAAGAGAAAAACATTTTTGGGGTTCAGGAGACCCACGAAACGTGTTTCTCTGACAAAAAACGGCACTTTTTCCAACATTCCTTATATGTCTCTATTCGGAGTATACGAGAAAGGAAAATGTGAAACAGTTTTTGAGAAATTCTTGCATAGGTATTTTTGGAATATTGACACGATTTGATTCAAAATTGCATTAAAATAATAATATTTGGAAAACTGAACATGAAATCTTTTAAAGTGAAAATATTGAAATATAGATTGCTTTGAGAATAAATCTACATTTTCAATAATGAAGATGTAGGGGAGGTTCGGTAAGTATATAAACTTTTGTAATTTTCGAAAATTTTTTAATATTTTAACGAAAATCGGACAAATATATTAATAAATTCATAATTTTCATCCATTCGAACAAGTAATTGAAACAAAAATTTGAATTCGTTTTTGAGAAAATTTTGAAAATGTAATGTAAGATAATATAACGCACACTCACTTCCAACTCGCAAGCCTTTGAGTTGAGCCCAATCGTTTGACGAATATCTGTTCTGGGGGAAATCCTACGAATGTTTCTTTGCGTTAGTATTGATTACAGAGATAAAGTGTAGCATCATTATATTGTATCCTTGGTTCCTATAAACTGAATATCCTAAAATTGCTCTAATATTATCGGGACATTATATCCTTTAAGGCAAAGTAAGAATCATTTAAATCGAGGTACTACATTGGCAAAAGTTAGGCTGAACAAATAAAATAAAAGATGAACACGACTTGTATACCATTCTCCTCTGAAAGCCACTTACTAACCTCCTCCTTTCGAAGTTGTTTAAAACAGTGTATAATACAGTTTTGACCTACGCAAAAAAAAAAAACAACTCAAATGTCAGTTTTTTTATAATGAATTAAATTAAAAATATTGAATATGTTGATGTCCAACATTCACACAAATGAAGATAATGTAGGAAGGTACGCTATCAATTTTCTGTTTTGGTGATTGTTTCGTCGTGTTGGTAAATTGTCTTCAAGTTATTTAAACATTGCAACATATTGGCTAACAGACCAAAAAATTGTTTTCTGTCAGCCTCACAATATTTAACTTTCTGTTTCCCGAGATGTTGCGATTTCTGTCGCTCTTTTTGAAATAACTTAATCTCGTAATATTAGAGAGCATACATCTTCATTTAGTGAGCGTTTGGGAGAAATCATATTCCCTAATAGGAATATTAAGAGAATTGTGGTCAGTTCTTAAATGTGTACTTGCCCTCGAACTCAAAAGGATGCCTATTAATAAAGTAGTTGTTTTTAGTAGTATAATTAGTTTATTTAGCTTATTATCAAGACACTAAGAATTGAGTTATTTATCATAAAGCGAGTTTTAACTGGTGAAATATAGATACTGCTATTTATCACACACACGCAATGATTAGGAGGATGGAACTGCAATTCAACTGCCTGAGTTAGTGAATCATATTCTCCAAATTTAGCATGGTGACGAAGTTGACAAAAATTAAATTGGCAACCCTGGAAGAATAGTGTAATAGAAATGAATTATAATTATGTTATGTTGCGAGGACCTGTAAGTGGTAGCTCGTGCCAATTGTAGAATGTTTGGCTACAACCAAACATTTTCCCTACTTAAATATATTTTTAGTTACATTAAGTGTTTCATTTGTGTATTTACTCTCGTGAGTCGCATCACAATAGTTAGTCAATCATCTGGAAGACTTGCAGGAGGTATCACGGCCGTCAGCCGAACCAAGTGAACGACCAGATGGCTTTCACGCACGCGGCGTGGCCCGCGGGCCGACGACGAGATCCCACACAGGGTAGAAATCAACTAAGCACGAAGCAAGGCGCGGGTGAGAAAAACTCATAAGAATAGCATTTGAAAGTTAAAAACTTCCAGAAGTTTTAGTGAAAATAGGACCTGTACCATATTACTAAGAAACTCGGCTATGTTTGGCAAAAATTTAAAGAAAAAAAACCATTTTTGAAAACGTTTTGAAAGTTTCATTGTGGTTTAATATATAAAGTACGTCCAAAAATGCATATATCCACTTCAAATTCGAGGAGCTCTAACATCAGACATAATGATCAGAGAATATCAATTGGAGAAAAACTTCTGAACCGTTTAGGCTCTATTGTTGTTCATAGGCGTACAGACGAATTTCCTAAAACCATTTTTTCGGTTTAAGGACCAGTAAAATTTTGATTCTATTCTACGTATTCGAGAAAGACGTAGATGCTGATTACTAAATATAGAAACAAGAATTGTCCCCTTTCTTCGGTATCAAGGACTTGGAAATGAGTTTTTCATTCTTTTCTTATAGCATAACAATACTTTCTCTATACTACGTAGAGTATACGAGGAAGAAAAATATGCTCATGTCCTCCATGAACGGGCAAGAACCCCCGGTCTCGTTAGAATGATGAAATTCTCTGGTGTTTTCAAGTATCTACAGAGCCCCGCGGGCGCTTGGATTTGTTGATTGAGATTAGGCAAACCCGCAGCATTTTTTGGACATATCGACATTATTTTGTGAACCACTGACATTTGAAGTCACGAGCCGCGACTGGGACCTAGAAATAAAAATGTCATGCTAGCTTAAAAGTGAATACCGCCAGCTTACAAGTGAATACCTGGGATTCCCTTTTGTGTGTTGATTGCTCTTAGATCATTTTGAAATGGCAATGCCGAAATCTTTTTCTGCGATCAGACCACAGAATTACTCTCTCACGACCTTTTGCGGAAGTGGAGATATTGGGTACTAATATTCTCAGCTCCTTAGATTTCTTTGTTAACTTCTGTCCCAACACTTATCGCATCTCAAATATGCTTAATTTTGTTATCTTGAGAACTGTTTAAAGGTAAGCAGTTGTTCACACCTCAAGAACTCTGCTCTTACGATCGCTTACCTCAAATCTTATCGCTCGCTGGCGATCTTAAGAGTCATCGAAGATTAAGCCAGGATACTTTTAATGTTATATCTATAGAGGATCTAAATGCATTGGTATGTGTATAACCTACTGAAATGTGTCAATATATCCCGATGAAGGGCGTGGAGAAAATTAATCTTATCTTTACGCACGACACCAAATGATTTTAGAATTCTGAAAAGAAAGAAATTTGTGCCAATAAAAGAGTTTTGCCAGTAGAGCAACATTATGAAGTACAAAGGTACATTTCTTTTTATCCCTTTAAGAACGTCCTTTATGCAATTAATATGGAAGGCAAGATGAACATGAACAATACTGTTTTATTACTTTTACAATTGTCAGCGCCTAAGAAATATATGGTTTAGAAAATAATTTAGGTACAATAAAAATATTTATAAAGGAGTTTGAAAAATATCACCGATTGTAGGGAATAGAATGTAAAATACAAATAAAATAAGAATTCCTTACGATATATTTATACAATGCAGTACAAATTCGAAATTTCATGACCCTTCAAAATATATCATGTAAGGAATACTTTACGAAGCACACAAGGAATACTTAAGGGGGCTTCTACATGTCATATCTCAAGTAATGCATTTTCATATACCAAAAATTTATGACAGATATGAAATTATTTTCAGAATATATTTTAAAATTTCAGTTTGTGACTTGCGTATCTTGTGTCAATCACGACATATCATCATATGAAATATATTCGTCATAAATAATTTACTTAATTCATTTATTGAACTTAAAAGCATTTAAAGCCCGAGTATAACGTATGGGAGATAGATAAAATCTGTGCACGTTTTCACAGCTCCAGATTTACACTCCCACACCTTTAATGTACTAAGTTAAATTATGAATAAAGGTAGTGTTATTTTTTGGAACAATGTTAACAAATACTCACCCCAGAATAACAGAAAATATTCGCGTGGCCAAATGAACTACATATGTTGGCTATTTATATCTTATCGTGCCACACGTGAAAGAATTTACTCACTATCGCCAGAATTTGGAGAAAAAATTTTGTTGGTACTACTGTTGATGAAAGAACTAAATCCTTTCTAACACCTCACAGACTTCATGAAAACGTGCTCAGATAGTGAAACTTCTCCATTAATGTTCAGAAACAAATCAACAGATTATCGCAGCATTTGCTCAAGATATCAAGAAAAACTGGGCAGCAAGAATGGTCGAGATGGGGATCATTGAGTTGGAGGGTCAATACCTAATACAGGAATATTTAGTCTTTTAAATTATACAATACACATGGTATATTAAACATAGCTTTTTTCGTTTCGGATTCTTTTGAGTAATTAACTTATCTGAAAGAATTTGAGATGTAAAGTCGTACTTTGTACCGTATTTAAGCATTCTTTGGACCGTATTTAAACATATAAGTAGCTAGAGCCATATTTCACATGCTCCAAAAAGACAAATTTTTACAAATAAGGAAAAACCTGTTTTGCATTTCTCTTGCTGATTTCCATCAGCTGGTAGTAAGACCAAATGATAAAAATCAGGTTTAATCTTTTGGATCCTATTTTTACGGAGAATTGACAATTATTTAAAATTAAATAATGGATCATGAGAGTTTTGATAATGATTCATGAATCATGTAAATGTTGAAACTTCCCTATTTGTATCTTTTGAGTTTTGATATTGAGCTGCTGGGATGATGTACGTTTTGACAGGAAATTATGTTTATGGTGAATAAATTTTTAATTTGCTTGACAAAATAACTTACATGTTATTTTTATTGGTCCTTTTTAATTAACAGGCGAATTGTTCTTTTAAACGATTTACATATTAAAATTTGATATAATAGTGTAGTTTGTTTTTAAAAGATAACTTCGGATTCATCGATTTTTATATCAATGACTTTTAAATTATTGTTTGTCTAAGTTACAATTATTTTTGAATTAATACAAAAATTACATAGCCCTTGAAAATTACTTATGATGATCACGAACTTTCGAATCTATTAGAGAAGACGGTAGCAGAATAAGAGATTACGAATTTCAAGTTTAAATAACATTGAAAATGCAAATTGAGAATGGTTAATTTCGGAGCCAGATGCTCCGACGCTCTCCCCCCCTCCTTAATGTTCCTGGCATTCAAAACATTGAATTCTAGGTGCTCTTTTATACATCTAATTTCTCGAGATAGAATCATAACACATTCTATGCATCTGAAAAAATACAGAATAAAATTACGAATGATTTTGGTTATGGAGATTTTACATACACGCCAATTATGTGACAAAATTTAAACGTTCTCAATTACTTCACAACTATTAAAAGTATCCGAAATTTTTACAAACATATTTAATTAAAAATGTATCTGAAAAGGGAAATAAATACTAAAGAACCTGCAAATCTACAAGTAATAAGTAAATATTATTTAAACATATATGAGCTACATACTCTACAACTTGACCGTAGCAGACACACTGGCGGAACGAGGGAGGGGGGCATGACGGCCATGGCCCCCTCAAAAGGCCTAGTTTTCGTTTACCTTCCATTATTTGGCAAACTTGATTTAAATATGAATTTATGTTCGAATTATGAAATTATTTAAACAATAATATTGTATAGTATTATATTTACAGTACATATATAATATACAAAATAATCACAAATGTATTTATTATTTCACAAAATCTACGATGTCCCCCCTCCCCACAAATGATCGGCTCGATCCGCCCCTGAGCCCACAATATTCTTATGGTTTTCCATCACATTCAGAATCATGAAATGAAGTACTTCCCTACAGAAATTAATGGATATTTTATTAACACTTACATTTAAACTGCGCGCTCCAGCAGTTTGGACAGCAGTCAAACGGGTGCAATATTTGCACCGCGTCAAGCAAATCAACAAAGCAAATCTCCCGGCTTTGTTGGGCATTGGCCAACCGTGCCTTTATAAACTGAGACAAGTGGAGAATTGGAGAAGTAGCCGACCAATGGGCAAAGTATAAGCGACCTAAACACTTGCCGGAGTAAGAAAACTGAAACAGCGCAATGAGACTTGAAACATAAACTTAGTATTTGTGCACACAATGCGCGCGCCAGCTGTCTGACCCTCTGCTTTTCATATGTTGTAAGATTGGCCATTGATGCCCGTAATGGTAGGAATGATCCCACCGCAGTGCCGTGAACGAGCATTGCACTTTCCGTGCGTTCACAAACTGCACACAGTGGGCGTGTGAGTAGCAAGTGAGATGCTGTACAGTGTGAGCGTTAGAAGTCGGAGGAAGTTAGTATTCGTATACGGTGATCCCTCGACAGTGTTAGTTAAGTTAGTTAATGCCTTATTTACGTGGCGAGACACGGGCCATCAGGCCCGTTCTTCCATCTGACCACGCAAACTACCGTGGGTCGGGAACCACCCTGGGCCCTTTCACCATCTAGCGGAGAAAGGAAGTATTATATCTTGGGCGACGAAACAGGCGATTTGAATTTAGCTCAGAGACTTCTTTTAGGCTTGAAGATCATTTACATGCAGAACATCTTCTACATAGGACAGCCGGCTTTACTTCCCCCCGAAGGAAGGGGTACGAAGGATTTTTTCGCCCTTAAAAATCCACGATCGGGTGTGAACCCGCGAACTTGGGTATAACAGTCCGATACGCTGTTACACCACCGAATCCGCATACAGTGTATCTTCTTCCTCCCCTTTCGGCTACGGAACATTTACCACGCCAGTGCACTTGACGATGACCCGATATTCTTCTCATGGCTTGTTTCCTGGTCCACGGACTTCGCCCCAGCGAAGCTACGGACTTTTCTACGGAACTTGGGCTGCGGCCAATCGCTCCCCCGAGCCAGGACGCTCTCCGCGTCCACAGCCTCAGGCGAACCCACTATATTTTCATTACGTGGTGTTTTTAATAAATGAATCAGTCATTTGAAAAGGGAAATAAGTCCTTTGTTCCATAGTTTAGGAAAAAAATATAACATCTACAGTTGGCATCTGGAACAGTTATGTTCTACACAAAAGTTGTAGAAATATTCATTCTTGATTGCTTGGGGTAGTTTGTAACTTCAAATATTCATTTCTGTGATGTACAGAAGCGTTTTCGTACCTTGGACTTATTTCATTTATAAAATAGTTAGGAAATATTTAAAAAGACTTTTTTTATTTTGGACTTAAGCTACAATAAATATATCATAGAATAAATCTATAATGAGGTGAATTAACATATTGTGCTATATCGGCATGAAAAATAATCTTACTAAATTTATAATATCAGCATCTACTCATCATCAATTTCCACTTCAAACTGTGGAAGAACAACAGAGCCATAAACTTTCTTGAAAAGCAAAACTGGGTCTTGTTGGAACCCAGGCTCACAGCAGCCTCACGGTCGCACTGAAGATGGCCGCAATGCGGCCGAAAAAGCTTTCTGACAAAAAACCTACGACAAAACAACGCCTCATATCTATTTCCATAATTTAGCTGCTTAAACTTGGAAAGAGTCGCACCAGTCTCTCAATGAGGTCTGCCAGGACGAACAAAAGACTTAGTTGGCTTCTTAAAATAGTTCGGTAGTTCGAGCACCAGCTTTTTTGTGTATTTTGTTCTCTCTGTTTATTACTGTTGTCGTGAAAGCATTTAGGCAAATTATTATTAATCACTGATCATGCAATGAATCCAGAAATTTCTCAGTACCTTCTATAAGTATATAAGAGGAATTAGTCCTGGACTTGTATCTCTTTTTCTCTTATTAGAATATTTAGTTGGTAATAGAACACATATTTTAAACTGAACAAGTTTCATTTTTACACTTATCTATAGCTTGAAAAATAACGGAAATTTATATCTCAACTCTTTTTACGGAAAAAGTAGACTTATTTCCCTTTTAAAATCAACGAATCAAATGTTTGTTTGGCATCTACTTAGACTCATTTGACCTAATACACAAAACTTATTGTTTTGAATATAATTGACAATGACTTTGTGATCTTGAAAATATTATTAATTTATAAATGAGATCTTCTCTGATATTTATTTATGAATACTTCATTTGTCTCTAATTTGAAACGTGCCTCTTGTTTTACTGTATCTAATTATTTTAATTGTGTTTACTTTAATGTGCTTTTATTACATTTCTTTCTCTTTTACTCTATATACTAGTATGCAGAGTATAATCAAGAAAGTTAGGTATTGCTGCAACAAATTGATGAAGACATTTTGACGGAAATGCACTTTTCAAGGATCCCTAATACAGAAAAAGTTTTTGTCCCCTCTCAAAAATGTTTGTCAGAACATCCGCCTTTGAATAACATTAGCGCCTAAACCTTAAACAGGTTTGTACCATAAATGAATATTGCTCGATTGATATGGTCAAAATCTGGACCTCGTCAAATGGACAGGATTTTTTTAATATTTTTGTGAAAGCCCCAAAATGACGCCCCTAGGACATTACAAACGTTTTTCAAAAATAGGCGGAGACAGCTTCAGATGGAGCGCTAGTTAGTGTGAGATAAGGCTGCTTTTCTAAGTGCGTGAAACAGTGTGCATTATGATTCTCCAGTTTGTCAGAAAGTGTAAACGTCATAGGTGACGATCTTCTGATTAAAGGCTACTTCGGCGTGTTTACTTTCTCTTGGGATAACTGGTGACCTTTGCTTGACAATGGATTTTCTTTGATTACGGCCTGTAGCAACAATTGTAAATAAACAGGTCGTTGAAAAGACTTGATCCTCCTTTATTGTTATTTAGTTCAATACATACGCGTAACGGTGTATAATTTTATTACAACCTCTCAATTTTCGAAAATTGCAAAAGAAAATATTTACTTTCTCGTATTTGCTACGTATTAAGACAACATAATGCTCATGAAAATGCCATATTTTCGATAGAACTGCAGGTTTAGTGGATTATTCTTGCTCTTAGTAAATCACTACTATTAAAACACGTAATGTAGTAAGGATTTCCATTTTCAGGGTCTTTGAAACAAAAAAGGTTTTTTTCTCAGAACGTCTTTCTGCCGTGAGTCGTCTGTATACAACACTAGCGAAATCATACACAGAATTTTCACCATAATGCATAGCCGCGCGCACAAAGGAGGGGAGCAGGAGACCGTGCCTCCCTGACAATTTGGAAAGGGCCCACAGCCCCACTTAATAAAACACTTTCTATCGGTAAATTTGTAAAAATATCTCATAAAATGACATATTTAACTTATTGGTACGTTTGAAAAGTTGCAGGGATGATAAATGTGATCAACACATTAGTTTATGCATATTGTTATCGTATTTATACTACTTGTAAGCGATATTGTCGTATTGCCAACGGATATAAAATTCGAAAAATTCAGTTTTACTTAGTTGTAAAAGTCAACACATGTGCTGAAGTCATTAACTCGCAATGTTTCAACAATTAAAATTAACGATAATGGTTATTTATGAAGTTTTATTTTTTTACAAAAAATAGATTGAGAGAAAAATTGCAATTTCTTTCATTCAGAATGCACTTTATATGTTCTATTTAAATTTCACTTTTTAAACTGTTACTTGAGATTGTATCTGGAAAGTTTGTAGTTGGTATAATTAAAATATTATTTTTAGTTCCACATAAAATAACGGACTCGTATCACTGAGCACGATTTCACATGTTGTTTTTTGTAGACTTTATGCAATCATATTAAATGTAGAAAAAACGATGTAGAATAAATTTGTGAAAAATCCTTAAATTTTTCAAAAATTCTGAAGCAATTGGAAATCTTGCATTGTGTATCTATAGTGTAATGCAGGCATGTCAAGGTTTCGGGCAAGGTAATAAGCATACTAGACCTCGCGGGCACTGCGTCTAGAGAAATTGGTGCGAGATTTAAAAGAATTGTTCAATTTCTCCGGAGTAGCGATACGTCACTAGATACGTTCATGACTGTCTGTGGGAGACGTTTCTTACAATTATTGTCACAAATTTTGCAGTATTGTCTTCCATTTTTTTGTTTAAAGAAAAGTAATGATCCATTAAAATGAAATAATACATCAGTTAGATTTCAAATTCTCAATTGAGAGTAAATTCTGTAATCATTTTTACTTAAGGGTGGTATAGCAGCATTAAACTTCTACGATAAGATTAGGACGTTAAACAAAGATTATTGTGTGTTAAATGCGCAGTCTGTCCATAAGAGAGAATTGTTTACTTAGAGAGATTTGTTAATGTATTTCAAATTATTGCTATATACAATTAATAACTAAATAATTTAACGAATTTTAAAGAATTTAAAAAGCAAATGAACATTGAAAATAAACATAATTAAAATCTCGGTTGTTTGATAGAACAAATCTGGCAAACATATATTCGTATGAAGCCAGTGTTACCCGCCTCGGGCCGCTTACACCCCTCTCTGAATTTGGAGGAAAAATGAGAGCTGAGTCAGGGGCAGTTGCCCCTGCTCGCAGGAGGCGTAATTTTGGAGCAGTTTTTGAGAAAACGCTGTTTTGAATAAATTGCATTGATTTCAAGCAAAAACTATTCGATTTTACAAAATATTGTACATTACCTTTTTTAGAGAGCTTATTTCTTAGAACAGACTTTGTGTAAAGCAAAAAATCTATTTTCAATTTTGTAGTTTTCAAATAATAAATTTTTACAATTTTCAAAAATACGGAGACGTCTCCTAAAATGGAACTGGCTCCATATTTTTTACCATCCTTTAATACACACGAGGAGAAAAATTAAAGAAATTTGAGAGATTTTTGAGAAAAGATTGTTTTTAAAATTGCCTATTTTCGCGCAAAATTACACGAAAAATATTGATATTTTCGAAAAATTGAACTTGACCTTATTTCGAGATCTATCTTTGAAGATCAGATTTCATTAAAGAAAGATCTCTTATCTTCAGTATTATAGTTGCAGGAGGACGCCTAAAAAATTGCACTCTTACAGTTTTCGTATAAGTCTGGGATTTCAACGAAAATAAGACATGCTCCATTTTTTTAAGCGCCCTTTACTCTTACAGTGAGCAAAATTTAATCCAGAAATTTGGAGCCATTTTTTAGAAATGTTTGAAAATGTTCATGGTTTCTCTAAAGTGCTCTAAAAAAAATGAAAAGCAGTTTCAATCTCGCAGGGCTAGTAGTTCGTTCAGATAAATTGGGAAATATCATTGTTGAAGAAAATCGGCTGAACAGTTAAGACGCTAGAGTTGATTACAGACGACAGACGGGCAGACAGACATAGACAGACGTTTTGCAGTTAATGGATTTTGCCGTATCAAAGACCCACAAAAATGAATTCCGGTTGCAACACGTGTTAGAGATAGTAATATGCTATATCGTGGATTCTGGCTACCTCACGTGTTAGAAGTATTTTATTCTATATTTAGCAACAGGATTTATCCAATTTTTCGTTACCAGGATCTGGTAATACGTTTTTCTGCTAAAAATTCGCCATTTTCCGGCACACGATTACAATACTTTCTCTTCTTACGAAGTGAGATAGTTAATAACAAATTTTAATGTCGGGCTACTTAGTCCTTGGAGATTTGCTGTAGCATTACCTCAGTTTTGTCGTACATAGCGATGCATTGAGAATGAGAATTCTGTAGATCTGCGCATTATGTGAATAGTGGAAATAACTCAATCGAATATTCGAATTTTTCAATCAAAATTGAAACTATTTCATTGTTTTTGTATTTTCTTCAAGACAATGGGTATCTGACAAAACCATAGACACCTCTCACATGGCCGAAATCTGCATTGTTTTGTTTCAATTTCTGTTCGTTTTGGAAATTAGTAAAATAGATATTTGGATTTTGTCGCGTTCCAGGGTATACGAAATCATTGACACCTCTCAAAGAGCCGAAGGCTGCATATTTTGCTTTCAATCTGAGCCGATTGGAAATTAGTAACATCATAATAGGTAACAGAAGCATAACATAATAATTAGTAATATATAATTCTTACATTTGGAATCCTCGATGAGGAGTTGGTTCATTAATAAAATTATTTAGCTTGCCGACATTTCTTTTAGTCTAGAAATCATGGCGGAGTTGATACTTGGTTGTGTGTACTGATGAGGTTCCTGTAAACCATGTGATGGTACACTTGGATGTAGGTGATTTCACAATATTCTAGCAAGCTACTCTACTGATGAGAGAACAATAAAGTTCAGAAACGACGGTAAGCTAAATGATTTCATTATTTATGGATCAACTTTCCATGAAGAATACCTGGTGAATTATTAATTTGCAGTCATGAATTTTTGTTAGATATAATTCTTACATTTGCATCATTCGGTCTTCTGTTAATAATTCCTAAATTGACCTCTCTGCAAGATATCATTAAACAAAATGTCGAAGAAGACTCTCTATAAATTCTTCTGCTGATCTACTTAATTGGATCAGCTTCTGCCGATGTGCTTCACTTTGTTTAGACAGTTTCCCGACAATAGGACCAACACCAAATTCATTAGCCTTTTTTTGCTACATACGAGGAAATATGTAAAAAAAGTAAATTGGGAGCCGTTTCTACCTATATTTTATTAAAGCCAATATTTCACGCAAACAAATACTGTAGACGTGTTTCACGCAAACAAATACAGGTAGAGGCATATATTTCTGCCTTCCAGTATGTTACCTCTGACTCTCATTATTCCAAAACCCCATTACTCCCGCTTCCCCTATTACTCACATTTTCAAATTATTGTTCGAAAACTTATTTAAAGATATACCTTTGAAGAACATATTTCATCAAGGACAAAAATCTCTATCTTCAATACTGTAGTCATAGAATGACACCCAAAAAGTTTGAACATTTGTAATTTTCAATAAATGAGCTATTGAAAAAAATTAAACCTGCTCCATTGTTTTTTACTTTAACCGAGGACAAAGTTTAATCCGGAAATTTGAAGTCTTTTTGGGAAAATTTTGAAAATATTATTGATGGTTTATATATAGTCCCCTAAAAAAAGAAAATATTCGTTTCAAACTCGCAGAAACTCGAGTTCGTTTAAATCAATTAGAAAATATCAATTTTGGATAAAATTCCCTGAACGGTTTTGGTGCTAGCACTGACAACAGACGGACAGGAAGATATCAAGAACTCAATTGATATTTCGGTATCAAGAACCCACAAATCATGGGTTCTTAGTATAGAACGTATTAGATGGAGTAATTTATTACATATTGGAACAAGATTTATCCACTTTTTCGTAACCTTGTGTCGGTAACAGGTTTTCCTATAAACAATTCGCCGGATTCTGGCGCACGTTTATAATACTTTCTCTTCTTTCGAATTAAGTCGAGAAAGAAAAAAGAAGAATGCCGGCCCGGTGGCCGTGATCGCTAAGGCAGTAGTGTCGTAGTGATCTTGGACCGAAGGGTCACGGGTTCGAGTCCCGCCTCGGGCATGGTTGTATTTGTGTTCGTCCTTTCACCCCTTATCATCAATCAACATATCGTTTCATCCACATAGTTACCATACCGTTAACAGCAATAGTGGTCGCTAATGACCTTAGATGTTGATGCGACCTTAAATAAACCAAAAAAAAGAAGAAGAATGTAGGTTTGAGAGAGATTTTGGTCACAATCACTGGTATAGAGTATTATAAAAGTTCGTGGAAGAATAGTAGTTTATGCAATTAGTTTATAATGTTAAGCTTTATTGCATGAGTACATGTTTTGAAAACGAGCGACGTTAGGAGCGAGTTTTCAAATTTGTACGAATGCAATAAACAACATTATAAAAAAAGTATAACAGCATTATAAATTTACAAAGAATCAAACTTAATTTCGCGAAACAATTTTCTTCTGACGTCTCGGGTGGTTTGAAATCAAATTCAAGATGGATTGTTGACATCCGTTGGTCGGCTGTTCCGTCTTCTTCTACCTCCCCACGATTCTCTCGCTACTATTGGCTGAATGTGTGATGACGCAATCATTCGTGCAGTAAAATCTAATACGTCATCATTTGTGCCGTAAAAGACCCTTTTATGAACGATTTCTTGCCCCAGAAAATGACGTTTATAATGCTGGTATACAAAAAAAAACTTTTCGAGAGTGGAATCAAATCTAATAGCACCATGAATCATTTTCAGGGCTTAGAGCCTACACCTTTCAAACCAATCCATATAAATGAATAAGTATTCGGTAATAATTACCTGGAAATATTTCTGTAACCAGTTGACATTATATTCAAAATATGAAACTACAGAGATTTGTAAATACACATTATGTAACAATTTTAAGTGAATGAATTAGTTGATGGCGATGTAGACACCTAGTAGAGTGGAATTTAGACTTATGTAACAGTAAATTGCGAGAGCACATTCAAAACGTAACCATTTCGTCGAAAGAGCAATAAATGATAAGACATGTTTATATTATGTTTTACAATCACCATGTTGTTTATCTCTTAATATAATTAAGAATGATATATGAGAGGTCCAAAACGTATACCTCCAGGTTCCAAACAAGTTAGCGACATTCAGTGTTTGAAAATGGTGAAGGAATCTGACATTCGCGCTCGTTCAATGTGTGTTTTTGGATTCCATTACTTTAACATTTCTCAAAAATAGTGTTTAACCTACATCACAATCTGAACTTAGAAGCTTTCAGAAAGTGAAGGTAAGAATTGAAATTGTAATATTAATATTCGAAATTCGGTACAATGGCTGGTTCTGTAATATCAACACTCGTAATTTTATTTTTCGTACATGTCTACTATAAAGAAAGTTACATAATGCAAAAAATTGATGTTGAGATTTTGATACCTTTTGGGTAACCCTGATACCCAAAATTTTTGGTTTTTATTCTTTCTTCTCCAAAAACTTTTGTTGGTAGGTCTGTTCATCACTCGGTCAGTGAAAGATCACTTAGGGTCTAAACCGTGCTCAGGATTTCCCTAAAATGAATATACACAATAGATCTGGAAGAACTCTAGACCCTGCGAATTCGATACATATCTTTTAGGTTTGGGGGTTCTATACCTGAAGTTCTTAGATTATTTTCGATATTCTTGAAAATTGACCTATTTTTTTTACTTAATATTTTCCCCTCCTTTTTATTCTAAATGTGTTGATTACTATGGTATCAGTCCGATTTTTATAAACACCCCAAAAATTTCAAAAATTGCAAAAGTCCAATTTTTCGACGACCTACTGCAAATGTTTTTCGAAAAGCTGTTTCTCATTTTTTTTCTTTATTTTTTCGTGGAATAGAGCAAAGTTAAGATAAGATACGATATACGGTGTAATACACTGCAGAGTACAGTACATTAAACTGCACTTGAGTTCAATTCGGTACCAATGTTCGCTAGCACATGGGGAGAATATGGGAAAGTTTGCTTAATAAAAAAGCAAATATCGGATAATCATTATATATGATTATGGTTTTGTTGAAAATTGCAAAAGTGAAAATTCTTTTCGAACTTGCACGACACCCCAATTGTGAAGCTAGAGATTTCCTTCTTAAGGCAATCTTTGTGTCAATTTTAGATCATCAAATCATTTCATGTATACTTTTCACAAAATATTCGTTGTTTCCACGTAATTTTGAGTTGAGCGATAAAATCACTGCAACATTAAGAATTTAGTAGTATAATTCTCATAAATGGAGAGGAACTCTCCCAGTGAGTTTAGTGTTTGGATTAGCGTCTTGACTTGCTACTTATAGCGCTCGAAAACAAATCTCGGCGAGATTAACTTTTTTCTTTACAAATTTTGTAAGGATATTGCACAAAACGTTGAATTCAATAGCAAAAAGATATATGCATTTAAAATTTTGAATTTTCACATATCTATATTACTAAAACCTAATGCGCCCAGAAATCGAAAGAAAATTCTTCACCCACCTGTCCGGTTCGCGGTATTTATGATTTCCTTAGATGCCCAGGAACTCGCGGAAAATCCAAAAAGAATGAGTTTTGAATTCGGGTGAAATTGCAAATATTTTAATATGTATTACTAATTACCGAAGCGCACAGAAATTGAAAGAAAACTATGCAGGCTCTGGCCATTTGAGAGATGTCGATGATTTTGATAGAAACTCGGAAACTCGGGAAATATTCTAAAACAGTGAAACAGTTTCGATTTTGATTGAAAAGTACAAACATCTGATGGTGTTACATCACCCATTCTCATATTGAGCGTACAAACCTTAATTCTCATATTCAGTACGCCACTGCTTACGACACAGCGTCATGGGAGAGGAAGGCTCTAAAGAAGAGGCCATCCGCCATGAAATATTTGGTATTCACGTGATGCGTTAGGGGAGAGCAACTTTTCATATTCTTGATGCGTAAAGGGCTGTTGTACTGTGTATACGTTTACTATGCTACAGCGGTTTTTTTGAATACTGTTTTTCTTGAAATATTTAATTTATTACAGCCTTATACCCGAGTATTTTATTTGTTGTCCTTGAACAGTTTACCTGCTATTTTTCGGGAAGCCATTTTGTGTGGGTTTTTCAACAGCATTTTTGCTGCTGGAGGCCGTTTTTTAACCTTCGATCGATCCGTTACACTGTTAAATAAGTAGGATGATTTGGGGAAATGCAGTTGTCGATTGCGTTTCCCTGTCACCACATCTGCTGTTACCGACGTCATATCGCCAATTTGAGCAGAGGGACGTGAAATTGCCAGGTACACATCCGCCTCCGCCAAAAGCCATTCGCTTTCTTCAAGAAAAAGCAATAGTACAGCAGAAATTCATCGAAAAATAAGCCAAATATACAGTGAAAACGTTAAAACAAAAGACGATAAATGCTGACTTCTGGAGATGTGCTTCACTCACGACAACACCCGCCCTCACAGCACTGATGTAAAATAACAAGATCTGGATGGGCCACGCTTCATCATCCGTCCCGACTTTATGCCGACTGATTTTCACTTCTTCCTCAGTTTCAAGAATTGGCTAGGAGGTAAACGCTTCCAGACCAATGAGGAGCTTGAAAGCAAAGTTCAGGCCCATCTCGCATCACTGGCGACAACGTTCGTCTCAGACAAATGACTTACTGTTCACTGCGACATCTCGACAAATGACCTACTGTTCACTGCGATTATGTAGAAAAGTAACATTTTTGTGCTTAACTTTTCGTTTTAATATTTCTTAACTTCAAGATATTAAGTTAATCATTTATTGATTTAAGAAATATAATGGCCTACAGTACAAAGGAAAATAATTAATCAGTTCTCCTGTAAAATGACATTCACTTCACATGACTGATTTTACCGGCGCAACGGCGATATGTCACATTTAAATCGCCATTCAGAACGGATACATTATACCTCGTAACATGATACCCTTGGCAAAGAGGTTTATGCAACCAACAACAGGGCGTCTACCTTTACTCTTACCAAAGAGTGCGTGGGATGTTGAAGTTCTGGTCCGTGAGACAGCCAAGAAATCGGTCGTAGAGACCTTTGCCAATGAGTTTAGATAATTTCTTCTATTTATGTAGTATAATACTTTGTGTAATACGATATTCATATCGTTGAATGTTACCAAAATATTTGGAATGTTTTTCTTCATTTTCGGTCAACTTCTCTTGGCATGTTTCTCGGATATATTCACAAAAAAATGTTACTCAATATCATTTGCAGTGTTCGTTAAACAACATATTCCTAATGTGTCTTTCGCTGTAAACTTCCATTAATCAAAAGATCGATTAAAATTTCTTTAATGGCATGGCATTCTCCGGAAGAAATTCATTAAAAAGGACGCAAAGCACGTACTTTGCGCTTTACTAATAGTTTTTTGCTTTGCTTACGCCTTCAGTGCAATGCATTATTAAAAGACAGCATTTCGTGTCCAGCATTAATTGAACTTCACGAATATCTGGAAGCATTCCAGAAACATATCTATCTCATTAACTATTCAGATGATCTTCATAATGAAACTATAATGCTTATTTAAAATATTTGGAAGAATTGAAAATTTTATTGAATTAATAATCGCCGAAAAGTGTTAGCAATTAATGATGCACATTACAGCAGATATGAAATACAGCAGACACGCGCGCGCACACACAATTGTATACACCCGAGGAACTTCTGGAATCATATCGACCGTGGGCTACAACAAAGACACAAGTCTAAATGTACGAATTTTGAGTTGTGGCCGTTACTCTAGAAAATGTTATCAAAATAAAAATAATTATTATTAATAACAGAACTCATATGAAGCCCTTTATTAGTTCTTATTCAGCAATCCATCAATTATTAAGCGTGTGATACCTACAATTTAACCGTCAGTGAAAATTTCAAACACGTTTATCTCAAAACTTCAGTTTTGCGCCAAGATTGCAACACATGAATGATATGGCTTTTACGTGAACACGTGTCATTGGTGACGCCATATAACAGTCCACGCTTCAATAACTAACGCGATTCACAAGATCCAAAGTTACTGACCATCAATGTAACAAATTATATATTGTGCCAGGCCCTCTGCACTGGGCCGAGTCAGAGCCTCCCATTAAAAATCGCAATGATGTTGGTAGCAAACAGATCGCTGAGAACAAGTGGGAAACAACAATTCCAGCATCTGTTACGATTGTGGTGAGTGTGGTATGTACGTTTTCTTTGGTTACACGCTGCTACCACATAATTTTTCTTGCAAGCACCAAAGTGCCACTGTGGAGAGACTTTCCTGGCGCGATGTGCATACAGTAACCTGATAGCCTATGGAATCCGTCCGTTACTCCGGTCTTTCGAGGTAAGTAAAATGTCATTCGATGCGGCTTTTGGTGTGGAACTAACCATTTTACCCGGCTCCTATCTGTTATTACAAAAACAGTTAAAAACTGCATGTGACGTATGGGGAGAAGTGCAAATCTTCACGTTCTACTGAGCTCCGGAATTCCTTTTCTTGCTCTTACACCATATTAAGTTCAACCATGAATAGACAACAATCTCCGTGGAGAAATATTTTCAACAAGAAACTCACGTCCACGTAATAAAAACTATCTGTATAGGCATTTATAGGTTTTGGAAGTTACTTCTGATTTCTTTCTCGTGAAAGAAGCGACACACTACCATGAGAAAATGGAAGACGGTTATTTGATAAAAACAGTTCATGAAATAACTATATTCTCTATTAACACCTCACAAAGCTCAAGAAAACTTGCACACACAGTTAAGTTGCATTTATGTCCAGCATCAAAACAAGGAGCGATCTCAACTTTTGCTCAATGGATAATGGGAAATGGACGAACATTCTCATAAAAGAAATATGAAAAACGAGTAGAAGGGAGTTTTAAACATCTAAAAATGGTTGTGTGAAGAAATCAAAGCACCTACGCAGGTTATCAAGTTTATTCGATCCCTCCCGCACACACCAAGAAGCGATTGGCACTTTTAGCGGCATCCTTCTAAAATAATCTGGATGAATTCTAGAAAAAACGTGTTTATTGAGGTTAGAAGGTATCTACAGTGGCATAAGGCGTACGCACGGCTGTGGCCCCCTGAAAATTTTCAAAGGGACCCAGAAAAGGTACGTAATAAAACATTGAATTGCCTTATTAAGTTAAATACCTAATTTTATCCTTTATTAACAGTTTGGGAAATTGTTTTACGACTTTTGGGGAAGAGTTGTTTTATTAATCTGTCAACTTCGTACATAATTCAAGATAAAATCAATTTTATTTACTAATTTCTTCAATAGAGTTGAAATTTCGTCCTCTTTGTTGATTTTTTTCATTTACTAGTAATTATGTCAAATGTAAATTAAAAACGTTCAATGGCAAAGGGGGGCCCAGAGATATAGTTGCTCCCCTCCTCTTGGTTTACGATGCTCACGCCCATGTACACAGTGATGAAACGCTACGAGTTAGTGTTCTATCTTCCCAACCCAACATTAATCGTTACGACCAGATACATCAGATTGTTGATAATTTCACTTAATTTTTATTGAAACATACAATTTAAAAAAAAGTATTTCGATCGATTTGTTTTTCATGGAAGTTAGTGTGCTCGAGAATACACGAGCAACGCAAATCCTACATCTTCGTTTATTACGAACCTACAAAGAAAAAGTACAAACTTTTGACATGAAATTACGCACCGGACACAACGTGCTAAGCCAGTTTGTATTATTTAGAAACACATTGAATTCTCCCGTCTCTCCGTCATCATCCAAAATATCTAATCTTTAAAATAATCTAATCTACATTGGTTAATCTACATTATCGTTCAAAATATCTGCATCCATTCAATATATTATCTTTTTTTTACAAATTATTCTTGTATAAATACGAAGATACGAGATTCCCGTTCTGAATGTGGTATTTTTTGATACTCACACACTTACTGAGAGTTGGAAGATTGATTCCAAAAGATTTTTTGATTCATATTCTGTAAGTAAATGTGTCTCAACATGAATTACTCCATAAAATAAATGATACTGTTGCGTCTTACCTGAAGCTGATGACTCACATTCAATTATTGCAAACGACCAGTTTCAAATCCAGACTTTCATCATCGCTAACACCACGCAGGAAGGACAGCGTTCCAAGTTTCGCTCTTGCAACGGAATGGAATGTCCTGAATTTCCAATTTTCACTAAAAGTTACTGGCTGTACATGAGTATTGTTACTTGAAACATCCCCGCGAACGTCACAGCAGCACTCACAAGAAAGTATTCCAAAACACATACGCTGTCACTCGCACGAGATGTCCCTCGTAGAAGGGCAGCCCTCAGCAGTCTTCAGTTCTTTCGTCCGAAGACCCGTTGAAAACGAGTTCACGTGACGGCCCCGTTATAGGAAACCCCGCAGACACAGAAGATGGCCCGATGGAAAATCGCAATGCGCCACATTCTGCCGCGAACTTGAGCGCCAGCGGAGGCCTGGGGCGGCGGAGCGCGGAGCGGGCGGCCCCATATGGGCGCACGTCGAGCACCTGCCGCCGGCCGGCGAGCGGGCGGGACAGCGGCGGGCAGCGGGCGGCGGGCGGCGGGCAGCGGGCGAGCGGGCCGGCGCACCGGAGCGGAGTGCTGGCGGCGGCGGAGAGCGACGCGCGCGGCGATCGCCAGGCGGCGGCGGCGGCGGCGGCGGCGGCGGCGGCGGCGGCGGCGGCGGCGGCGGCGGCGGCGGCGGCGGCGGCGGCGGCGGCGGCGGCGGCGGCGGCGGTCGGCCGAACGGGCGAGGCGGGGGCGGGGGCGGGGGCGGCGTTGGGTGTGCCGGAGGCGCGCCGCGGGCAGGCCGCGCGGCCGGCCGACCGCCTCGCCTGCAGACGCGGACGCGCGCGCGACGTCCTGCGCCCGAGGAGCCCACCTGCCCGCACCCGCCCCGCCCCGGCTCCAGCTCCACAGATCGGCCGGCGGCGGCGGCGGATGCGGACGCGGATGCACGCGGCCGGCGCCACGCGGCCCCGCCCCCGGGCCCGGCCGAACGACCCCGTTCACCACCTCCCAGATTACATCGACAATCCTTATGGCCAGGGCTCGGATTCTCAAGACATGTCATCATTAGTAACTTGTAAATGAATGTTTATCTCGACACAGGTGATCGAAATGTATAGTTATTGGGACTTTTTTGCCATTTTTCAATTTTTAGCTCATTTTTTGGACCTTTGCGTACTTTTTGTCATTGTTACATTACATTTTGTTTTCTTTTCGTGTTTTTATGAACTTAGAATGACATACTAAAACAAAGTTTTTATTGCATAATCAGTACAAGACGAAATTCACTACTTCAATGAACTCTTTTTTTCGAACTCTCAAAATTACACGGATTTTCGGTAACTTCCTCGGCCTTTCAAAACTGACGGTTGGAAAATCGAAGCTAAGAATTACATTTTCTCCTTAGACAAAGACTATATTAAGTATAATTTTATATAAATAAATTTGATTTAAAATTGTAAAATTCGCTGAATTTTCATACAAATTGGCTCGTATTTTTTTAAATTTTGGTACCAATTACCGTTTTGGTCAAAAAATTTATTGTTACTTCCTTTCAAACTGTCCTCCTATATTCAAGTATTCGTTCTTATACTTCTCGTGAGATATATGTACTAGTATGACCTACATATGTATGAGCAATCTTTTCATTTAAGTTTATATACAATCTTGGACTTTTTTAATGTTGACAGATTATCTTTTTTATGGGAAATGAACCTATTCTTATTGTGTATCCTATTGTAAGCATAAAGTCCACATCACTATTTGAAAGACTTTTTCAACCTCGAAGTTAATACATACAGTAAAACAATTGATCTAATAGTCTCATCAGAGTTGTTGCCATTTCTTATGTATTACCTACATCCTTCATATGGATGTTTTGTAACTTCTTTCAGAGAACCCGTCGAACCAGCTCCACTGGATAGTGGTTCTTAACAAACAAACAAAATACTTTAACAAGTTCGACGGCCAGAAAATTGTATCAGTGATTTTGAGTGATTTCTCTGGCGTACTTGAAATCGATGTTGTTTTCATTTTTAGTGGATGACACGAATAAGTATGGAACCAGAACATATCGGTTTGGTATACCAATTTAATAATAACTTTATTCGGATACTTACAAGGTAAGGTCTAGAAAATTAATGGTACATTGACATTCGTTTTCCATGGTAAATCTAATACTGTTATGGTAACTATTAAATCCTCTTAGAACGTGATCCTTATTATGTCCTTTGATTATTAGAGACGTGTCATCAATGTACCTTAGATACATTGTACATGTACATTGGTACATTGTAAATGTAAACATTTAATATTCTGGAGTACATGTTTTTCTAATTTTCGTACTACAATTTCCGTAAATAGTCCACTACTTGTACTCCTATCGGGCATCCACTAACGTGCTGAAAAAAATTGTTATTGGTCTGGAAATACAGATTATTAAGTATGAGCCTCACATATGTCATTATCTCACTCGCGGGAAACTGACCGATATAATTTTCTTCCAGCAACTCTTCAATTCCTCCGAGAGATACAGGAAAATCATTTTGCTCAAGTTCAATACCTTTTAACCTTTGAACAACTTCCTCCGAATTCTTAACCACCAATGTCGTGGGGGAGATAATTTTTTGTAAAAATGGAACCAACATATTTGTAAAACAAATATTCAGGGGAATTTATTTCAGGAACTACAGGACGAAGAGGAAAATTACTTTTACGCACCTTGACAAACCTTACTAGCACGTGTTACTCGTACCACGTTAGGATAGGTTGATTTATATATTTTGGTATTGAAGGATTTGCTGTCACGCCAGCTTTAAATATTTCCTGAACATTCTCTAGTACCTTACGTGATGAACCTCTATTAATAACCTGGTAGTCGTCCGCGGATTCAACATTACTCGTTCTTTACTCGATCTTAAGTTACCACAACGGCTTCTCCCTATCTGCGGGGATAAAAACAGGACTCTTACGTTTCCCTAAGTACCTTTCTGTGGCTAATCGGTTTTGGTTAACAATAATATCTGTTTTACTTAGTTTCAGTTTTAAATTCATAAACTAACTAAGACTATCTGATATAGTTTTCGTATCGTTTCCTGATTCTTCGTATTATATTTAAACATCGGTTTCAGTGAAATTTATTGCTCGAAACACAATTTCCATTTCTTGCCTTGGGTGATATTAAATGGCTCTGACTAAGAGTCCTTTGAACCTCATTCAGTGTATCTTCATTAGAGAAATTATAAAATTTGGGTCCGAAAAATTGGTAAACATCACAAGTCAAACTATTACAGTCTAAAGTTTGTCTTAAGCCTTCCTTGTTGACTTCTCAGAATTTAATTGATAACATCTCGTTAATCTATTCTGTTGCAATGCTATAAAACAATTAACCATATGAACATCCAAAACAATATAATTTACTCTCAATGACTTTTAACTGCTTCTTTATCATCTCAAATAAACAAACACGGATTCTGGCTACACCACGTGATAGAGAACTTTTTTTCTAAATTTAGCATTTGAATATACCCACTTTTTTCTTACCAAGACCCTGTAATAAGAGTTTTTCTGCCAAAAATTCGCAGTTTTTTGCGTAGCATACATAACTTTCTGCTCCGTTGCGAGTAAAAATTAGAATCCAATTGCAAAAGGGGGACAATACAGAAGCAGTACTGCTAGAATGATTTGGGAAAGGTTCAATAGCTACTGAGGAATATGTGGGGAGGCACTCCGAAGGCAGTAAAGGACCTTCAAACAATCTATTAAGAGGCCTTTATTATCCATTAGGTGCTTTTCAAAAACAGCACTCTCGGATTGCACATCCTCAAGTAAGCTGGAAATGTGAGGTTTGCAGCAATGAGGCCAAAGAGGAGAGAAATATGGCCAAAGAGGAGAGACAAGGTAATGATAAAATTCCTAGATTAATAAAGAGAGGCTTACAAGAAACACGTGGGTGGGATTCGCTTATTATTTGTACAATTCGTTCTTGTAATTTAAAAGTCTGGGAGCTGTAAGATGTATTTCCATAGAATATTTTGCCATATCTCTGGCGGAAAAGAACATTTGCAAAATATACACAATGAGCAGTGTAAATGCTGACTTTATTTGAAAGAATTCTGAACGCGTAGCATTACGAACTTAATTGTGTGTTTAATTCATTTAAATCGACGTTCCATTTGAGGTTTGACTCAATTGAGAGACCTAAAACTTTTTCTACCTTAACATCAGTCAATGGCATATCGTTCTTTATCAGTGGATTACAGAATTGTTTATTGGAAATGAAAAACTGCATTGAAACCATTTTCTTTACATTTACATTTTTTTTATTAGGGAATTAATTTGAAGCATCTGATATTGTACTATTTACGGTTTATTTATTGCAAAAAGTATTCGTATCATCCGCAAAGAGAACTGTTCTTCCGTTTCGAATAATAGAGCGCATATCGTTTACGTATAGTAGGAAGAGAATAAGGCCTGAAATCGTTCCCTGCGGGACTCCACGTGGCAAAGAGTCGGAAAGATGTGTACATAATGTTCCATCATTCCAGTAAGGTATTTCTACTCTTTGAGATCGTTGTTAGTGTGCGAACACAACCAATCAATAGCAATACCACAGATTCCATATGAAGGTAATTTTGAAAGTAAAATGATATACAATCAATGACGTCAAAAACTTTTGAAAAATCTGAAAATATTCCAATAGGTGCTTCGTATTGATCCAGTGATGGTGCGACATTTTTAACAAATGAAAATATGGCTGTTTCCGTAGATATTGATTTTCGAAATCCATGTTGGCAATCTGAAAAGGCATTGAGTTTATTGAAAAAACTTTCCATTTGTGCGTAAAAATGTCACTGTAATATTTGTGAAAATAACTGACAAAAGAGAAATTGGCCTATCATTTTAAATTTCATTTTTGTTGCCTTTTTGAAGAGCGGCTTAATCTTAGCTGTTTTGAAAATATCTGGAAAAGTTCCTTTGCATAAGAATGCGTTAAATATGTGAGTTAAGGGGTGTAAAATGGCAGGCGCACAAGTCTTTAACAAACAATACGGAAATTCATTTAAACAGGCCGAATATTTATTTTTTAGTTTACCGTTTATTTTGAGAAGTTCATTGAAAGAAGTTTCCAAAACGAACATCGCGTCTAAAATTTTGGGGGAAATGTCTGATATTGAATTTTGTGGTGGAAGACCCTTAGTGAGATCGGCAGCAATTCTCGAAAAGTATTGGTTAAAGGAGCTAGCCACTGTTGTCGGATCGTTCACATTTATATCGTTATATTTTAAAACAACATTTTCTACGAGGTTTCTAGTTGATTTGGTCGTATTTTTTATAATATTCCACATTTCTTTTGTTTTGTTATTTGAGTTCAAATGATCCTGATCGTTTTTCATGATTTTGTGCTTGTGACTTTCCTTACCAATGATTTGCTTTTTATGTAGAGGAGGAAATCTTGACATACATTATGATGTTTAGCAATGAAAAAAAGAATTTGTTTTGTTTTTACATGATATCCTAAACTCTTGTGTTATCCAAGAATCTAATAGCAAGCTTTTAGAATCTAATTCATCACTTTTCGTGATGCATCTCTCATTCAGCAAAGTCTCCTGCTGTCCAGAACCAACTTTTCTCATTTTTTTCTGAAAAAGCCATATCCGCAGTCAGAAAATGATTTAGACACCACTTTAGAACGTGTTCTCTTCGTATTATAAGCCTCACTTTATGAGTTTGTGTTTCAAACTTTTTATATCTGCAGTCCCTTTTTCCTTCCACATGCCATCCATGAAACAAAACAACTTTGCTCTGTGGCTATAGAGGACCTCTTCTTCTTCCTCTCCTGAATGCACTGGTACTTTATCAGGAAGCGGTATAACAGGCTGAAAATAAATATGTTCCCCTTCGTCCTTTGATGACTCACTGCCGCTATCATCCTCTCCATCTGAAGCTCCAACTAGTCCTGGAGATGTAGGAGATTTTACTTCATATTTGGGTCGCACACCATTGAATTTGAATTCAAAATTCGAAGGGATTCCAAAGGCAAAATTGCGAGGTGGGGATCACTGGGTGAATCCTTTTGAGTGGAATAATTTGCTCCGAAATGAAAAGTTTGTTTGTATTAAATGTGCTAAAATGGAAAGCTGAGGGATTAGCATCGAAAAAAATGGTTTCTTTTTTTCAGTCTTCTTGCCAGCAACAGATGAAACTACAGAGGATTGAGTCAAGCAGTTGTTGATATGCTTGATAGAGTACCAAATGTTTGGCTAGTTGTAGCTGATGATGCAGCTCCAAAACTCCACGAACAAAACAGGTTGATAGAACAACAATTTAGTTACAATATTTATACAATTTTTTGTTACCAGGCCCTGTCAATAAAAATATTTCTACTTAAAATTCACCGTTTTCCGGTACATTATTAGAATACTTTATCTTCTTACGAAGTAAGGGCGAGAAAGTAAAAGTAAGAGTGAGACTAACAAGTGAATACATTAAACAATTCTCCCTTTTTCGGCCTATGAATTGCGCAGTTTGAAAGTCTAAGCCCAAGTCTTGTGAACACATTAGATGCAGTCTCATTATAAGAAGCGTTTATTTCAGAAAGCTTTCGGCCATAAAACCGCTATCTCCCGCCTCCAGGGAAAACAGTGTTTTAAGGTCTTAGGACGCACTGTTACCGAGTTACGCACGATAGTTGGATCAGAAACATCGTGTCGTGAGTTGCTGAGTGCCTCTGCGTTTGCTGATTTTTATGGATAATTCACGTATTCTATTTTTTGTTTGAAATTGTTTGAAGCCTCCCTGATGGGTATTTCCCTCTTTCAGTAGCATATTCAGGAGATTTTGTGTCGGTCATCTTCTATCGCACAAAATCGTCATCCTTCCTTAGAATATTTCATTTTAATTAATTTCATTTTATATACTAGGTACCGGTCTTTCAGTTTTTAAAGTGCAAACTTTTTTAACTATCTTATTTCAACTTCATACCATTACGTTGCACCTTGCCGCATTTTAGTTCATTTTTCACCTCTCGTAGATCTTACGTTACTCTTATCTCATTACTACTTATCTTACATTTCCCACTTATTACATCTTATGATCCTCACTATCTCTTTTACAACTCTTTTCATTACATCCAAATATATATCATCCTCCACTCCTCGCTACTTCGCGTTTTAGTATATACTGAGAGAGATTTCTAGCTGAACTTTATTATTGAATGGATCAGTAAGAGATAGTCGTAAGTCACAATTCTGAGTTTTTCATGTTGACCATTCCACCGTTCTTTCTGAGCAATCCTCTTGTCATTCTATATTGATAAGCATGTGTTCAAATATTAAATGAACACTATCTTAAAACTCTATGAGTGTACACTTCGATTTTTTGTAACGTGGCGTCACAAGGTCACGCACGGGCAAGGGAGAGGAGAAGGCAGACTCCAATAGGGAGCTGCAACGTCACTACATCTCCCACTTTTGCTGCTCCCACTATTGAAGCCTGTCTTCCCTCTCCCTTTTTCGTGTGTTCTCCCTTTTTTCGTGTGTAACCTTGAGACGCCACATTAAAAAAAATTGAAGTATAGCTTGTGTTTATCTCTCAGCAAGCCCTTTATATATCAAAATTAGGAGAAATCTAATTATTGATAATTGACTCGGAAATAATACTACTACTACTCTCATCATATAGCAGAATGTCGAAAGAATCACGAATTTCAGAAAAACTTCACCCCTAAAAATGTTTTCTATAATGGTTTTTTTGCACTTCATTCTTTCGAAGGTAACCCAGAAAGGGAAATATTTGTGATTGTGAGCGTTTTTAACGTAAACTTTAGATATGTCAACAATCTAATATTTTAAAATATATGGATCGGCAAAAATTTTTTATGCACTCTATTCAAAATATTTATTATTCAAAATTTTAAATTCATTTTACTTTTTGTAAATATTAAGAGGGAGCTCATATTTTTCTCTAAAAGCATTTGTGATTCACTTCATTGAAAATAAAAATCCTAACATTAATACTTAAAAAACCTTACGTTACTTTTCAACGCTTTGTTTGTTTGTTCGTTTATTTATTTGTCAAAAACAGTTAAAACTGTATGTGGCTTATGATGGGTAGATGTGTAACTATTAAAGGGTCCACCTCACTGTCTTTACACCACCTTTTTGAGTTAATATTCGAGTCATGTTACTGAAGTACTGCCGTAGAAATGCTCGTTGAAACGATGAAGAGCCTTTTGTACTCAGAACCAGGAAAGTGGTCAGACAAGGCGGACAAAAGTTAAAAACAGTCGCGAGAGTTCTATTTATCTTCTCACAAAATCAAGACCTTCCGATCTCAGCTACTAATCAAATGATAAAACTCATTCCAATCATTATATGAATCTACAAGAAATGATACAATTACAGTTGCTAACTGATACGAACAGTAATCAAACGAAATATTTCGGGCCGTTCAAAGAAAATAAGAAACACTATTGGACAGATATGTTTTCCTGAGCCCTGAAGCAGATGCCTAAAAAATTAAAAATTAATACCTATAAATTGCATTACCATCAACAAAAAGTATTTGTTGAATTCATTCAATTTACAATAGTTACAATAAAATTATAGTTACCAAAAAATAAATATGACAAAACCAATGTGTAATGAAAAAGAACAAATTATGTATTAAAATATTATATTATTCCTTACACACAAAATTTCTTTAAGATTGCTTCGCGTTTTTTTACGGTTCTCACTAGTCCCGTAAGGAAATTTTCCATATTATAATTGGGTATTTGAACATTATGATAAGTCAAGGCGTCTAAGCGGTTTTGCCCCTTGCGTGTGTGTGTGTGTGTGTGGGGGTGGATTGAGCGCTTTCCGCTTAATCCTCTATTAATTACAGCGCTTTCAATTTTTGGAGTAATCCTTCGTTAATATTATGTCCGTCACGTCTCGTCGCAGTCAGTTGTCAAAGAGGAGCGCCGACAGCAGGTAGCATCTCCGCGTACACGCCTCCTTCCACGCGCTCCTGCGTCACTACCCAGCGGCCAGAAATGGGAAGGAATGAGGAAAGGGGTAGGGTTTAGGGCACTTCACAGGGGTTGGTCTAGCCCTTGTGATTTGTTCCAACAAACGCGTTTTGTTGGAATAAATTTCACATGAGATTCGACGGGAATCGAACCCGGACCACCTTGATGAAAGGCGAGCGACTTCGCTCTGTGCCACGACGTTGCCCGGTTTATAGGGAAGACTGCCATGTTTGACACATTATAACTTTGAACACACAATCTTTTATACCATGTCAGTGCCGTTGTGTTGTTGCTATTAATGTTAATTTGTTAAGTATATACTACATGGAATACGTTTGTACCTAATACGCCCTACCCAATGTACCTTTGTACTCAATGTGCCTACACAGAATACGTTTAAATCGAAAAAAAGCAGAGATCAAATCATAATTAACAAAACCACAAGATACGAAATAACAATGAATGATCTAGGTTACAGTGTATTCTTGACTATCCGGGAGGATCTAGGTTAGAGTGACCACAATGCATATCAGTCATTGTATCATATCAATCATGCAGTCATTGAAACAGGAGAGAAGATAACATCATGGGAAGGGAAAGCACTGCACGGAAGATACCTCCATGAGCTGAGCAAACCAGAAGTCGACATCTCTGCGTCGCACGCATGGCTCCAGCGTAGGGATCTCTTTCCGGAGACAGAAGCCTTCATGATAGCTACCCAGGACCACGTGGTGCCAACTTTGAACAACAGAAAACACAATCTGAGAGATTCGACTATCCATTCTGACACATGTAGAAGATGTGAGGCCGCATGCGAAACTATCCAACACGTGACAAGTGGATGTAGCGGCCACGCACAGTAGGAATATAAAAACAGGCATGATGAAGTGGCGAAGCAGGTCCGCCAATTATTGGCAATGAAAACGGGCTTACTCGCCACTTCCACGCCCTATTATAAATATGTTCCTCAGAACTTGCTTGAAAGTAATGAGCACATTCTCTACTGGGATCGCTCCATTATCACTGACAGACAAGTCGGTGGTAATAGACCCCATATAACAGACATCGATAGAAATCATCAACAGGATTACCTTATTGATGTATCAATATCTAACACCCACAATATATCAGCAAAAAATCAAGAAAAGATCCAAATATACAGCGATCTCGCCCATGAAGTCACAGCTTAGTGGAACTTCAGCAAAGTGACAATTGTGCCAATAATAATATCAGCCACAGGAGTGATCGCAAAAATGACACTTCGAGCACTAGAGTGTCTTCACTTGGATGCCAGGAGTATATACAATATGCAAAAGGCAGTTATCTTGAATACATGCCGTGTTGTTAGAAGCCACCTGAATCTTCAATAAAGCAACCGCACACCTGGTCATCATTCCTGCGACCATCATTCCGACCAGTAAGTACTGTGAAGAATAAATATAAATGTAATAATAATAATAATAATAATAATAATAATAATAATAATAATAATAATAGAAATAATACACAATATAGAGAGAAAATATTTCAATGTTGTAAGAAAAAGTGTCAAATTTTTTAGAATTAAACCCGAAACAATGGAATTTTCTTGCTCATATACATAGTTTATTCTTTTCTCTTATTCAAAGTATAGACTAAGATTACGTTTTGTGGTTCCTTCATACAAAAGGAATCTTTTTGTCAAATCGGTTTTTTTCCTTTACTGTTCCTTTGGATTGCAGTACATAGCTCATTTTCCACATTTTCATTTTTATTGTTGACTTACCACTAACTTAAACTATGCTTGACCTAGTTCAATTAATATTATTCTACATTAGGATAGAAACCTCATAAATACGTACTGTTCGCAATTGCTTGAAAAAACATTTAGGAAGAAATCTAACGAGTGTTTGTAGTTTATTCTGGTTTGTATTGTTCTTTGATTGTATTGTCTTAATTGATCTTTTGCGTTTATGTTGGTGTAGAAAATATCGGATAGGCATGCTCTCAAATCGTCACCTCATGTGTCCGTCCGTCAGTCCATCTCGCTGTCTGTGCGACTGTCGGTGAACAACACTAGTGCCAAAATCGTACGTAGGATTTTCATTACAAGGGCCCAACAATTGTTACAAGTTTTTCTATCGAAAAATAGCCGATTTCCGCCTCAGTATGGCAATACTTCGTATTTACTTCGTAGTAATGCGAAAAACTAAGTGGATAAATCTCCATATATGTAGTAATATACTTCCTCTAACGCCTTATATAGTGAGATTCCACGTTTTGTAAGCCCTTGGTACCGAAAAATCGATTGAAGGCAAAACTTTTGACAAAAAATCCGTCTGTAATCACTGTTAGCGCCTAAATCGTTCAAACTATGTAAGATAAAAATCATTAAAAAAGTACAATTTTCTGACGCGTAGTGTGTGTGTACTTTTAGTCAAAGCAATTCTATTTTTTCTTAAACACGGCTCCAATTATTTTCTGTGAAGTTTTTTCCACTGGCAGAGTAAAGGAAGCTTAGAAATGGCATATGTCTAATTTTCGTTGAACTCTCTGAATTTTCGAAAATTAAAACTAGTGGTGCAAAAACAGCACGTAATTTCTCCCCCGTATTTTCACGCAAAATTACTCGAAAAGTACTCTATTTTTGAAAAATTGTACATGACCTTATTTCAAAATATATCTTTAAGGAACAGATTTTATTAAGGACAAAATCTCTATCTTTAATATTTTAGTTGCAGGAAGACCCCGGAAAAATTTGAATCTTTTGAAAAATTAGAAATATTCTTTTATTTTAGAATCTATTCAATACATAGTGACCCACACTCCTATTTTTTTTTCTTTTTTTGCTACCTTTCTTGTTTAAAACCATTCACTGGGAGCCGAATAGGAGGGACATTAAAATCGTTATCTTTACAGCTTTTATATATATGATAGGAAAGTTCATTGCATATTTACAATTGGTAATAATGGTTTATCGTAATATAGTCGGTAATAATATTTACAATCATTTCAGCGATAACACAACTCGTTCTCTAAGCAAGTCCTTGTTCGACCATGCTGTATGATCGGCAGACACGTGATTGATGCTGCTATTCCATTCCCCGCGAACTTGCAAAGATGCGCATGTGCGTATATCACCAACTTCCCGTTTCCATTCTAGCCCCGCATTTTAAACAAAGCAAATTTCGTAGCTTTTATTAATAAAGGAAAGCTGCAGTCTATTTAATATATACTGTAATTTCCTCCACTCCTAATTTTCTTGTACTTCACTAATTTCAAACACAGAAAGCCGATTAGGAGGGACATCAAAATCGCCATCTTTACAGCTTTAATATGTAATGATGATGATGATGATAATAATAATAATAATAATAATAATAATAATAATAATAATAATAATAATAATAATAATAATAATAAATGTTTTATTAACCCTAACTTACTAATTAATAAAGTTTACAAATATCATTAGTTAATTTACTTTCTTAGTTAACATATTACTCTTTGAACGCCGAGAGGAAAGGGTCCCAAGGCTGTCGCAGACAACTTATTCCAGTCCGTTATTGTTCTATTTGTAAAGGAAAATTTTTCAACAATGTTCTCTGTGACCTGAAGTGAATTTGGTGCTTGTGATCCCCTCTACTAAAGTACGTGGGTCTACCGCGGCGGATGTAGATGTCTCTCCAAGCTGGATAACCGGCATACGCTTTGTACAGTGCACAGAGTCTTGCCTTAACCCTCCTGATTTCTAGACTCCCATTCTACTTTCTTCCTATTGTTTCGGAAAGTAAGTTTGCAGCGCTTCTCTGTACTCTATTCAAATTTTCCTTTTGTAAATTTCTATAAGGGATCCAATAAACCGCCCCAAATTCCATTAATGAACTAACTAGTGATAAGCAAGCTAATTCTCTCGCTTTCGCAGTAGTCTTTTTTAGTATCCGCATAGTAAAATGCGAAGATATCCAGGCTTTCCCTAGGACAAAGTTTACCTGATTTTCCCAACGTAATAAATTTGGTATAAAAATGATTCCCAGGTACTTACAAGACAAGACTCTTGGAACATTTTGTTGCCTATACGGTAGTGAGTTTGACTGTATTTACGGCCCCTACCAAACGTGAAACTTGTTTTTCAAACTATTTATTGTCATGCTATTTTTTTCCACCTAGAAATGTAGTTTATGTAGATCACCCTGCAAAATATCCTCATTTACTTTTGATTCAATAACTCGATATATTATACAGTCATCTGCAAATAGTCCTACAGCTACAATTGTGAAAGAGATTTTTCCGTTAATGAAATCTGATTCTTAAAGATAGATTTTGAAATAAGGTCATTCACAAGTTTTCGAAAATTCAAGTACTTTTCGCGTAATTTTGCGTGAAAATAGGGCGAGAAAGTACATGCTGTTTTAGTTCCAATAGTTTTCAACAGTTTTCTTTCAAAAACTGCTTCAAATTTTTTCTTTAAATTTTCTCCTCATATGTATCAAGGGACGGTAAAAAAATATGGTGTTAGTCCCATTTTTGGGAAACTCTTATTTGCGATTTTTCTGGCGGGGGGAAAACTGCTTTGTGGATGATGTATAGCAGAGGGGAGAGCGGATACTTTCCTGTAGAAATATTTTCAATATTGGAAGCTGTGTTGTTTATCCATACTGTAAACATTCAACCTAGGATGAAGCTTTGAATTATTTTACAGAGAAATAAGGGTGTATCCTTCGCTTGTAGAGTAAACCTGCGTGCCAGACCCAGTCGAAGGCTTGTGAGACGTCTAGAAAAATGTCGAGAGTGTATTCGTAAGTCTATTGGATTGGATTAGGAATTGCGTTAATTTCGCCGAGGTAATTTGCTAGTGTGGTTAATATGAGTTTTTCGAAAGTTTTGCTGATTGAAGGAATTAGACCAATGGGTCTGTCATTTGAAATTAGTTTATAATTTTTTCCTGGGATGGATTTCGGAATTATTTCGCAATGCTGCCATTGCTGTGAAAAGTAATCTAGCCTTAAACATGCGTTAAAAGTAGCTGTTAAACATTGCTTGATGTGGGAGTTCTTATATAATAAAGATTGGTATTTGGTCATGACCCGAGGATTTCTTTGGACATTAGCACTTTATTTGCTTCTTAATTTCTTTCGGTGAAATAAATTTTGCAGGTAACTCTGCTGTGTACTAATCTTTGTTGATTTCGTTTTCGACTTTATCTGTGAATTCTGTGACAAGAAATATGTTGGGGCTGAATGCCGAGGAGTAGTGTTTTGCCAATGCACGGTTTTTTTACTGTTAGCTACAGCTTCACAAATTCCTAATTTTATTGTTGGGATGTTTGTTTTTTCTTTAGTTAAATGCCTAAATATTGACCACGTGAAGCTGGGGTAATTTGACCAATAGATTTCTGAAATGTTGTGAATATAATTTCTGAGATTTGTTTGTCTATTTGATGACCTAGGTTACTAACATGTTTTTTTTAGTGTGGGAGCCTGAGCCTCTTCCATTTGCGTCTTAGTTGGCGTTTGGCGGCAATCATTTTCAAAAGTTTATTTAGGAAACTGATGTTCTTGAAGGCTGATCTTGAGGCTGGCGTTTGCATTTCTTTAATGGCATTGTGGATACGTGAGGTGTTCTTTCGGTTTCTATTCTGATGTTATTAGTTAGGTGTTCTACTGACAGATGGTAGGACAAGTATTCTCGAAATGTTCGCCAATTTATTGTGCCTGTGACGATGCGTGGCCTTTGTGTAACGGGTTTGTATTTACGTTGAAAGTTATTATTAACGGTGTGCGATCAGAACTTAATTCTGACTGAGGGCATTGTATTATTGGAAGGTTTATTTTAATTTATTTTACGTCAAAAACAGTTAAAAGCTGTGTGTGACGTGTTATGGAGAGAAGTGAATTCTGTGCACGTTTTCAAAATTCTGTGATCCCATTCCTAAGCCATACACTAATGGAATTTTGAATACAGAAAAAATCAGCGTTTTTTGCAAGGATTGTTAACAAAAGTATTAAAATTATTTTGTTCTGATTGTATTTCTTCAATATATTATAATAATTTTGGTCTTTGAATTTTGGACTGATGATGGAAACAAATAATTTCCGAAACGATGCGCTATGTATTATGGAATAAATATCAATATGAAAAATGTTCTGTCTTTAAAAATCAAAGACCAAAAATATTATAGTATGTAAAATAAAGTATTCGCTCCGATGTAATAAAATCCGATGTAATAGAATTTATTAAGGGCAAATCAACAATAAATTTGAGCTCATCTCCCTCATCATGTCCTTCGTCAAGGAATAATACTTCCTGCCGCGACAACATAGAGAATGATAATTTGAATAGCTATATTTTCCACTGAATTCTAGAAGACGTGCACAGATAATGGAGTTACATTTGGAGTTACATAATGGAGTTACGTCAAAAAAAAAACAGTTCAAACTGCGTATGACGTGCTATGGGGAAAAGTGAATTGTATGCACATTTTCAAAATTCTGTGATCCCTACACTCATATACTACTTAAATTTAAAAAAACCCTCCCATGTAATAAAATCTATTTTCAAGGATAAATAAGTAATAAATTTTGGCTCTTATCCATGTTGTCATTCGGAATAATACTTCCTGCCACACAACATGAAAACGATAATTTGAATAATTATATTTCCCACTGAATTCTAGAAGACGTGCACAGAAAATGAAGTTACATTTATGTCCAGAAGCAAAACAAGAGGCCATCTCAGCATTTGCTCAATGGATCAGGGAAACTGGACGAAAAATCTGATCGAGATGGGGGTCACTGACCCGGAGGCTGTAGTACAATAGTAGTTACAGGTTGTTTATACACATTTATACAGTCCAAATGGTAAATAATGCATTATGTATTATTGATAAAATTAATGTTACTTTTCTTGTGATGCTCAGTATAGTCTCTAATTGTCTAGAAACAGTTATGCAGCAGAAACGATTTCACTTGGGATTTAAACTTTTCTATCGAATTTAATCGTTTAATGTCGTCTGGCAAAGTGTTGTAAAATAATGTACATGTATTGTATGTGAATTTTTTGTATTGAGCTGTTGATACTGCCACCTGATGAATATGATTTCTACGTCGAGTGTTATAGTAATAGACATCGGTATTTTCTGAAAATATATTCCCGCCCTTAACTATTTTGTTGTTCTGATACGTAAACCTGATACGTAAACCAACAGACAAGGTAATGGAAAAAATCATAGATTAATAAAGAGTGGCTTACAAGAATCACGTGGGTGGGATTTGGTTATTGTTCGTACAATTCTTTTTTGTAATCTAAAAGTCTGGGAGCTATAAGATGTATTTCCCCAGAATATTATGCCATATCTCAGGCGGGAATGAACATTCGCGAAATATACACAACGAGCTGACTGAATTTGAAACAATTCTGAACGCGTAGCATAATGAACTTAATTTTGTGTTCAATTCATTTAAATGGACGGTCCATTTGAGGTTTGACTGAATTGAGAGGCATACATATTTTGTTGCCTTAACATTAGTCAATGGTACACAGTTTATTTTCAATGGAGAACAGAATTGTTTATTTGAAATGGAAAACTGCATTATAACTGTTTTCTTTTCATTTTCTATTAATTTGTTATTATGAAACCAATTTGAAACATCTGATATTGTACTAGTTACGGTTTCTTTATTGCAAAGAATGTTCGTATCATCCGCAAAGAGACCTGTTCTTCCGTTTCGAATCGTCGAGGGCATATAGTTTACGTATAGTAGGAAGAGAACATGGCCAAACATCGATCCCTGAAGAAACTCCGAGTGCAATTATCAAAGAGTCGGAAAAGTTTATACATAATGTTCCATCATTCCAGTAAGGTATTTCCCGTCTCTGAGATCGTTGTTTAAGATAATACATAACCAATCTAGGATAATACCACGAATTCCATACGAAGGTAATTTTGAAAGTAAAATGTCATAATCGATGACGTCAAACGCTTTTGAAAGATCTTAAAATAATCCAATAAGTGTTTCATTTTGATCCAATGATGAGGAGACATCTGGAAGAAGAGAAATATGCTTATAATTTTGAATTTCATTTTTGTTACCTTTTTGAAGAGCGGCTTAATCTTAGCTGTTTTCAAAATATCTGGAAAAGTTCCGGTGCATAAGGATGCATTAAATATGTGAGTTAACGGGTGTATAATGGCAGGCACACAGGTCTTTAACAAACAATCTGGAAATTTATCTAAACCGGCCGAATATTTATTTTTTAGTTTACCGATTATTTTGATAATTTCATAGGAAGAAATCTAAAATTTTCGGGTTGATATTTTTTGTTGAAGTTAGATCGAGAATGTCAGATTTAACGTTATGTGTTGGGTAAAAGGTGGGTGGTGTATGTGCATGTACTGTATAGGCCTTCTCTGATGCGATTGAGAGGAGCTTTTTGCCTTGGGGCAAGGTGGTATTACAACCCCACAATTTATGTTTTGCGTTGAGGTCGCCACTAATTGTTATTGGAATGTTGAGAGAAAGTATCTTTTTTAAAAGGTCGGTTAGAAATGGTCTGTTGGGAGGCCTGTACGCAGCAATTATATGAACGTCAAGTTGATTAGCCTGTTTTAATTTGATTCCTATTGTTTCTATATCTTCTGATGAAGGAGTATTTAAGCTGAAATGCGCAATTCGTCTGTGGAATATAATTGCTACTCCATCGTCGCATAACCCGTCATTTCTGTAGGATACGTATCCCGAGATTTTTTGCTTGCATTTTGAGGAGGGGCATAGGTGAGTTTTGATTTGGTAGGCAATATCGATCTTATTTGAACGCAAGAAATGAGAGAAATAGTTAAACTGTTTTTAAATTCCATTGCAATTCCAATTTAGTAGTGTTAAACCGCTTAATTTATTTTGTGTCACTGGGTAATAATGAGGAAATTATTAGATTTATTAAAGATTGTAGCTGCGGAACTAATTTTGCCTTGGCTTGGGGGATAATATTATTAACTATTTGAGAGGTGAAATCTATAGGACTGTTAATGTAGTATGGTGAAGCCACCTGTGCATAAGGGGGGTTCTTGCTTGCGGCCTTCTTACGTTATTGTTACTTTGTAGTGAAGGAAATGTAGTGTTATCCAGAACTCGCAGAGGCGCGGACCTCGCGGCTTGGGTTACAGTGGTCGAGGTTGCTTGAAGTTTGCGAAGTTCGCAGTCGCATTACTTGAGTTTTGTCCTTTGTAACGTAATTTTGGACACTGTTTGAAATTTTCCCGATGCCAGCCTTGACAGTTTATACACCTAGGTGGCGCGTTTATTGGCAATGGGCAAGCTTCGTAAACGTGGTTGCCAAGGCAACGTACGCAGCGACATTCGCGTCTGTAGTTGTTTTTAGAGTGACCGTAACGTTGACAGTTTTTGCATTGCACTGGGGACTCTAAATTCCTTTTTTCCTCGACTTTCATTTTTGCATTAAAATGATTATTTATTTTATATATGATTTTTGTTGTGTCGTTGTTTAATAGTTCAACTGTGCCCAGAATAGTGAGAGAATGAAATTTGTATATTCTATTGATTTTTTTTGCATCGGATAGTTCAGACGATAAAGTTTGTCGAGTATTTCTTTATCAGAATAACATGTTGGTATACCACGTATTATTACAGTTAGCGGCTTTGGTCTCCGAATGAATGAAAGTCTAAATGTTCTTCCTTACAAAATTTAACAAGATTTCAGAAGTCTTCAATTGTTGTAGGCTGAACTCTAACTGTTGATTCAATAATAATTTTATTAGTTGAGGCTTTTTTCTTATTTTGATATTGTTTTGTAGAGAACTTAAATTTCATAAACTTTTTCAAATCAACTACTAATTGAGTATGGTTAAATGCATTATGTATGATCACTGGGGGAAACGTTTCAATTTCCCGTGTCTGTTTCATTTGAACATACACTATCGTCTAAGTCGCTAAATTCTGCATATTTATTATTTGTTGATATGTTCACTATCACTTTTTCACTGCGACTAGTTAGCCTGTTGTTTGGTGCCGTACGTTTTGTGTCTTCACGGTCCTCTGGAAAGTTGCCTTCACGTTTATATCTGTTGTTGTTAGTGCACTTTGATTGGTAACCTGGCCAATTTTGACTAATTCGTGGCGATTGATTGGAGGCTGATGCTGTGTTAGAGGCGAAGTTTCTTATGAGCGTTGTTGCTGTTGAAATCCCTGCTGATGTTGGGGTTGTGAGCTTTCAAGTTGACCTGCTCAAGCGACTGTTGGGCTGGTATTTCACTGCTGTAAACAGCTTCCATTGCACATCTCAATAATTCCCCAGAATGGGAATACTGACTAGGAAACATTTTAACTTTACTGGTAACTATTGAATACTTCCTACTGTAAATATTACTGTGAAAACAATTTACGTTCTGAATGCACTGGAGCGCGCCGTTGACTAGTACTTGACGCCTTGAGCTTATCTACACGGAGCGAAGCGCTGCTGGCACAACCGTTCGCGACGGGGGATGTAAGTAAAAAAATGAAAATGAAGAGAGTTCAAATTCAACAGCTGAAAGGAGCTTTTATTTTTCTTGTTTCAATGAGGTGCATTCGCATACGGAATCAAACAAAAGGAATATATTCCCGTTATCTTCTTCTTCACCTGTATTTAAAGTATTGTAAGTATTTCTTTTTTTTAATGTACCTATTTCAGTTCATCTCCAAAATACATGTCCAAAAAACTCAAAAAAAACAGTTTATCAAATACAAAATTAGAAAAAATAGAAATTGTATTTTAAGTATGTATTTCAAATACACGTACTTAAATACTGCCCAGCCCTGCTCATTACATATACTAATTTTTCGCAACGTTTCGTAACCTTATTTGTCCCATCATCGGGCTGCGTAAACCCTTATACATTCAATATGTACATGATACATTAGTCACAAACATCATAAAATCAAGTAGTATAGAAGGTAATAGTGGAAACTCGGGCAAATCAGCGCGGGTGGTACAAGCGATAAGGGTTTGCTGTCCCTTAGCAGCGAGAGGTGTACACTGTAGTGGCCGGCACTGACAGGCGCATATGTTACTAATAGTACACAACCGTCTGTACCGTTTTTTGACATTACTTTGTATGTTAGAGAATCGAGATATTTTGTTCGTTTCTCTATATTTATTAATATTATTTTCTCATAAAATTCATGTCTTTAGATATTTTTAGAAGCCTCTAATCATTATCATTAAGACTTATATTAACATAAAGGGCAGAGTACAGAATGAGAGAGAAAGAATAAGACACTTTATAAGAATGAGAGAAAAAGAATATGATTTTTTATTAATATAAGTAATTGCTCTTGAGTTAAATAAGCATTATTTTTACTTTCTCGCCATAACTATTTCTCGCCTTTACGCCCTTCTAGTAGTGAATAGAAATATTCTTCGTTTAACTTTAAATCACATGTCAGAAAATAATTTTGTACTGAAATTACTATCAAAACATTAACATACGATACATCATCGCATTCCTCTTTTTATGCTCTATCTATTGCTAGTAAAAAATTATTCCATTTAAAAAAATCAAAGATGATTAAATTTCCCGAAAACTACAAATATTTCAAACAATATCGGCGTATTCCCTGTCCCATGATTTCGCATTTTTAGGGAAACCTGCATTTCGATATCGTGAACTTCTACACAGAAGTTATCGGGGTGGCCCATATTTGATGTGACTCCTGTAAATAGCAGAATTTATCCACTTTTTCGTTACCAGTGACCGACAATGAGTTTTTCTGTCAAACATTTCCCATTTTTCGGCGCACGATTACAAAACGTCTTCTGGCATTCGAAAAGGCAAGAAAGGAACAATGGATTCTAAAGAATGACCCTGGTTTTGTTTAGAGTAACCTCTAAATTTTCTAGGACAGTGATCCGCAAACTGCAGCCCGCGAAGCCATTTCATTTGGTCCAAATTGTTTCATGATATACTAAATAAAGCTAGCTTTATTTTTTAATTTTACATCCAATACACACGAATTACACATAGTTTTTACTTTTTCGCTACTGCTTATGTAGTTTAGAGAAAGTTATGTAATATTGCGGGGAAAACGGCGAATTTTCGACAGGAAAGCTCTTATTGTCGGTCACTGGTAAAGAAAAAGTGGATAAATCCTGTTGCTAAATATAGGGAAAAAAATCCTCTAACACGTGTGGTAGCCAGAATCCATGTTTTGTGTGTCTTTTATACCGAAAAATCGATTGACGGCAAAACGTCTGTGATCACTGCTAGCAGCTTAACTGTTAAGCCGAATTTTTCTAAAAGTGTCCCTAATTGATTTGGCTGATTTTTTATACCCTTGAATTTGAAACCGATATTTTAATATTGGGGTGTACTTTACATGAAGCCCCTGGGATATTTTCAAAAAAAGGCATCAATTTTTTTTATTAATATGGTTATCGGATAGCATAAGCGACGCTTAAGAGAATGGTGCAGGTCTCTTGTTCGTTAAAATCCTTGATCCAAAATTCAAAAATTTTTCGGCGACTTCCTACAACTACAATTATGAAGATAATTTTTTTTCCCTTGATGAAATTGTGTTCATCTAAAACGATCTTGAAATAATATTATGTTCAATTTTTCGAAAATATGAGTATTTTTGTGTAATTTAGCGTCAAACAAGCAATTTTAAAATTTTAAACAATTATTTTCTCAGAAATGGCTCCAAATATTTTTTAATTTTATTTTCAAGAATGTATCAATGAACAGTGAAGAAAGTGGTTCTGCTCACATGTTCGGCGTACTCTCTGCATCTTCAAAAAGTGGAAAAAAATTCGAAATATTAATTTCGAATTTCCAGTGCTTCGTTTGAGGCGGTGTCAATGTATGATTGATTGATTTTTTCGTGTTTCCGGGCGCGTCAACTGCTTTGCTCATTAGTCCCGTTAGTGTAGTGCATGTTTCTTCTCGGGAGATGGCGGTGATCTTCCCCTGTTGGATGGCGAGATCCGGCGCTGACCTACCGCCGGCTAGCGGGGTTTCCCCCTAACCAGGACTCTCCCACCAGCGGGGCACCGCCCCAGCCGGGACAAGCTCCAAGCTCCCGACCGGTTTCCCGGAATATGTGGTAGTGTAGTGCATGTTAGTGTAAGTGTGTGTGTAAGGGGAGAGGATAGGACAAGGAGAAGAAGGAAAGATCGCGCGCCGTCCGTGGCTCCGTGGTAGGGTACTGCTCCTGCATTCGCCTGGTGTTGATACGAGAAACCACGGAAAACTACCGATCAGAGCAGCCGGCCGCTAGAATTCTCCTCCAGACAGCTACTGAATTCGACCTAGCTGAAAAGCCAGTCGAAAATCTTGCCGCCGCGGCGAGTCCTGACGGCGCGACGTCAACTCTCACTAAGAAAGTATGTGCTGTTTTTACACCACTAGTTCTGAGAATACATAACGTGTTTCTTTGTTAAATTATTCTTGCTGGGTATTCGAAGCTTGTAATCAAGTGTTAATAATACACTAATAAAATTGAATTTTACCTAATATTCTAAAGTTGTTGAATAAAATGAAAATTGGAGACATGCGCAGCCTGCAAGATATTGAAGATTTAACAGTGGGGCCTGCGGGTATAAATGGTTGCCAACTCCAGTTCTAGGTAATAATCTGTAACTCGCTTTGTTGGTGAGCTGTAGATCCAAAGAAAGATATTTTTGAGCATACAAAGATATACTAATATTTTAAAAACATTTTTAACTGAATGAATTCACTTCCATCATTTTTAGAATTGATACAATTTCTAATGTAAATACAAGCAGGACTGTCTATTTGATTTTCTTGCACCACGATAGTAACCTGCAAGATAAAGGGTAGGGACTTAGAAAATGCTAACTTCACTAGGAGATACCGTGTTCTGTTAAACAAAAAACATCAAATTTCACTTGAATCACTTTATAACACTACTTCAAACTCGGTTTTATTTGAGAAATTTAACACTCTAGTTCAACATGAATTTTTTGTACCCATAAGGTTAATTCTGTTTCATCTAACTGTAGATTCTATCTATCTATATCTATTTTCTATATATATACACAATTTTTACCCCAAGAGTGTGATCGAAAGATGAATCATGTTTCTACAGTGACAGTGTGCGAAAATTAGGACATCAGATGGAAACGGGAATGGAAAAATTGGGAGTAAGTTCAGTGGAGGAGGTAAGAGGACAAAGGTGGAAGGTGGAAAGATTAACAAAGGTGAAAGGAGTACGATTTTGACACGTGACTGCTTGGGATTCATTTTCATGAAGTGTTGTGCCAGCTTGCTGCAGAGTGTATGTTTTGAAACAAAGTTCTGGGGATGGTCTTCCAGGAAAAGTGTTTGAAAGAGAAGAAATAAAGTTAAAGAATAATTAGAAGTATTACTTTAAAGATGGGTTTAATAAAATTATGGCTATTGCATATTAGGAAAAACTGGAAAGAAGTGCAGTGGGTAGCCGGATATTTTTCCATAAGATGTGGTATGATATTTGAAGTAATTAACACAGCATTGACTAAACAAGTCATTTAATAGTATTTTTGCACAAACACTTTACCAATACAAACTATATCAAAGGCACAAATGTTTATATTTAACAAATGTCATTTCAGAAATCTGAGTTTCTTTTGAATATAAATATAATTCCATCTCAATTTTTAGCCACTTCTATACTCCATCTGTCATTAAAAAAAAAAAAAAAAAAAAGAGTATTTAATTTTGTAAAGCCTTGCTGAACTATCAAGTAAGAAAATTTGTAATTTCCTACATATTTCACAGATACCACTTTATAATCAAAATAAAATCCTTTGCAAAATGCATGTTTGAATAGTTACTTAATATTAATATAAAAACAAAAGGAAATTATCTCCTTGTAAAATGTACTGAAAAAGAATTTGGATCCATAAGAATGAGAACAGGTGGCTATTATATTGAATTCTATTTCTTATACTAACCACAAATATGAGCACAACACAACTCAGATCCTTAATTACAGAAAATACATATTTTAAGTTTGAAAAAGAATAAGCAAAAGTTGCATATCATAAATAAAAATGAAAAATAAACTTGTGAAGTGAAAATATATAAAAGGCATATGTCACATTCATACAAATCACTTTCGTTCTCAAATGTTTACTTGTAAGTAAATTTGATTTGGTCCAAGTTGACTTTGAGAAATCGAGATTAAAATATTGAACAGTCAGTGTACTCTTGTATCACCAGCAAGAATCTAGTCCCATTTTCATGTTTCAATTTTGTTCTCAAATGTTTATAGATATTTAAGAGACATATTACCTTTACCATCCTCAAACCCAAAAAGTAATTTCTAAATCTAGCACTCAAAAATACACAGTTTTTTAGATTCTATAGAAGAATTTAAAATACTTGTATTGATGGTAAACTGTAGCATGTTTAAACTAGAACAATAAAATTATCTCAACATACATAAAGAACAGATCTCAACATTTGTTGCCTTTATATCACAGCCAAAAAATGTAGTATTAAAAAAATTTCTATAGGTATACAGAACATTGATGCTAACACATTTGCATTTATAATGCAATGTCTTGCAATATATAATCATGATACATAATATTTCATTATCCAGAATGTAACGCTTATGATCCAGTCTTAAAAATTTTATCCAGCATTCAAAATCACTTCATTCAAGCGAAGTAAATCATCCCTGCATAAATGAAATACAATGTATCTTTGCACAGAACTAGCATTCAACACTTAATATTAAAAACACAAAAACACATAAATTATGAATCTGAAGAACCTATTTATTTATTAACTTGGAGTAAGTAGGTATCACATCTTCAGAAATCCTTAAAGCAGATACACGATCAGGAAAGTCTCGCTTGATGCAAGTGAAGAGATGTTCTGCCAGCAATAAAGCGTCTGTAGACAAAAAAAACATAAGATATATTACTTATTATGTCACATGTTGACTTAAGAAACAATATAATATACATCTATATTATAAACCCTGCAAAGGGTATCATGAAAGGTATCTTGAGACAAGGGACTCAGGGAAGTGAAAGTCTATACAGTTCAATCTCAAGACAATAGGCTACAGTTTGATGTAGAGAGTGTTTCCAGAAGTCGTGAGTGACTATATTACATCAACCATTAAAGCATTTGGAATAGAAATTCATTACACCCCACTTGAAGTTAAAATAGTACTATCAGTGTGTTCACATTGAACAGTGGTGAGCAACTTCAACAGAGGTGGAAATATATAAATAATATAGTTTATCACTATTTGTATCAAAATATTTTCTCTCTCTCTATGAACAGTATGGAAGAGTTGTAGTAGTAGTATTAGTGAGGTGTTTTACAGCTGACGCCGCTTCTCACATCCCAGTCGCCACGTCCTTCGATCCTCCTAATCTTCCTCCTGAAGATCTCATTCCTTCATCGCCTTTTCTATCTCATTTTCCCATGTTTTTCTTGGTCTACCACACTTCGTTTCTTTGAGGGAACCATTTTAAAATTTTCTTAGGCCATTAATTTTTCGTCATCCTTTGAATATGACCATATCATCTCAATCATTTTGCACCCGTTACATCCATTATATCAACATCAATACCCATTTGATTTTTTATGTCAACATTGGGTACATTATCCAGTAATGTAAGGCAACAACAGCGTCTCCAATAGTTCATTTCCATTGATTTTAATTTTTGCTCTTCGCTCTGACTTAGAATCCAAACTTCTGAACCATATGTACTTATGCTTTCAACCAGCGATTTGTATATTTTTATTTTTGTCTTGCTGGTTATTTTTTGATCATACAAAACCTTACTCAACTGTCTAGTCACTACTCTCCCTTGAGGGATCCTATATTTTACTTCTTCTGCACATCCACCTTCCTTTGATATACACACACCAAGATACTTATAAGCTGTTGTAATTTTAATACACCTGCTCCCAATTATCAAGTCGGTTCCCTGTGACCCCGCAACAACATACTCAGTTTTTGATGGATTCATAGTTAAACTCCAAGATATATATTCTTCATTTAGTTTCCTCAGCATGTAATCTATATCTAGTTCATCCTCGGCAAGAATAACTTGGTCGTCAGCAAAGTGATGAGTAAAAAATTTATCATTGTCAACTTCTATCCCCATATTCTGACATTTACGTCTCCAATTTTCAAGAGCAGCATTTAAATATATTTTGAAGAGAATAGGAGCTATTCAGCATCCTTGTCTCAGACCTTTAGATATTTTAAATGGATTCGTTACCTTTCTTCCAATTTTGATACAGCTTGTTATATCATTGTACAGGTTTTGAGTAAGGAAGAGTGGTAGAAATAATTTGTCCCTGAATTTTTTTATTAGCTAGGCATCTCTCAGTTGCTAATTAGAACATGTAATAATTCATTCAGAGATAAAATGGAACAGCTTTTAAAGTGGTTAAAAGAAGTTGATCCAGAAGAAAATACTTTTTTAATAATCATTCCATCTCTGTGGTTGGATGTAGAATCAAGGTGAATTTTTTGTTTTTATCCCTTGCAAAATGCAGATACGTACTTGCCAGGCATTGAGCAGAGTCCACACAACCTCATCGGCTAGCACATTGTGTAAGAATGCTTTTTATTCATTTTCACATTGCATTTCACTTACAGTACCATTTGCTCAAGATCTTCCAGTCTTTTCAAAAATACTGATCTGAATTACTTAGCAAATCTGTGGCAATTGCCAAAAATAGAATGAGAATATAATCCTTTGCCGAACAGTTATATGTTTTAATCAAGTCAAACTCCAATATCTTAATTGTTGGTTGTATATACTGTCCCCTCAACACTTCATACAATGCAATCCTACCTTTCACTGAAAATATGGATAAGTTAAATGATAGATATCCACTAGTTCATTTTGTGCTATCTGGAGATTTTAACCTTCCTAACACAAATTGGAGTATTGAAAAAGGTATAACACGTGATTTCTAGAGTGTATCTAAAGATATTTATTGCGTGAAAATTAAACAACTTTATTGCCAATGTAAATTTCCTCAATCTTTTGCAAGCTAATTTTATATGCAATTCTTGTGGAAACTTACTTGATCTAATTTTTGTCACTGATAGCGCGTCGAAAACTGTTAGGTGTGATAATCCTATTGTAACTTGCGATAAATATCACCCAGCCCTCGAAATATATTTTTCAATTTCTGAAGCTTTACTGAAATGGAATATCGGGATGCAATTTTTATTTGTGAGTCAGCTGATTGTATCAGTTTAAAAAATCAATTACTTAAATTGAATTGGCTTACGTATTTTAATGAAAAATTGAAAATTAATCAATAGTGAACCTGGGTAGTGTGGACATTTTACAACTTATTGTTTATTCTGCAATTTTAAAGCTAAATTTGATGAAAGGTGTCAGATCTGATTTAATTCCACCAATTTTCTTGACGAAATTAATTGCTAACATTATCCCTATTTAAATGATTTATTTTGCAAATCACTACAAGAAGGATCATTCCCATATATCTTAAGTCTTGTTTTATTACCCCTATCCACAAATCAGGTAGCCATGTGGATGTTCGTAACTTTGTAACTACAGACCGATCTCAATCCTAAGTACAATACTCAAGTTTTTTGAAACTGAAAAACCTTATAATATTGTATCACATATACTATTTTACCTATCTCTTTTCTTCCTATATTTTCCTCTCCTCCTTTCCCTCTCTCTTTTTCTCTCCCCTCCCTTCTCCTCGACTTCCCTGACTCTCTTCTTTTCCTTCTCTCTTTCTCTATTTCCTTTCCTCACTTTCCTCCTAACAATTCCCTCTCTTTTCCCTCCTGTCACTTTTACTGTCTTTACCTCTTTCTTTCCAACGCTCTCCTTTTTTACCTTTCTCACTTTTCCCCTCAATTTTCTTCTTTCTTATCTCTTTTCTCCTCTTATAATATTTGTTAATATATTAAAGATTTCTCACAGTCTTCTGTCTCATTTACTCACTCACTTTTCATATTATGAGTTTTTAAAAATTTTTCTGTTCAATTTTTTAAAAATTTTCTTTTAAACAAACTTTATCGTGACAATAGCGAACACAAAAAAACAAGAATTATCCAATTTGGTGCAGTTGTTCTAAAGTTATGCGCTTACATACATTTCAGCAATTCATTTTTATTTATAAAGATGAACAATACAGATAGTTTAAAGCAATAATCCTTTACCTTCAGCAGTTTCAATATTTAATAAAGAAATATCAAATTAAATATCCTGACTTGGTAAAATTTTTCTTTTCTTTGTTTTTAGCTCCAATGATAAATTTTAATTTCCTTTTATTTACAGAAGGTCACAGAATTTATAGATTTGATCAATCTGTTTTTCACGAGTTTTGTTTCTTGTTACATCTTAACTATTGCTCAAATTATTCTAATGTCATAGAAAGTTGTGTGAAGCTGTGGCATTTTTGTATCATTCACTTGTCATTTTCAGGGTCAGTTTGCAATTTGCATTTTCTCCTATTTTCAGTGCTTCTAAAATTTCTTCTTGCGCTTGGTTGTCTTTCTGAGTCCAGTTATTTTAAAGCTTTTTCTCCCTCCTTTGTCTTTTCACCAGTACTTTGGTTTACATTAACATTTCCTGAAATTACTAGTGAAAATGGAGACTTTTTACTTAACAACAGGGACTATTAGAGACTTCATGAAAAAATAGAAACTCTCACAGATGTCTTTTACAATAAATTTTTAGGAACTTAGGAGGAAAAGGGACCTCCTATGCTTGACACCTTTTCATAATTACGGGAATGAATATTGCTAATTTTTAAAGAGATCCTTGCTTTGGCTGATTCTTCACAGGTAGATTAAATTAATTCCATTTCAAAAGCAAACTATGAATGGTTGAAAATCATTCTGCAATTTGCAATCATCAAACAGTGATGTATGTCTGTTGTACATTTCATTTCACTAGCTTTTTCATAAATATACATATAAATAAGCTTTTAAATTCAAAATAATTTTTTTTAAAATACTAAATCTTAGAAGTAAAAGGAGCAGTTATTTTAAAATGATGTAGTGAATTTCAAGAATGAAAGTCAATAATGTCAAAGTCAAAAATCAATTTCAAGTCATATTGGTACAAGATATACTAACCTGCCTCTCCTTGTTTTTGGTGGATGATATGAATAAGAGTGTGTAAGATCTTATCTAGATGCTGTGCAACAATATCATGACCACCTTCATATAAATGCATAAAACACTTCATCATAATACTATTTTCCTTGAAATCCTTCTTAAGAGGAAGACAATTAATAATGACTGGGAAGACCTACAAAAGAATATATTAAAAGAGCAGATAGAAAGGGATTACTGAAAAATTGCAGCATCTTTTAAATGTTACAAACCTGAGCTATTGGTACAAGATTGGCATTGACAACAATCATGCGAGCAACTGCTCCACATATGTTGTCTATAACCTTAGGAACTGTTTCCTGCACCAAGCACATGGATAAAAGTTGTAGCACATTTTCATAATGACTAAGAAATTTAAGGAATATATAGTTTTATCAATACCCATAAACAAAATATTAAGCATTAAACCTCTGACAGAGAATCTGAGGAATTAAAGAGTAGGATCACAAAAATGTGCATTTGTGAGAATGGTCTCACACTGAAATGTTTTGATCTTATATCCTAATAAAAATGTTACAGCATTTTTTTTCTTTACTGTGCAAGACAATTAAAGATCATAAGGAATGTTACAGTGACATCTTTACTTATTGTTACGAGTTTAACTAGGATGGATTTCACTCAAATTAACACTTTAAATACTAGTCATTTTTCTTATACAATAGGAAATATATCACATACAAGAAAGAAAACACTAAATGAATAAAAAAGAACAACTATGAAATATGTACATTAATGACTATAATATCAATAAAGGAAATATTATGCATACTGTAATGTTTTATTCTAAACTTTAATTATGCATAGTTCCTAGTTATTACAACCAATTATTAGCTTTTTATCATATCACAAGCACAATAAGTACACATTTGAGATGTAGCATCACAGATAGTCACAAGATACATATATATGAAATTTAAGGTATTGTCATAGATCAGTAGTTAATAACTAAACGTTTCTAATTGGAATTCTCAGGGAGTATTGTAACCAGTTCTCTCATTGGTCATGTTTTTTTCCATCAGTGTGTGTCACAAGCCACTTATATGGCAACAGCAAGAAAGAACATCGATTTTAATGGTGAAAAAAGTAGTAAATTTGAAGAAGAAACTGAATAAAGTGATAGATATGATGAATTTCTGCCAAATGATGAAATTTGGAGATGGACAAGATATAGTAAAAACCAAGCCGGAATAGAGCAGATGAGATGTGAAGCTGCTTAGTAAAATACTCTAAGATCTCAAATCCAAATGCACATGTCGACATTACAAGAGATAACTGCAAGGAACAATAAAAACGATAAATCACTGCCACGGAGCGAGCATTGGTAGAATGGGGAACCTTCAAGACAGTCACTCACTGGTTTCCCAAAGTAGGCCATACTGGACTACCCTTTGACTGGAACTTTGGAAAGATAAAGAAGCTTGCCAAAGTAGAATATTTATTTCTAATGACTGGATGGCTGTCGTATGCCAGACACCTTTTAAAGTGGCCTTCAGTTACCAAATTTGAGAGAAATGATTTTAAAGCTTTCACATTAGTTTTATAAAAAAAAACAGAAAGTAGTAACATGCCTTTCCATTTTTCTGATGCAGTAACATGTATGAGCAGGATAATACTGATATTTTCAATCATATTCAAATCTACAATCAAGAAATTATTAATCATATTTAAGTTAATATCGGCAAGAAAGGCAAATATTCCATTAACAATTCATTCAACCTGCCTGAGAAACACAAAGAAACATTGAAAATAAACCAGAAGAAACTGGAGGATGTAATGTCTCTTAAATTACGTTCCTGTAGCTCATAAAGGTTTCTTTCGAACACCAAAAGATGATGATCATTTATATCTAGGGTTTGAAGATGTGTGAAGGAAGGAACGATATTCTATTTTTTTATTTTCCAGTAACAATACTACACATTAATTTTTGTTCACTGATATAGTGCTTACATTACATTTGATGTGGAACTTTAGTTTACCTAAACATTTCATTGTCGTTTGGAGACTGTTTTGTATTATTCTAAAACATTAATTATTAACTCAAGTATGCTTCATATACTAAAAGAAATCTTTCGAACTGTGAGAAAAGTCAAAATTTTATGTTTTTTGAAGAAAAAGTCAAGCCTCCTCTCAGACAACCTACATATGTTAACATTATCTTTGGTGTAACTTGATAATGTTGGTTGAATAATATATGAAATTAATTTCTTGAATTTAATTGTCTCAAATGAGAGTCAAGATAATTCCAGATGAAATTTACAAAATTCATTCGAAATCTCTGATTTTAGAAATAGTCAAAAGTATATTAAAAAAAAGGAAAATTAATCAAAACATCTCTCCTCTAAAATTATCGCTATGACTACTTCTGACACAATGCCTCAAATAAACAATGTAAGTCATCAAGAAATTGTTGGTACAGCTGATGGAACTTAATGACAGAAAACAACTGCACAAATACAAAGGAAGGAGAATTAGTTCCTGATACTGCAATATGAAGTAGTAAGACAAAAAACATCATTTCTGATTTTAATGACCTAGTAATAAAAAGTACAAGCAGCACTTATCTGAAAGAAGCCATACGTATTGGAGCAATAACAAGAAAGTTAACAATGGCAATAGAACTGATGTCAATAGGATTTTCCCTACCAACAATATTTTAAGTCAAACAGCACACAAAATGATGAACATTTAAAACAATACAAATGCCAATTATACAAAACATAGGTGCTAATTTAACACTAGAACCGCCACACAGGGCAAAAACGTCCAATGAAGTTTCTTGAGCACTGCGGTGTATATGTAGTTTCGAGTATTGGAAAATAATAAATGAACATCAGTTACTAGCAATAAATATTAAACAAAACCAGATATTGCACTTAAGAAAAAATACGCAATTCATTTTAATTATTAATTTAATATAAACAATTTAATATGCTTAGAAAATTTCAGTCCATGCAGGTTGTGCTCAGTTGATGATGCAAGAGTACAAGATCCACAAGTATTTCGTACGTAATCTAATTTTTTTTTTAATAATTAGTCATGCTATTAATTGTTACAACAATCACAACAAACAGGTGACCACATCTGTACCTTTCTTAAAAATTGTTTTCTTGCACTGAGTGTAGACATTTTGGCAGTCTCTTTACTTCAGTTAGACATTGCTGTCATTTAACATTGAGTGGAAAAGTATCTGGAATTTCTATGGAAGAATAATTTGTTTCCTTTGTGAAATCACAAGTAATTTTCATCCCAAGTCGCAATAGAAAATCACGACAAGAAATTTTCTTATCGGTCATGTGAAGCTACTCCTAATACATTGCAAAATGTATGGAGAGGCCATCTTCCAGACGCAGCTTTGACTGATAATTTTCTAGCCATTTGATCGAGCAAATTTATACCGAACTTTGGCTCATAAAATGTCACAAAATCAGGCTCCTTTTTACCACTGCTAACTCGCATATCGGGACTCGTGTAGCTCATAATCAGTACAATCTTTGCAGGTTTGCTGGGTGCATTGTGAGACTCATGTCTACTTTCTTCAAAACTGCCAAATTATAAAGTGCCTTTTTTGAATTCTTTACAACTATAGGCACTTTTCTTCTAAGTTTGTTTACTGTTTTGATGGTCAACTTTTATTTTAATTGCTTAGCAAGTGATAAAGACGTAAAAGAGTTGTCACATGTGACATTCCTGCCTTTCTTCATTAAAGGATGAACAAGTTTCAGACCCAGTGACCAGTGATCAGAACCAGTGAAAAATGAAAACAGTAACACCTATGTTTTTCAGAATTTCATGAGAGCTTTGATAATCTAAGTACACTCTCTAGGTTGAAGAGGTTGAACACCTTTACTATCCTTGTATTTACAAGCAGAAGTCAGAATGGTAACATGCAATTCCTACTCTTCCATTCTTTCTTCACAAAGATAAGACTCTTAAGATAGAATTCTTCACAAAGATATCAACTCATCACTAGAAGACTCATCGGCAGCTCCCCAGTCAGACCTGCTTTCTACGGACCCTTCTGAAGATCGGTCGGTTTTGTAAGATGCTAATGTCAAGAAACGGAAAGGTGGTAGTTGCCGGAAACAATTACGACATACAAAGATATCAACATAAAATTATTATCGACAGCAAAGATGCAATTATCTATGCTGTGTTATCAATAGATTAAAGCCAAGGAAGCATTCAGAACTGATAGAGAAAGAAATTTCCACACATTATCCAGATAGGCAAAAGAAGCAGCATATTCACAAGGGGATAAAAATGGCATGTTTGCAGATCTAGGTAGAATATGATTTTTCTACGACAGTAAACACCAATTTGTGTTGAAAGCTTTTCTAGACATTACATCTGTAAAATGAGGAAAAGTCAGTGACGCACAATGTTCTCCAATAAAATGTCTAATAGATGTAAACAAATGAAAAATGTAATGGGACAAAATGGCACATTGGCGGTTTAAGTGTTAACAGAAAGTACTATGGTTCTAATTTGCAGGGTGAGTCAATTCAGGTGGTAAAATAAAAACTATTATTCATGGTGAGATGAACAAATGTTTCTAATGGCATTTTGCTGAGAAATGACTCCTTTTTGAATGGCAGTTTCTTGATGCAGTCTCTTTTTCTGTAATATCCAGAAGGCTGTAATTAGAAGTTCTATGAACAGTTCTAATTATTGTTGATGAAAAATTAATACTCTTTGGATACCAACAAAGAAAAACAAAAAATTTTTGAATTGACAGAATTGGGCTACAAATTCCTTAAATGATACAAAGCCCTGTGTCATGCATAACAGTCAGTTCAGGTCCAATTTTGGGCTTCAGAACCTTCGACCATCAAAATTCCAAAGAACTCGCTGATCACAAATGTCACTAAAGACCGCCTAAGTCTATAAACACATGTGAAGTTGTGGTGAAATATAGAATGTGACAAAATAAAAATTTACTAAAAATCCTTTCTAAGTCAATCTACGCCTCTGAGGCCAAAATTGCAAAGGAATTATTTATTCCTAATATTATGAGGATTGGTGTGCTATCTCACCATCTGAAAAGACCATACATCTACTTTAACAAATTATGTTACAAAATAACAGCACAAAGCATTTACTAAATAAATTTAAAACAACCACTCCTTCAGATGATTCATTTCCACTGAAAATGTTAATGTTACCATGTGAATTTTGAATCCATATTCCAAAATTTGAATCCATGTATTATAAAAGGATACAGAAAAAATTTATCTTTCCCATGGTATAACATTTCTCCTAATCCATATACAGCATTATTACGAACATCACAATGTTCGTCTGTTGCACCCGCAATAAAAGCAGGTAGAATTTCATTTGAGAATTCGAGTACAACTGGTCCCAAAGGTTCCATACATTCAGCAATAATTCCAATTGCAAATGATCGCTGGGCCACTGTTCCAGATTCCTTCTGAAGACACAACAAAAAATATGCACACATGTTATAAAATATATTTTACTCCAAATTTTTACTCAAAAATGTTGACTGCCATATGGTCCAGAGCAGTCCAGGACACCGCATGGCCGGCAGCAGCCTTTGGCTCAACAGAGGCAGTCAACATGTTAAACTGTTTTCTAGTTGAATAAACATAACACTAACCAGCTTAGATTTTAAAACTGGAAAAATTGTCACAAAATATGGTTTAAAATCATCCGCAGACATAGCTCTTCCAAAGTATGGTAATACATCCCCAGCATACTCAATCAGTAGTTCATCTTGTTCAGCATTTTCTTCATCCTCAGCACTGGAGTCTTCCTCTTCTAATTGACACAGAGTCTGAAAGCCAAGTAAATGAATTAAAAAGACAAGAATAGAAAAGCATGACAGCAAATAAGTATACCTATTTCCAAAACGAACAGGTTATATACAATTCATGTGTATATGTTTTGGAAGTTTGTATGACTAATCTGTAAACTGTTGTGTTTAGTTAATTTGCTACCCGGGCTCAATTCCTGGTAGGGGTGGCTAATTCTTTCAACAATTTGAAATCCTTTTCTTGTACCCATTAAATGTACCCCCTTAAATAAAATTACTTACTCGTTTATGAATTACATCAAGAATACAATTGAAAATAGCTTCTCGATGAGTGGACTGTTTTAATGTGAAGTTCTTGGCAGACTTGAGGAGATTACCATAGGATTCTAAAGCTTGCCCAACAACTTCTCTTTCTTCATTGGTGTGAATGATTTCTGCACACTTCTGGATGAAGACGGAAACATTATTCTCAAATGCTGAAACAATCACAAATGAACAATTTGATATAAAAAGCGAAATAAATTTTCTACAAATATTTCAGCAACATGTAATAACTACCAGAAATACTTTCAATTGCATTTGATATCTCGGTATAAAACATGTTTACTTGAGAGAATGTTATATATTTAACTAACGTTCTTTAAAATTCATCAATAACAAGGGATATATACCAATTTTCATGTTGAGAAGCACAAAAGCTTCTTGTGGACAATGGATGAAACATTCACTGCCTCCTAATCTTTTATGGCAAAATAAGTAGAAAAATTACAGATCTGTACTGAAGAGTATGAAGAATGTGATGAAAAACTAGAAAAATTTGTCATTCAATTATATAAAACTAATCATAAAAACTTAAGATTCAATTAGAACAATATTTTTAAAAAACTTTTTCAATCAAACCTTTGAAATATTATAACACAGGAAGAATTATTTTCTGGGGAAAAAAGGAAAAAAGTAACAATACTTTTGTTATACCAAACAGCAGTGTTCAAATCAAAATGTTATATTCTTTTTATTTTTTTTTTAAATAAATTATTTTTCAATGTGGGTGGAATTTTAATTTGTGAAATTGAATATATTGTTTGTAGTAGATTTTCGTTCTTGAAGTACAAGAAAAACATTCTTGACATAAAGTTCTTGGAAAAATAATTAAATTATTTTTATTCAACATTCAAAGGTCTCTGAGGTCAGTATTCGTAGTTTGGAGTCAAGGACTTCGTGATGGGTAGAGCCTCACATGTGCAGAAAGTAGTTGTGATGTGACATGGAAGGTCGAAAGGAAGTAATTGTTTGTGTGACGTTAACATAGGAAAGGAGAATGCAAAACAATACTGAAATGGGCACGTGAAGCTCTTCTGTCAATTTCATCTTACTTGGAAGACTGGCCAGTTGATTTTTGTTGATGAATGACGAATACGAATGTTGATGAATAAGAGTAATCGACTCATTCTGTAATCAATCATGTTGTACTGTTTAAATATACAGTGCCTCAAACTGGTCACTGGAAAAAAGTAATTAAAAATGTTGTGAGAAAATCAATTTCTGAATAGTCGAAGGTAATATTCAGTACTTAGTCAGTATTTTCAAGTCAACGAACTTTTAAAGCAACCAGTATTCACATGTTCATTCCTTAGATTACTTTTACAACAAATAGAAAAACAAAGGACAAGTCACAACCCTGAAAAAAATCAGACCAATGGACTGAAATATAAAACCAGTACGAAAAAGAAGTGTGATGATCTTGAATGCAGGGCAGTAAGTTGCAAATCTCCCACGATTCTTCTATTCCCACAACAATTCAAGGGAAATGTACCCGCAACGATTCATATGAAATATACCTGCAACAATCCGGTAATGAAAACAGTTAATGACTATAAAGAATTACCAAAATTCACAGTTATCATTTACTGAAAGAAATGGTGTTGGAATTCACAATGAAAACTTCATTTAAAACTTATTGTTGCATTTGATACCGTGCTTGGTTATCAACGGGTGCAGACGTGTTCTGGGAGGCTACACAGGTAGAAGTGAAAGGCTGCTACGTAATAGAGCGCAAGTTGGGAGTTGGAGGTGCGACTGGCACGCTTGCATGCAACGATGCATAGCATGTGCAAAAGTGATATTGGTGGTGTTGGGGTGTCACTTTGTGCTGCAATTCTTGCGAAGTTGCTATTACTTGGGGCGTCAAAGCAAATCCTGGTTCCAGCGTGGAAGATGGAAACAAGTGCAATAAGTATGAAAGAAAGGAGAGTCGATTTCAGAAGCTAGAGCCAGCACTAGCAGAGGCACAGAAGCTGCAGATAAGAGCTGACGCTTACAAGCAAGAAGCTAGAAGATAAGTTTTGAACAGTTTGTAGAAAAGGAAGTGGTAACAAGTGACTTGAGCAGTCCATGTGAGATGGATAATGCAGGAACAATTGGAGAGCACATTGTTGTGGGAGAGGTTGTAGGCAATTGAAAAGTAGGTACTTGTTATAGGTGACTCAATCTTATGACATGCAGGGAAATGTCAAAATGTACAAGTAGAATGTTTGCCAGGAACAAGAATAGAACAAATAAAAAGGTATGAGGAGAAAAGCAGTTTAAGTGCAGCAGGAACAGTGATTCCAAGTATGGATGTGTTAACAAGAATGAATGACCTGGTCACGGTGAAGCAGAAGAAATTCCCAACAGTTAAGATCATTCTAAATGGTGTGCTCCGGAGAAGGGACATTGCATGGAGGTACATTAGCAAGGTGAATGAGGTCTATGTGAGGGTGTTAGAACAGAAAAATGTAATGTTTGTTAATGCAAACTCCTAGATCCGAGATGCCACAATAAATGATTTTGGACCCAGAACTGGCTTTGAATGAGACAGGTTGCATTTAAATTGGCAAGGAGCAGCTTGTCTTGGGCTGCTGTTCTCAAGAATCATGCGATGGATGGCCGGGGAACATCTCCAGGCAATGGGGCCTGACAAAGTGTTGCGGTCGATAAGAGTAGCTCTCTAGTAGTATTGCAGGTAAATTGCAGAAGCTTAGTAAATAAATATGAACAATTTTGGAACTAGATAGATCAGTATAGATAGTGTAAACCTGAAATTTCTAACGAAGAAATATTTCTCTATGATTATTTTGAGGAGTGAGAGAGAGCGAGAGAGAGAGTGAGAGGGAGAGAGAGAGTGAGAGCGCGTGAGCATGAGAGAGCGTGCGGGAGAGTGTGTGTGTGTGTGTGTGTGTGTGTGTGTGTGAGAGAGAGAGAGAGAGAGAGAGAGAGAGAGAGAGAGAGAGAGGAGAGAGAAAGAGTATGTGAGACAGAGATGGACAGAGGGGGATGTTTGTGTTAAAACTAGTTTAAAAGCAGAAAAGGTCTGGAGAGATGCAGAATTCGAGATGTTAAGCATTGAAATCAAATGCAAACATTTTAATAGAACATTGGAAAAAATAGATGCATACAGGTCTCCAAATGAAAATTCAGAAATGCTTAAAATCCTTACAAGGGACTTTTCAACAGGTTCAGGTCGAAATCTGGAATGATTTTTTTTTCTTTTGAAAGATATTTACCATTTATAACATCTGTAAAAAAAAATTAGCTGCCATTTCGCACTGGAAGCTACTGAAAAAAGTAAGAATTTGGTTGGTTTTGTCCACACTGTTTTTGCTGGCAGCATGGACAACCCTTACTGCAGCAAGCAGTGTGACCTCAAACTGCTCATGTAGTGGTGTTATTGTTTGCTAGGATTTCAACTTACCAGTTGTGTCTGGCAGTTTGCTGGGTGGAAAACAGTTCAGTTCAGTTCAGTTCAGTTCAGGAAACACTCGGCCCCGGAATACTCAAGCTGTGAATTTATTACCATATTCGTCAGTTACCCGTTGTAAAATACACGAGAAATAAGTTTCTAAAGATTTTGCAGTAAGATGTTACATAGTTAGCAAGTTAATTTCAATTATTTAATTTTTCCGTATTTTTACCCTGAAGCCTGCTTTAAGATCTAGATGGATTTAAAAGTGATTATTATCTTCGCTCTGCCCTTAGCCTTCTTATGTGGGTGGTGTAAAACATAGGTTTTTCACACAGCCAATTGACACTGGACATTTTTGTAATAACTATACTGAATAAATTTGTATTGTAAAATAGTGACTTTTGTTCTGTATTTTTAAGCATAAATTTCAGTTCTAATCATATTTAAGATATAGTTTACAGGATTTGCCCTCTTCCCTACAACCAAATTTCTTGGTGTTAATCAAATGCCTCCTGATGTTGAATTAAGTCACAGATCAACTGAAAGAGGAACGAAACACATTGTATTGAACCATCATTCATTGATGTGTTTATGTCTAAGTAATCGAAGGTTGACAAACAATATCAACTATACTTGCATGCTGTGGGCACACGTTGGCAATCCATTAGGTTTCAGTTCCTCAATGTCAAAGAACTAGTGCCCGGAAGAACCAGCGTCTTGCTTTGTGTCACTGCGCGCTTGCCAAAGGCGTGAGCAATGTGCAATCCTAGGGCTCGTGCCCGCAGGAGCACTTGCTTGGTCGGTGGATATTCTCAGTAGGCAGGGCGGTACAAAACCCACGCTAACGACAATTTGCATCGTGAAAAGTGTGAAAATTTCGTATTTTCTTCAGTAACTTCCAGGGCGAAAGAGCAGCTATTTTTTTTTCACAGCTCTTATAAATAGTCAATATCTTTCAAAAGAAAAAAAACTCAGGCCACATTTTGACCTGAAGCTGTTGAAAAGTCCCTTGTCGGTAAGCTAACATGTGTGAAGAACGATAATAATAAACATAGCATAATTGGAGGAAACTTAAATATTCCTCACGTAAACTGGACGGGCAAGGTGACTCATGGCGTAGAGACACAAGCAAATGTAAATCTAAGTGGGTGTTTGGGAAAACGGAATCACCCAGGTAGTGCAGGAGCTTACAAGGGACGGGGCTCTGCTGGATACCTTTCTTATCTGACCAGAGGACTTGCTGGTTAACTGTGAAGTAGTGACCAGGGGATTAGTGACCCAATATTTTTAGTATTTTTAGAAATAGCAGGAAATATTTGTTATGTTGAAAATACAAAACCTCAATATCATAATAAAAACAATATCATTAGGTAAATGCAAAGGATTTACAGGAATATCTGAGAGCAAATTCTTCGGAATGGCGTAGTATAGGAAACAATGTAGAGGAAACCTGGAGGATCTATAAAAATATTGTGATTAAGGGATGAGAGTGTTTCTTTCCACAGAAATATCTTAAAAAGAACCCATATCTCGAGTACTATAATGAAAAGATAAGGAACTGAAATCAAAAGTTAGAAGAGCTTACAGAAAGCACAAAATAAGTACAGAACTTAGGGTAAAATTCAATACTGTCTCTTGGGTACTTCTCCAAAAGAAACCGGCCACAAAAGGAAAAATTTTTATAATGTATATTATAAACAGGAGGCAAAACAGTTTTGCCTCCTGGTAAATATGAGAAAAGGGTAGAGTACGCAAACAATTACAAGAATTGTTCAATAGAGTTCTGGAATAAACATTTATTTACCAATAAAAGTAAATTCACAGTTTTTCAAGAAGTTACCTCAAGAAGAAACTCTCTGAAAGAAACATCACTTCAAAGCAATCTCTAAAGGCTGCTATTTTGGAAGAATGGGGGACGACTGGCCCAGATGTCACTACTAAACTTGTTCAACTGATTCATGCCTAGATGATTGGAGGCCATCATAAAGTCAAGAGGACTTCCAACTAAATATCAAATAGCACATAAAATGGTAAAAAACAGAGTGTACATACACACATACATACATACATACATTTCCACTGGTGCACAGGAGCACTATATGGTTTACATGGTTAACTGCAACAGTCTTAGCAACAGAACAACTACATAGGTGAAAGAATAAGTTGTTCTAGATGTTCGGAAGAGATTTTTCATTAATACTCACAACATGAACTATTCCACTCATGAAATGTTTGTTGATACTGTGCAAGAATTCAGACTGTACAAACCAATTAAGAGATAAATTATGTAATATAATAATTTTTTCATTAGCACTTCTTTAGAAGAGTGAGTTTAGCCCAAAGCAATAATTGATGCTATCACTGCAGCGTCTGTGTCTGGGAAGGCCTAGAGTTTGAGTCCCAATGGTGGTGGATGTGAGACACTAGAGATCGGTAGTTTTCTGTAGTTTCTCCGATCAATACCTAGCAATATCAATACCGATCAATACCAGAGCAGTTCTCTAACAAACGAGCAACAAACCACGCACGATCTTGTCCTATCTTCCCCCCACACACATACTTTCATGCACTACATTGCCACACGTCAGGCTCAGAGCTTGTCCTGGCTGAGGCGGTGCCCCACTTAGAGAGATCCTGAGGGGAAATCCTCCGCAAGGCTACGTATTAGTTGGCATCAATAGTGATACAAAAATATTCATGTTTTGGGACTTCAATTTTACAATGCGAACTCACGTGAGCAATCTTCGAACTGCAGCTCTTAGGTGTTTCAGGCCCATATATAAAATGTACACAAACATCTACACATATAGTATATGGTAGATGGTACAACCTGGTGGATTTTTTTCTAAATACTTGAAACACTACTGCTAAGTGACAATCAAGTGGCACTTGGCTAAACCTTCCCATTTTCTTAGATCTAGCCTTGAAATATGAAAACGAGCGGTACTTGGGTTTTGTTAACCCAGCATGGCGCTTTGGCCCAAACAGCTCACAGATGTAGTCTGGAAAGTGTTAAAATATTTACAACATTAATGGGACTAATGACCACACCAGTTGACATGCCCGAAAACATCAATCGATCAATCGTTATAGAGAACATGAAAGAAGGTGGAATTTTTCTTCTGGCTAGTAGTAGTTAGGAGGTAAACATACTGAAGGTCTAGGTACTAGCCTCTAGACGGTGGAAGGAGGTGTGTGAAAAGGTCACTCTTATCTTGATAACAATTGGATATTTATTTATTTCACAATGGTAGCAGCCGCAACTGATACAATGAACATGTTAAATGTTGAAGTTCATAAAATTTTCTACTTTGTTACTACTCATTATTTCACTATTTCTCATAGTTTTTTTTTAAAAAAATCTTCCTGCAAACATTGTTAATTTATGAAAAAACCTTTTATCTTGACAATAAATCTGAAATTATATCTCACGCATTCACTAACAAAAAAATTCTATCATGTATTCTACACCCCCTTTTTGACTGAACTACAGAGACCTTGTAAAATTGTGCTGATAAACTACACGACATTTTAAAGGACCATCACATTATCTACCTACTATTTGCTGAGTCACACCAATACATCACTCTTTTCTTCCCCTAAGGTCCAGGATAGAGTTAAATGAATATTTTTTTATGTAATCAGGTATTTCCCTGCATTTTACTCTGAATAATTTCTGTATTTCAATTTCCTTGAGTTTTAAAAATTTTTCATTTTGCCAGAAATTAGTTACGCTGATAATATTGTTATAATGTTTATTTAGCTAATATACAAATGTGCAGTCTTTACTACACTTACTATAAAAAGGTAAACAATGCAGTAGCAAAACAATTCTCAAAAACATTATAACGTTATTGGTGTGATACCTACATAACACAATTAGCAATAGAATAAACAAGATAATTGAATTTTAAATATACGTATAAATAGTAAAATAGATCAAACTCAGAGCAAATGTATCACAGTAAACCAAATTTTATTCAAATTTCAGCAAAAGAAGGTATCCCTAAAATTAAATGACATTCCAGTAGTTAAACTTTGACCAACAAAGATTTTTGGTTGCCCCCCTCCCACTACCATTCTCCTCTACAGCTAAAATTGTTTTTTAATTTTTTTTTATTGTCAACTAGCATTCATCTTTCTAATGGAAAAAAGGTGTACTATAACAAAAACCATCTTGTCACCAAATTCATACAAAAGTTTTTAAATATATTTTTGAACTCACTGCAAAAACGTCAATATTCATTCTAGCATTATCTGATACTTCATTCACAAGGATTACCATTTTATGCGCTGTTGATTTTTTCATATAAATATATGTAGTATTAGAGTTATATAACGGCCAATAAACTTTAGCAGCATAACGAGGAACCAGCCATGAAATCTGCGATTGAATATAAGGACAATTAAGATATTTCTCAAAACTTTTAAAAATAAGACCACAGTCGCTAATTGGCATCTCTTGATTGGACTTTGTATATTAAATTTAATATCCAGATGCTCATTGCAGATTCCTCTAGACGGGAACAGTCCAGTGTTTTTTAAATTCTACACACTTCAAAAATCTACACTGACATTTCTCAAGTGCAACTACAAGATACCTGCGATTAGGTGACCATATTGGAGAGGCATACTGTTACTTGAAGCAGACTAACGCAAAGAACAATACTCTATGTACTCTGGTACAATTTAATTTCCACCCTAGTCTAATAACATAGCCCATAGTTGGTATTCACTATTAATTAAATTTTTAATATGAGGTTTAAATGATACTTGCTTATCAAATGTAATACCCACATCTTTCACAACTGTTGCATTTTCTAAGATCACATTGCCAATAGAGAAATGAAACATAATTGGTTTATATTTAAAGACGCTCATAACTTTACATTTTGGTGGATTTAGGAGGAGGTAGTGTTCCAAGCAATACAAAATAATCAAACTTCTTTGCAGTGCCATACGATCAAGTGTACTAATTGTGATATAAAGTTTCATGCCCTCAATGTATGTTAGAAAGAAGCATGATAATTTACAAGCAAAACCATGTACATTAATAGCTAACAATAAAAGGCCCAAATTTGAACCATGTGGAACTCCCCTAATTAAACAAAAAAGAAAGGAGAAGATTCATAACCTGTATTTTGAACAATATTGAAACGCAGCTGTAAGCATGATGACAACAAATATAGTTATTTGGTATATAAAGTTCTTTTAATTTACTGAATATCACGGAATGATGTAATATGTCAAATGTCTTGAGAAGTCAATACAGATCACATTAGTCTGTACACATTCTACCAAGTTATCAGCAATAGATTGTGAAAAAGTAAGTAAATTACTAATGGTTGATCTACCATCGATAAAACCATGATGCTGAGAATTAATAAATGGTTTAAATGCTGAGTATAAGAGGCTATAAAGATGATTCGTAAGTATCTTTGAAAAATTAGACAATAAAGAGATAGGCCAATAATTTTAAATTCTATTTTTTAAAGACGGAAGAGATTTTTGCAATCTTGCAAATAGAAAGAATTGTATCTTACAATACTTTTTAAAATCATAAAGAGAGGCACAGACAAAGCATTTACACTAATTAAGCAGAAGTGTATTTCATCCCGTCCAGAAGTCATTTAGTCAGGCATGGAAGACATTTTTTTCTTAATGAACGCAATAACAAGAAATAATCATTTTCCAAGCTGATTCAATAACGAATCATTTTCAATCAAGAGAGCATCAGAACTATCATTGAAAACACTTGAGAAATGCTTGGCAAAGTTATCCACAAAAGCCTTAAGGTATCGTTGTAATACATAACTAACTGAACCTGTACAAGTACATCACAGAGAAGGTAGAGCTGTAGAAAAGTTACGACAGAAAATATTGCATATCCATGATTATACATGTTTTATATTTACCTCAATCTTTACGCATATATACATGGATCAGCAATCCTGAAAAATTATAGTTCTGAGGAGAAAAAAACAAAATATATCTAATATGATTTTCAAATAATAATCAGAACTCCCACACCTCCTTGATGTTTTCTATAGATTTCACTAGAATGATATATAAGAAAGTACACTGATTGCTTACAATTGATAGTCAGAAACTATTGTTTTAACAATCTCCACATGATGTTCTCTAAGCAAGACCACTTCTTCCATTTCACATGAACTTGCCAAGTTGCACACAATGTCATCTTCCCATTTCCATTCTAGCAATGCATTTTAAACAACACAAATTTTGTAGCTTTTTATTGATAAAGGGAAGCTGCAATCTATTCAATTATAGTGACCTAAAATTAACTAAAAATTAACTAAAAAGTATGCGGGATCAATTGAATATTTTGAATAAAAATGGTAAGAGTTAAAAACAAGTATATTAATGGTCAGCCAAAAATTGATTTTGTTACTGCTGATAAAGCTAATAAATCAAATAAACCAAAAAACTGGTAAGTCAGGACAATTTGAAAATTTTAAAATAAAATTATGAGAGGTTTATGCACCAAGATAAGACGTTTTGAAAAGTTTAGTTTCATATCCGACCAGTCTGATATTGTTCTCACAGAAACATGGTTAGTTCCAGATATTTAAAGTACTGAATTTAAGCTGAGTAATTATGTAATTTATAGAAATAATCGGAATGTAAATAATAGTTCTTGCTCTAGAGGTGTTCTTATTGGTCTGAACAACGTGTATAAAAATCTTTAAACTGATTTTCTCTAACGATGTTGAGCATTTATTTGTTTGCCTTAGCCTGCAAGGTCAAGATGTGATTGTTGGTTGTATTTATTTCCCCTCTTTTCACAACTGAAAACATATTTATCTCTCATACTTCGACTCTTGAAAATCTTAATTTAGAATTCCCAGGGGATAATTAGATATTGTTTGGCGACATTAATTTGTCCAGTGTAAAATGGAATGTTGGCACCTTTGCTAGCTTCCCAGTTTTTGAGGTTGGTGCCATTCTGTAAGAAAAAACTTGCGCTAATATATTGTCTTATGTGATTAGTTTCTTGAATCTTTTTGAGAATAATATGGTATATCTGATGTTCTGTTGGATCTGATATTCACTAATGGCAGTGGTCATCCAGTAGTTAATTAGTGTGAGGGAGTTGTATCAACTGATGATCACCATCCACCTTCGTGCTCATTTTATGAATCCTCTATGATACATGACTATTATTTGGATGGAGGCTGGGTCTATGACTGTTCCTCTACAAAATTTGCATGTCAATCAATTTCTGTGTAATTGGTACTCCACGTTTCATCCGATTGTTATTTTTCTGATATTATTTCTGTTTTATAACAATTTACACAAGTGTATTGATTTGTAGGTTTCAAAAAGGAAATTGAAAAAATCCTTTTTTTCTGCGACGGTATAGTCACGACTTGAACTTAATCATTAGAAAAAGGGAAGTGCATAAGAATTACAAATTGTATTGGTCACTGTTATACCGGGTGATCAGTATAAAACACAACCTTACTGTTCAAGGCACTTAGAGAAAAGTGGAAGTTTTGCAACACTGCTTCTGGGACAGCTCCTTTGACTACATTTCAGTGACTCTCCATTCAGCAACACCACCTTCATTTCACTGACCCCCTTCCTGTGGTGTGGGTCATACCTTCTCAAAACAAAGGCCGATTCTTCATTCATATTTTCTCTTTTCACAGTTAACTTACGATGCGCCTCAGCGTAGAGCAACGTAGTTTTGTGGTGTAGGAGTATTTCGGAACGCAATCTTTCAAAGCGTGCCAGGCAGCTTTCAGAGAAAAAATTTCATCCGAGTTTATTTCGAACAAGAGTACCATATTTCGGTTAGTGAAGTGCTATCGTGAGAAAGGAGGTGTGTTTGATCGGAATTGCAGTCGCCGAATTACAGTGCTCACGCTGCGAACAAACTTTACATCGGGTTGCAGCAAATGTTCTCAAGAGAGTTAATGCTTGTTTGTTAGCAAATGGGGGGCATTTTGAACATTTTTTGTGAGGTTTGTTTGTTTTCGGTCCCAATTCATTATTTCCTTTTCATCATTGATAATAAATAATTTCCTTTTCTCCTTTACTGATTACCTAAGTACCTTTATTTTTTTTTGTTGCAGGGAATTCCAAAACCTTTATGTTAAGGTTAAACAATGGGGATGAAGGGGAAGACTGTGGTGTATCATTAAGCAGTGACTATCTTTCACTGATAATTTCAACAGTGCTCATTAGTCACCGACTACTGAGCCCTCTCTTTCAAAACTACTTTAATTTTTAAAAGTAACATTATTTCAATAAAAATAATAATTATTAATTATTAATAACACTAATACTAACAGTAATAATAATAATGATAATAATAGTAATAATAATAATAATAATAATAATAATAATAGTAGTAATAATAATAAATTTGTCCTGCGGATCTGGAATTAATAATTTTTAATGCACATTTAAAACAGCAAGTATTAAACATCTGTACATTTCTGGAGCACATTTGTTGTCACCCAAACAGAGTGCTCACGCAGTGAAAATTAGAGAAAGTTCAGGATATTCTTGCAACTTCCCCAAAAAAATGATTAAGGAAGCTCCAGTAGCAATGTAATCTCTCGTATGGAAGTGCACACTGTGCCACAAAAAATTGAAAATGTGCGCATTCAAACAGCAGACTTCTCAAGGGCTTAAGGTTTCCAATCAAGCTGCTTGCATGAATTACAGTAATTGACTACTTGCCGGCAAAAACGTTGTAACCCACAAAATGCAAATTTAGCGACACACGACTTTCTTTCTCCATTGTTACAATGTTTATGCACCTGTGCGATCCGTGGCGAAATTTAAAAAGAAGAAAAAAAGGCACTTTATGTCCATGTTTGTCAATATAGTTTCCTACATGCCTCTCTCTGACCACATACAACCTTTATGCGAGGGAAACCAGCATTACAGAAAAGTGAGAGTTACGTTTTTGCCGGCAGGTATTAAATTGTCTACTGCGAATTGTTAGCGAAGGTCTTGATAAAGTATTTTTTAGTGATAAGGTTTGGCATCATCTGGATGGATGTGTTAACCAGCAAAACAGTAGTCTCTGGGAGTACCGAGACCATAGGAAACAGAAGGGAGATCATTGAATTAAAAAAAAAATTAGAGTACAGTGTGCCTTTTATCAGCGTAGATTAATTGGACTGTTATTTTTCGAACAAACAGTAATGGCGGATACATATCAGAATAAATTTAGAAATTAATTTTTATTATCTTTTAATTAGTTAATTATTTTTAAAGTAACCTTATTCAATAATAATAATAATAATAATAATAATAATAATAATAATAATAATAATAATAACAACAATAATAATAACAATAATAATAACAACAATAATAATAACAATAATAACAACAACAAACATTTGTTCTGCAAATCTGAATTTATAATTTATTCATATTTATTTAAAACAGAAAAGTATAAAACATACATTTCTGGAGCATATGCTCTCGAGCGTATGTATCTTGTTATGAAACTAAAACAAGCAAAGTTTACTATTAAATTTACCTCATGAATATTTTACACGGCAAGTTTATTTCACTTTTAAACAATATACGAAGGAATCGTCGTTCTAGACAATTCAATTTTCTTTCGATGTCAAAAACGCAGGCGTGTGCCTTTCTCTTTGAACTCGGTGGTCACCTGCTCTCCTCCTCAGGGTAGTGTTAGTGGGAGAGGGAATTAAGCGTACTTCCCGTCAGTTTACCTGCTTGAAACCAACAGCCGCTATCCGACCCGCTCAAACATGGTTGCCAGTGCATTTCGCTCGGCCTGCTGTGGGTTGCTTTTTATACTGATCACCCAGTACTATACTTTATTTTCTAATATGTGACATTATTGTAAAATTCTTGTGAGATGAAATTTTGTGAATTTCAATAAAGATCTTGGCCACTAACACTTCAGATAACGAAAACTTTTGGAAATAAATTAATTCCAAAAAGAAATATGTAGGTCTATTGAACTTGATGGACTTGGGTTTGTGTGTTCTTGGCAGTTCCTAGTTGATGGCTCAAGGATTTGCCGATAATTTTTCAATTTTTTATACTCGATGAGCCGGCTCCTCTAGGGCTGATCTTGTAGACCAATCACACAAAGTATTAAATTACATAGAGATTGGAATTACTGATATACTACAGAAAATTGAACAAATTCTAATAGTAAACAAGGCTCTGATGGGATACCTGCGATTCTGTTAAAAAATTCAAAATTTATTTTCTCACAAATATTGAAAATGTTATTTGATACATCTTTACTTGAGGGTCTCTTTCCAGCAGAGGGGAAGACCACGTTCACAATTCCTACTTTCAAATCTGGAGACATGATCCATTTCCAAATACAGACCAATCACCATACTGAATGTTACCCCCAAATTGTTTGTAACTATAATAATCAATAAGTTAACCAATCTTATACATCCATTTCTTTCAAATAGACAGTTTTGTTTTATGAGAAGATGAAATATTGAAGCTAATTTGTATATTATCCTCTAATTATTTCCAATATAATGAATGATAGTTTCAAGGTTGACAGTATTTTACACTGATCTCAGAAATGCTATCGACTCCGTGGATCACTTTGTTCTCTTGCAAAAGCTTTAGAGCTTTGGGGTCTTTGGGCCCTTATTGCATAGGTTAGAAAAATACTTGACTAAACACATGCAGATCATTACCGTAGCAAATATCACATCTCAGCCAATTATTGTAGATTCAGTTCTGCAGGGTACCCACCTTGGACCGCTGCTATTTAAAGTTTTATTAATGATGTCAGTCAAATGTTGAGTACCAAGGAAAACCTGCTTTTTGCTGACAATCTTTTCCTAGGTTAAGAATGGCAATTGAGGGAGATTATGTAATCAACACGTTATGTCTGGAAAGAGTGACCACCAAGTAATCTTTGTGTTACGTTTGACTTCAAAATGTCTTTTGGGAACTATATAAATTATGTAGTCAATAAAGCCAATAAGACACTTGGATTTATTAGAAGACCCTGTCAAGACCTGAACTCTTTACATATTTTACGATCTCTTGCTAGTGAGACTCATTCTCAAGTACTCATCAGTTGTTTGGTCACCCTGCTTTTTGAAAGAAATTTCTAGGCTTGAAAGAGCGCAGCACAAGTTCTTCAGACCTTCTGCTTCTGCTCCATGTGTGCAGGATCCTTTTTTAACACATGAATATGATACTGAAGCAATATGAATATTGCTTCACATTGGGGATACCTACCCTGAAATCGTATAGAGTATGTCGATGTACATTTTTTTTTTAACTTCTACAAAGTAAAATTGATTACTCTCTTTTGCTAATCGAATTGAGCTTCAAAGTGCTGCAATTTAATTCTAGAAATTATGGTGTTTTTTTGCAATTACGCGCATATTTTGCAAAAGCGTTCACCTCCCAACAATCCTATTAGAAAAATATGTAAAATTGCTGGTGGTGTTGACATGGACCTGAGCCGTTCTGACATTTTGGTTTTTGAAATGGTTGCAAGGAGCTCGCTTTTTAAATATAGTTGATATCTCCCCTTATTAAACATTGCATACTTTTAGTTTGTCAGTTTATTTATACATGCTATAATTATCTATGTTATTATACTATTTTATTTTATAACTTTTTAGTTCACTTTATATTTTCTAAATTCTTTATAGTCTTATCTATGTTACCCTTTTTTTAGTTTTAATTTTATTCCAGAATGTTGTATTGTATTCTGAAATGTACCTCATGAATAAATTGTGCATTAAATTATAAACATAATTGTGTTAATTGTGACGACTGTGATATTTTCTGATAATTGTGATACAATAAATACCGCTTTTACGTTTTTCCAGCATTTACAACATTCTTGTCGATTCCATCGGTTTTCGAATATTCATAATATTATAAATAACCCACATTTACAACAGTATTAATCAATTTTCCTACAATTTACAACAGTCTGCTTGCCACAACAGCACCTGGAAAGCACTTCACGATGCAGGGTGACCAGCGTTCTAGGGTTTTGAAATTCAAGGATTTTTCCCGGTTTTCCAGGTTAAAGATCATTCATTTTCCAGGTCCTGATTCACATCTTGCTCAATGTGATCCCAAGTAACGTGTAACTTTAATCTCTATCAAAATATAGAACATGGTCACGTTATTCACATAAACACCTAAAACGACCTTGATTTGCATCATTTGAACTGTTTTAAGATTTTGTTTTACAAACTAAATCCTAATTTTTTGATACAAATAAATTAGTGTGTCCACTAGTTCTCTAATAACTCATGCCATTATTCTAGCTATCTCTGATTATGAAAGATATTCCAAATCTATTGCAGCCCATAGATTATCGATAATCTCAAAATATCGTTGAGATCGCATTTACCATTTTATTTTTACTGATTTCGTAAATCACCAATCAGATTGACAAGAGAAAGGTCTCTACACGATTTCAAGGTGCCACAATACTGCGAACTGCAACAATATAAAATAGTTTTGCAACACCACATTATTTAGTTGTATTTATTAATTGACAAATTCTCTCCACATGTACAGGAGGAACAGATACTTCAAGTATTATAATTATTATTGTAAACGAAAGTCCACAACATGCCTCCCAAATATAGAAAACAATAGCTTCAAAAGCAATTCAATTGATAAGTGATTGTAGTAAGGGAATTAAAAGTTATGTAAATAGTGATAAGATATAATAAAGAAATGTAAATTGATATTTATTTACATATAGTCAAAATCATATAAGGAACATGAGGGTGGAAATAAATTTCATTGTATACTAATACTCTAGAATTTAAAAAAAATAAAACTCTTTTGGTGTTAATGTGGACTATTACTGTTGTTTTGGAAGCTTTTTGGTCGTCACCGTTGAAAATTGTCCATTTATGCCACTTAAAAAGTGTTTTCAACACTTCTTGCACTCCATGGAATATGGCGACCGACGTCTGGTCTCGCTTTTCAAACGAAGTGGTCACATGGTTCATTGACGGAAACTGGTGCTGCGCAGAATGAACAAAAATCGGTGCACCGGAGTAGCCCACCCATCTCTTTCCACCATGGGAATATCGGGAGGGAAACGATATTGTCGACGTGCGAACGGAAGTTGCGCCCTGGGATGCTTCTCCCACATAGCTGCAAACACTTACACTCACATTTGGCACACGCTCGTTACTTGACGTAAATTGTTAAACAGGTATTTTTAAATAGAAATGTTGAAAAAACAGAAATTTTGAGTATACTGTTTATAAACAATTCGTGATCCCAGTTCTTGAAAAAAGTGACAATGATTAATTGTCTATGTCTCATTGTCAATGATTAATAAATCTACAACTAAGTTATTTGATTTATATTAAATGATTTATATACCCAGAACCGAGTAATTTGATTTATATTAGAAACAATAGATAAATCTACAAACAAAAGGGATGCGATGTTTATATTTCAATAATATAAATACTTTCCACATAAAACAAACATTTTTCAGCAAAAGTTCCAAATAATCCTGGTAAGCGAGACCTTTCAATAATTTTAATATAAACTGTTTAAACATTGGTGAAAGAAGTTTTTCCAATCTAACTTTGGCGCGAATTTCAAATGTTTAAACTGAAAAAAATTGTTTTAATTTTTTTACTACAGTCCACAATGTTTAAAAATCTGAAAAAATATATATTATATAATGTTATAAGACCCATTTTAGGGAAAAAAATCGAGATAGTACTCTAACGTTATCAGGTCGAAAATTAATTTCAAAACTTTATTTATTTTTTCTACATGAATTTGGCATCAAAATTGGTAGACAAAAATATTTTAAAGTTCAACAATGTTTCCCCGTCTCTCCATTTTTTTTACAGCCTGATACACGCAATAGAAACCGAGAAAAAAAACATGGAAAACACGTTTTTCGCTGTATCTCTGCAACAATTGCCCTAGGTGGCTGATTTTTTGTGAATCAACATCATTTTATATTCTCTTTCATACGAGCATCGCGATTATTGGTTTAGGGGCACTTTTCACCACCTTATTCGGCTATACCCTTTGTTCCCCATATGTATTCATTTTTTGTCTGGAATATACATTTCTTTGAATGATTACATTACCTTATGTTACCAGCACCCTTTTCCCCATCGCGAAGAGTGTAGTAATTTGTATAAGAGAACTTGAACAAAACTTGTGGAATTACTCGTCCAACAGAAAACACTAGTTCCCAAAATGCAATGAGGAATTTTAGTATTTTACATGACCGAAACTGACGCTAGAAGAGACCCTCGTAGCTCCAAATTTACACTCATCAACTTACACTACAATTGAGCAAACCATTTATTAAAAAATATACATGAGCGAAAGTGAAGTTAGAATCTCCAACGGACTTTTTTACTTAAACAAGTTTTCAAACAAACTTTTAAAGCGATTTTAAAAAAAATAGTAAAACACACATATCCTTAGTTATCCTCGAGGCCATAATAAGAAAATACATCACTTTACATCAATTCCAAGTAGTTTAATATATCATTTTAAATCTAAATTCAATGAATAAGACATATCACGGTATTGAGTATTTGGAAGATTGTATACCACAACATGCTTAAATTCACTGAATTTCAATCAAAACCATATTCAACTACGTCTTATTTCACATTTCGTAAAATATGACCTATATCACATATGACGAGGATCTCTCAATTTGCAAAACAAGCAACATACTCCTGCATACTTGAAGGAATTACCAATAATTCCTACAGAATATATGTATTAGTACAATAGTTTTATTTCATTGGTTTTGAAAATAAATATTATATGCGTTACCTTGTGATCTTCCTTTTCCAGAAGAACTGGAAGTTCCTGGCCTTGAAACAGTCCCACACAGGAGAAACATATCTAAAGGCACACTTTTACGCCTGTTTTCACACGCGATTTTGTGTTTTGCCGATTTGCAGTGGCTTTGTAGCACACTTTTCCCCATTGTAATTATATTTATAGTGGTTTTGCACCAAGTGCAAAATGCATTTGTGTTAACTTTTGGACCAGGTGCGACCCGTGGAAAAGAATGTTCATACGCTGTCTGATATTTAGTAACGCCAGATTTTTTATACATTACTTCTTTATCTAAAATGCACTGTAAATACACACACGTACAAAGAATTACAACACCCATTACAATGCTCTACTCTCCTCTACTAGCCGCAGACTGAATGACTAAACTCTACAATCATACAGACAGCAATCAACAGAGATAGTAACTCTAAACAAAGTCAGTAAACGCTCTTTTGAATTCTTTGTAAGCGGAGATTTTAACAGAGTATCTGGTGGAATCTTGCAAGCAAGAACAGTTTCTTAATTTAATTAATTCCTTCAGCTTAGATATTACAATAAATGTACCTTCTTGGTCTATACTTAATTCAAAGTAGGTAATCAAAATTACTAGATATGAAATTGCAATTAAAGATTTAGGATTCAGTGACAACAGTGCCTTAATTTTTACCATTACAAGAAATGCGAACACTGACACAAATAATACACGTTTGCGTAGTTTGTTTACTAAAAGTAAACAATGTATTCAGTCGTGTATGTATGACTGATATATTATATATTAACTATAACTACATTAATTTATTTGTATTTTAGAGAGTGGATATAGGCTTACTGGAGATACCACTTAAAATCCACGCGAAAGGTTGCTTCAATCAAGTGATGTGGAAAAGATAACAAATTATTAAAATAGTTGGCATAAAAAATATAAGCGGTACTGCCAATTAATTACAATTCTTTAGATCAATAATATTAATTTTAAACGTTCAAAATTTCTGACGAATGCAAGTTAATTATGTTAATGGCCACTGTAAAATAAAAAAAATTAAAATTCTGACAAACGTCGAATTAAAGCTTCGCGCCAAGGAATTCCGATCAGGATCGCTCGACAACCGCTCGGCTCGCTGGCCTGTTCGACTATCTCTGTTGGCATTCGGGCGCCGCATTTTGCCTTCTCGAGACACACAAAATTATTCATAAACTATTTGCTACATGTGTGTCGGGATTTACAATAATTCCGATACAAACAATGAATATAATTCACATTTTTGACACTTTTATTTCATTTTAACAAGTGGTTTCGTCATCAAAAAAGAAAATTAAATGTTTTCCTGGTAAAACAATGCATATAACGAGGGATTAGATAATGTAAAAACAAAAGAATCCTTTATTTCATTTCTAAGAATCATAATTAGAGATATGATTTTATGCCGTCAAAATATGCAGTAAAAACTTAATAAATAAGCAAAAATATCCATAAAAAAGTAAAATATCAAAAATATGCACTTAAAATGAGTGAAATTATGTAAAACATTACCTAACAAACCGAAATACGTACTAAAATAAATGAAAATTACATGAAATTCGTTTTCTTCTGTCGAACAAACGGATTTTAACTGATCGCAAGCTGCATGCAAAATGAATAAGAGAAGTGATAGAGAGTAGTAGATAAGAAGCGACTGATTTTACAAAATCGATGTTCCAAGAACATAATTTGAGTCGACTCCTGTTTCAGTTAAGTAGAAAGCCAGGCTGTGATTAAAGGCGTCATTCGTTTATACTATCGTTTCTCAATTCTGATAATCTTTCCTTTGAAATATTAGGTATAGTATTCAAGGAGATAGAAGAAAGAGAAATTAATTCAAGAGAAGTAACCATCTTAATATTCACTAACAATAGATTAAGCAAGCCAAGTGAGGGAAAAAATAAAGCATCCTTGAAATTTGTAATTTTATGCATTATTGATCTAATATGTGAACATAATCTAGCATAACCCTGAAATTTGCAAAAATACAAATAACGAAAAATTCCCGGTTTTCAAAACAAATTCCCGTTTTTTTCCAGGCTCTCTCAAATTCCCGTTTTTTCCCCGGTTTTCAAGGATTCCATCTTCGCTGGCCACCCTGCGATGCTCACAATAGGCACAGTTGTTACACATTCCCACTACCTTACCGCGTTAAAAATGGCCATAACAGAAAGACAATTGGAATGATGCAATATTATAAAGATTTATGAAATGTTACATGAAGACTAGAAGATTTAAATTCAATGAAAATCATTATTGAGCAGCTAGGCCTATAAATTTTCATTTCATGACATCACATAGGTATTTAAAAAGGTAGAAAAAATTACCAATGTGCATTGCTAGAAAAACAAGGTCTGCACCACACAAGTGTTACGTTCACGTGTGTCACATAACGCTGATGACGCCAGCTGCGTCAATGTCTGCGTACACGAGTCACTTAACGCGCGTGGTAGATTAACACTGTATCTCACATGAAACGGCACACGAGCGCTCTCAGCGACATGTGTTGTTGCCAACACTTGTCACCTAGAGGTGTTGTGAGTTGAAGGTAGAAAATGTACTTTACCTTGTCTTACATTGTAGTTTGAGCTGTGGGCACAACACACATCGCCAAGGGCTCTCATGTACCATTGCTCACAAGATAGTGTTAATCTACAATGCACATTATGTGACATGTCTGGGACATCAACGCAGCTGACATCAGCCTTAGGTGCCATGCATCAATACAGGCTGTAGAGAGCTCATGTGACACAGATCTGAGAGAGGTAGCCTCACAATCATTTGTTTAATCATCCACCTCCACAATTTCACACTTTCTCATTCTAAAATAAACGTAATTTTTTCCCATCCTTTAATAGTATGGAATTCTCCATACATTTTTAACTATGAATTTGTTTCATGAACCCTCTTTCTATTATTTCATAAATAAATAAATTTAACAAATTACTAGTTGGAAATCATTATGAACAGCCGAAAACAAACATTTTATTGAGTTGGGGAAAATGCTAACTTCACATTTTTTTTCCTACAGTAGAAATACCGTTTCACTCCCTTCATCCAACAATTAGTACATTATTGCATAGTCAAAGGTTATCATCAGTGGATGGCGACGTTGCAATATTTGACGAAGTGTCGTTGCAATATTTAAAATTCACTATGCTTAATATGCCTTCGATTTCCGATGTAAATTCAGTCAGATTTCTATTTGGCCTTGTAACATTGCTTATTATGTATAATATGGCTTATTATAGCATATTATAATCCTCATTGATTGTACGTATCTAAATACATTATACTGTACTCGGTTTCAAAGCAAAAACTTTGCTTGCTTGTTTTTAATATTTAGTGCCTTGTTTTTATTGTTTTAGGCCCATGACATAAGTTTTGAATGCCTTAACATATCCAAGAAAACCAATGAGACAAATGACGAAGCTTAGCGATTTCAATCCTCAACTCACAAATGGAAAAACACTTTATGGCATGTGGACAAGTGGCATAGAGACAAAAATTAACTGTTGGAGGTCACCTGATTCAAATTTCACTACAAATTCAACATGCTATTTTTTTCTGTTCATTCTAAGGAAAAATCATTCTTCTCATTCAGAATTATGTCAAATCATTATAAATATTGGAGAACTTACTCTTTCCATCTACTTCCATTGATGCACTCCAGTTGATGCACAATTGAGTCAAGGCGTCAAGAGCTGCTTTCTTAATTGTATCATGGGGATACTCTAGCAATTTCAAAATCGGTGAGAAACAAGGTGTCAGATATGGATTAAATGCAGCCCTAAACAAAAGAAACATTATAGATATATAATTTGTATATCTGCTTATTAACAAAAATGTAATGATATTAACACGTACCCTGTGTTTAGTGCCAGTTCCTTGACTGCATAACATGCTGCTGCTTTCTTGTCTAAATAAACATTTTCAACACTATAACCTAAAAAGAAAAATGCAACAAAATAACTGATAAATCAAATTATACAATAACAAGCAAAATCTATCAATAGTGTATTCATAATGAGGAATTCAGAACATACTCTATTCATAACGAGGAATTCAGAACATACTCTATTCTTAACGAGGAATTCAGAACATACTCTATTCTTAACGAGGAATTCAGAACATGCTCTATTCTTAACGAGGAATTCAGAACATACTCTATTCTTAACGAGGAATTCAGAACATACTCTATTCTTAACGAGGAATTCAGAACATACTCTATTCTTAACGAGGAATTCAGAACATACTCTATTCTTAACGAGGAATTCAGAACATACTCTATTCTTAACGAGGAATTCAGAACATACTCTATTCTTAACGAGGAATTCAAAACATACTCTATTCTTAACGAGGAACTTTGGAAATACTCTATTCTTATCGTGGAATTTGGGAAATACTTTATTCTTATCGTGGAATTTGGGAAATACTCTATTCTTATCGTGGAATTTGGGAAATACTCTATTGTAAACGAGGAATTTTCAAAACACTCTATTGTTAATGAGGAATTTTGGAAATTAAATATTATTTCCTTTGAACCGATTTACTGTAAAATCTCGATTTTGGATTTTGTAAAGATTTTTTATGTTTTGGAAGACGCATCAGAATTTGGGAAAAACAGTGTCATATTTTATAATGGCACTAGATGGAAATCATTGATTTTTTCCGAGTGAAATGATAAAATTTCACTTTATACCCTCATTCTGAGGTTGATTTTATGCCTTTAATATGTTTTCTGCACTTAAAAACAGGCAGACAGACAGACACACACACATCATCTTGTGAGACTTCATCCTTGACCACACATTTAAACCTCTGTAAAATTATAGAGAAATACCACATGAGGTTTCCTAGTGAGACATGGGCTCTAACAAAAAGAGTTCTGCAACTATTTACTTATTAATTTATCATCTTATTTATTTGGATGTATTTTGGAAAAGTTTACAATAATAGGCTTCACTTTACCTCTGAAAATGCTAGCTCCTCAGAGCAAAAAATTAGCAGATTAAAAATTTACAAAGTTTGCAATTCACAATCATTACCTTTCCTGCTGATGTAATCATACCAATATTCAGATCCAATTTAACAAATTTATTTTAATTATGTTTACAATATTAATATTTGAAATTCATTTGGATGAATTGTGTTAATGTTTAAGGATATAAATTCACAAAATCTAAAGATACAGGTAATCTCCTCTTGTAAATTCTTGTTTGTCAGAAGTTTATATACCTATGTAAATATTTGTTTTATTATATATTTGTTATATTAAATAAATATTTGTGTTTATACACTGATATTTATGATTACATAAGTAGAGAATGAAGATAAAACAAAAAATTTAAAGCATGAAAAATTTGGAACATATAAACATAAGAAACAGAGGAATTTGAAGTATTAAAAAATTACAGATAACATTGCAGCATTTGTCATTTGTCCTACTTTTTAATTGTAGCAACACAACAATTTTCTCATTAGTTTATCTAAATCTAAGGTTTCCGTCGGAATGTACAATTTTTAATTTATCAGGTAAATTATTAGACGTTTTGATTACTCTTGTTTTGATGTGATGATGATAATGATGATAATGATAATAATAATAATGATAATGATAATGATAATGATAATGATAATGATAATAATAATAATAATAATAATAATAATAATAATAATAATAATAATAATAATAATAATAATAATAATAATAATAATAATATATTATAAATGCCAGTCCAGATAGCCGAGTTCGCTATGGCAGTAGTGCCGTGGCGATCTCAGACAGAAGGATCTCAGGTTCGAGTCCCGCCTCGGGCATGGGTGTCCTTGTGTATGTGTCTGTGTGTGCCACCCATTCATCCTTCATTATCATCATTCCATCTTCCATCCCCCCAAGACTAACAACCCTGCGGTATAAAAATCTGATTCAGCCTAATGCTGATCCCCCTGATTAGTTACATGCAAGACTTGCAACATGATAAAATGATTTCAATGAGCTCATTTATCCCCGCAATTTTCGAGCCACAGAATTGTCAAATCACTGCAGTATTGTGTGATGTTAGCTTTTAGAGGGTGTTGGGAGAGCAAATGGTGTTTAAAAGACTGCATACCAATAGCCTTGCGAGTAGCTGCCGACAGACGTGTCCTGATTGCACTTTATCACCTGTTTCTCAACACCCTTGCCATCAAAAAGGCAGACTGGAGTTGTCACAGGATACATTAGTGATGAAAACTGAAGTGATTCCCTGTCCTGAGGCATGCAGACTCACAGTACACATCCGGATAATTGTGTTTCAGATACAGGCGTGAGTTGAGTACTACGTATTTCTATTCACAAACGTTTTCTTAGTGTCCACTGCGGATGTGCCGTTCTGATGCAGACCAATATTTTTTAAAGTGAGATAAGTCAAATGACATTGTAAGTTTAAAAGCAACCGAAAAATGAGTGGAAGTTGTGGACGAAATTCTGTGGATGTACAGGGATCTACGAGTTCGCAATTCACAACTGGATTGCGCAGACATACGATACAAACTTTAAGTTAGTGGTTCTGAAAGAAGTTGAGATCACTAACAACAGTACGGCTGGGATAAAATTTGGTGCCACAGAAAGAAACATCAGGTGGCATCAGATGAAAGACAAATTAGAGAACGTAATTTCAACATGTAAAACATTTAGGGGACTTAAAATAGGAAGATTTCCCAAGATGAAGCAGCAGTTGTCGAATACCTGTGTAAGAAACGCAATGAAGGCTGCCCACTCTTGAGAAATTATACTTGAAATAAAGAAAAAACTTCTACAAGTTGGTGAAAATTTCAAAGTGAGTATGGGCTGGTGCGTAAGAATGATGAAAAGAGCGGGTCTGACATTACAGTGAAGAATAACGCCAGCTCAGCGACTTCCAGCAGCCTTTGAAGAAAAATTAATTGGTTTCTAATGTCATATTCTCAAATTATGGAAAGAACATGGCTATCTGCTCTGTCAAATTGGCAACACTGACTAGACATCCGTTTATTTTGACATGCCATCAAAAGTAACAAGCTGAAACCAAGGGTGCTAAAAGCGTTCTCATCAGAAGTACCAGCAATGAAAAGGCCGGAATAACAGTTATGGTATGTGCTCTTGCTGATGGCAGGAAGCTGCCTCCGTATGTTATTGTGCGCAGGAAAAGAATGCCAAAAAAACTGCCAACAGGGCTTGTTTTCAGCAGTCAAGAGAAACGGTGGATGACCAATGATCTGATGCTTGATTGGTTGAAGATTCTTTGGAATACAAGACAGGGCTATTTGTTGAAGAGAGGAATGCTGGAATGCTGGTACTAGATTCATTCAAGGGACACCTCACCCAAGAAGTTAGGGAACTGATATTAAAAAGTAACACAGATCTAGTAATAATTCCTGGTGGGATGACATTTCAACTTCAAGTAAAGGATGTTGTTGTCAACAAACCATTCAAGGATAATCTCCGACAACTCTATAATGACTGGCTTCTTTAAGGAAGCCATAGCCTCACTCCTGGAGGAAAATTAAGGAAGCCCTCAGTACACAAGCTGGCAGAATGGATAGCTCACTACTTGGAATAGTATCTCCAGCGAATCTATTGTGAAGGGTTTCAAAAAGTGTACAATATCCAATGCACTTGATGGCTCAGATGACCTACTGGGGGAGCGTCAGGAAGAAAAAACAATACAAGTGAAGATGAACAATGTAGTGCATGTAGCAATGATGGTGGTGATGATGATGATGATGATGATGATGATAATGATGATGATAATGACGACGACGACAATTCTGATGAAGAAAACAATTCTACACATAAAACTTAGATTTTTCATTTAAAAGATTTTTCTAGACAGTAATACCACTTGTGTTTTTATTGTGATTGTAATTAGTTACAATTAGTTAAAAATAAATAAAATTCTCAGGAGGCTTCTTCAAAATCGGGGGTCGTCTTATATTAGAGGTCAACTTCTATTCAGGCAAATACGGTATTTTGATTTGAATTGTTCGAGAGGGTCCAAATTAACAATCTATGTTGGTAGAGTGTTCCCTTCAGTTACAACTCTTAATGATTACATTTTTGGTGAGGTTCCATGAAAGCCATTAGTTGGCTGATAGTGCATAATTGCAGAGTACATACCTGGTACAAACCTAATGTTATTCAAAACATACCTGCAATATCCTCCTCATCGTCCTCTTCATCTGATGTAACTTCCAAATCCACTTCATCAGGAGAATCACTCAAGTCTCCACACCCAGGAAAACCCGGACTATCATCATCATCATAGTGAACCTGTAATAACATACAAAAGATTAAAAAATTTGCAAGAAAAAAAAGGCTTTGGTGACCCACATAAATTAAATCTCAGTTTAAGACTTTACAAATTGGCATCAACAATAGACCATTGCTGTCCTGTACTTGAATCTTTCCACTGGTATTACAATGAGAATTGCAAAGTGTCTTTACATAAGTATTTCATATCGTTTATCATTTTTGATAACACTATAACTAAGTTTGTTCACGAAGTTACGCTCTATCTTCTACAAAACTGAAATCACGATTTTGATTCAGTTCTCAATCATCAGAATTGCTACATGTGCTTCAAAAGTAACATAGGGTAGACTTTGTTGCACAGATTTTGTTCTGTAACCAATAAAATAAACTTCGATTATCCCTTAATAAAATAGTAATATCAAAAAAGATCTGAAACTCAGCTTATTACAAATGGTGCATTGTCTACAAACAGGTCTTTCATAATGCTACTAATATAACTAGGAGCTACATCAGCATATACTTTCTCAGACTATTTCCAATCTTTTCAATTTTCGAAAATTCAGAAAGTTCAATAAAAATGAGATTAGCGCCATTTTTTAACTGTCCTTTACAACATCTATGAACAGAAATTAATAAAAAAAATTTGAGCAATTTTTTAGAAAATTTTGAAAATTTTGCAGAGACTCGATGTGAAGTACCCCCAGAAATCAAAATATCTATTTCAAACTCGCAGAGCCTTGAGTTCTTTCAAATCTAAGAAAATACCAATTTTGGAGAAAATTGTCTTGATGGTTTAGCTGCTAGCATTGGCCACACACAGAGACACGCGTTAGCCATCAATTCAATCGCTTATGCAGTGGAGAGAAAGTTATGTAAAGCTGCAGGGAAAAGTGGCCAATTTTCGTCAGAAAAACTCTTATTGCCAGGCCCTGGTAATGAAAAAGGGGATAAAGTTTCTAAATTAAGAAAAAAATTCCTCTAACACGTGGTGCAACCAGAATCCATGTTTTGTGGGTCCTTGATATTGGAAAATCGATTGACAGCTGTCCATCCAACTGAACAACGCTAGTGGCTACACTGTTCAGCCGATTTTCTCCAAAAATGACATTCCCCTATCGATCTAGCTGATGTCATGCTCCTTAGAATTTGAAACCATTATTTTAATTTACATGAAGCCCCTAGGACATTTTCAAAATTTTCGCGTAATTTTGCATAAAAGACAGGCAATTTATAATTTTGTTTAAACAATTTTTTCTCAGAAAATGTCACAATTTTGATTTAATTTTGACCTTGGATAGCGTATAGGATGCTTAAGCATCCACTGGGCATGTTGAAAAAGTACCTCCAATGGGCACCGATGGGCTCCGATGAGAAATGTTATACTAAATCCAAAGGAGAAGTTTTGTAGGGTTTTGCAAAGACCCCAAGTGTCATCCTAAGAGTGTTTATTTTTTTGGTGAAGTTTATGAAGCCAAAAAAAAAAAAAAAAAAATTAAATTAAATTGTGATGCATATTGTACAAAATCAACTAAAGAAAAATATTTTGAACGCTGATGATGTAGGTACAAATGCTTCAATCACTGCAAGTCAGAAAATACCTGTGGGGTCGCAAGACCCCACCTGCCCATCAAAGGGTTAAGAGAATGTTGCAGATGTCATGTTCATTGAAAATTCTGATTTTTGAAAATTGCAAAAGTTGAAAATTTTTTCAGCGTCTACCTACAACTACAATTAAGAAAATAAACATTTTTTTCCCCTTAAATGTAATGTATACATTAAAAACAATCTTCAAATAATGTCTTGTTCAATTTTCCAAAAATATGAATATTTTTTGCAAAATTCTATGTCAAACATAGGCAATTTTTATTTCCTTTAAACCATTTTTTCTTAAAAACAGCACAAAATCTTTTGATTAAATTGAGACCTTAGATAGCTTGATGCTTAAAGAATAGTGCAAGTCTCGTGTTCGTTGAAATGCTTGATTTTTCAAAAATTTAAAAACTTTAAAATTTGTCAGCGCCTTCCTACAACTACAATTGTTAAGATACAATTTGTTTTCCCAGTGGAATGGGTTCATCAAAAACAGATCTTTATGTTCAATTTTTCGAAAATATGAGTATTTTCTGTGTAATTTGCGTCTAACATAGTAGCCAGCTTCGAATTTCCTGTGCTAAATGAAGGTAATAGATGTGATTCGAGGCAGTTGGATGATACCAATGTTAGAGTTTGTATATTATTTCATATTCTTTGTTCATTTCTTATTCAAGCTTTTGTTATATCTTTACAGTCTACAAGCTTTTCAAAATTATTTAAAACCTATTTGAAATATATTAAAGAAAAATTGCTAGCCTTCGGGGAATATCAGATTGGAATGCAACATTATTCCGCATCATGAGACAGCAGCAGAATTTCTGTGAATTACATCGCATTGTTGGGACATGATTAGGTGAATGAAAAGCAATTATAATTGTCAAATTTGTGTTGATATTTGCTTGAAAATATTTATTTTTTGCACCAAATGTTCTATGATTTGCAATGAGATTTACAAAAAATTTTGACTGAGATGTATTAATTGGGAGAGAAATCTCTCTCTGGCATAAATAGTATTACATAACATTACTACAGGCGAGACGGTACATGCTGTTTTAGCACTAGATCAGTATCAAGGACTCACAAAATGTGGATTCTAACTACACAAGTGTTAGAGGAAGTAATTTACTACTTAAAGGAACAACATTTATCCACTTTTTCATTACCAGGGCCTCACAATGAGTTTTTCTGCCAAAAAAGCTCTGATTTCAGCCAAGCATTACAACACTTTCTCTTTACAGGAAAAGTAAAAAGGAATTGAATAAGAAAAATATCTTGCTGTACTTACTCACTTCCACGAAGCACTACCTTATCCTCTTTTCAAAAAAGTTGATTTGATAAAACCATTGTAAAATTTCTATTTAAAATAGTAATAAAACTAGTGGTGCTCCAGCAGCACATACGTTTTCATAATACAGGGACCAGACCACGATTGCGTACTCAAGCACAGGTCTGATGTAGGTTGTATAGATTCTCTTAATCGATGTTTTGTGCAGTTTAGAGAAAGCCTTCCTCATCATATATAGAATGCTATTTGCTTGTTTGGTGACCTGACATTCCAATTTCAAATCTTGCGAAATTAGTACATCCAGGTCGTTTTGTTGTGCTGCGGTCTCCAAGTTGCGATTTGAAATCATATAGAGAAGTCTTGGATTATTTTTGCTGATATGAAGTACTTTGCATTTCTCTGTGTTCAACAAGAGTAACCATGTTTCAGACAAGTTTTCCATTTTAGTAAGATCATTCTGAAGCACTTGGTGATCACTCAATGAATTTGCAAAGAGTTTTGTATCATCTGCATAGCTATTCCCTCACAAAGGTCACTTGTGTATAGAATGAACAGCATTGGTCCCAAAACGAATCCATGAGGAACCCCCACTTACAACAGATCAGGATGGGCCTCCAATACGTACTTGAAACATTCTATTTGAACGGTAATCTCTGATCCATGCTAATAGTTTGCCTCGTACCCCCATTGCTTCTAGTTTATAAATCAGTCGCTTGTGAGGGACTTTGTCGAAAACCTTAGTAAAGTCCAGGTAAATTACGTCCATAGGTTGCCCTCGGTCTAACATTTCGGCCACACATGAAGTGAGCTGATCAGGTTGGTGACGGTTGATCTTCCTGGCACAAATCCGTGTTGCTCTATGGGGATATGATAGTTGCTTTGTGTGTGGTCATGGAGTTTTTGGACAATCAGTTTTTCCATCACTTTCCCAACAGTACTTGTCAAACTTATTGGCCTGTAATTCTGTGCGAGCTGTTTGTCACCTTTTTTAAAAATAGATGTAACCTCTACTATTTTCCATGCAGAAGGAAGTTTCACTGAGTTCAGTGACTGTCTGAAGAGTTTATTGAGAGATGGGGCCAGTTGTGACACACAATTCTTTAAATTGATGGTTGGAATATGATCTGGGCACTAGAAGAGCTTTCGTCCAATCGGAGGAGTGTATGGGCTATCTCCACATTTGTAAATTCAATATTTTCTATTGTTTCTGTGAATCTGTTTCTAATGTTTGGTAGTTTATTCAGTGGTTCCATTGTATAAACCTCTTCAAAGTAGTCTGCGAAGTGTTCTGCAATTTCCAGAGGGTCAGTTACTGTGAGCCCCCTGCAATGTATGATTCTAGGCGGTCCTGTCTTGCACAAAGTCTGCTTCCTGATATAAGAACAGAAACTCTTGGCTCCTTTTTGTACCACTCGCTTCTCATATTCCTCTCTTTTCATCTGTATGTCTGATGCGAGCCTGTTGGAAATTCTTCTACGGTCCTCATAATGTTCATCCGCTGTAGTTTTTCTATACTTGTACCATGCCCTGCGTTTAGCTCGGATTTGCTTTTTCATCTCATGGTTGATCCATGGTTTGTTTTCCAAGTTTTTCTTCTTCCTGTATTTTGGTGAATAGGTAGATACTAATTCCTGGTATATATCGCAGAATTTTCTGTAGTTATCTTCAACTTCGGCTTTCTCATTTTCTTCTCCATTTCCCAGTGTCATGGATTCACGAGGTTCTGTAAGGTATTTTGTTATTGCCTCAAAGTTGGCACAAAATTACATGAAATTACTCATATTTCCGAAAAATTGAACATGACCTTTTTTTCAAGATATCAATCTTCCTTTAAAGAACAGATTTCACTAAAGAAAGAAATATATAACTTCAATATTGTAGTTGTAGCAAGAGCCCTCCCTCCCTCAAAATGCACTTTTGCAATTTTCAAAAAATCAGGGAACTGCACCAATCTCCACAAACATGAGACCTGCACCATTTTCCTAATAGTGCTTTACACTATCTGAGGACATTAAATAAAAAATTTGGAGCCATTTCTGCAAAAGCTTTGAAAATGTTTTTGCAGCTGAATATAAGGTACCCACAAAAATCAAAATATCTGGTCGAAACTCCCAAACCTTCGAGTTCATTCAGATTGATCGGGTAACACAAAACAGAAATAGTTTTAAAAACAAATAATCATTGTGATACTGTACAAAACTTTTGTAATGCTCATTTTAAGTTTTCATTTAAAAGTACATTCTTAGAAAAAAAAATAGCAGTTTTTATTTTATTTCAAGCAAGTTCAAACTTCAGTCTAACTGTAACATTTCACCTTACAATAATTTTAAAAAATTAAATGATAAGTTTGAATTAGTTGACAGAATAAAAACTATTTCTCCAGAAAATATCAAAACTTTAGGCCTTGACATTTGACAAGTCAACAGTCAGTTGTTGTCTGATTTTCTATTTACAAAAATGAATTTTCTCATTTTGCTCCCTTCCTTTCTTTTTTGTATTCTTTGAGCTCTTTTTCATTTGTTTGTTTTTCAAGTATGAGGTAAGTGAGGTGTCACAATGTATTCTGAATATATCTAGTATTGGAGAAGATAAAAATTGCTAAAAAAAAATGGTGTTGCACCACATTACAGTATGTACTTTCTACAGTTGATGATCTGGTACCACTGTTTCTCCATTACTTAACACAGCATGAAATGTACACTTTGGGAAACCCTCCAGAAATCTTAAATTTCACGTGAAATTATATTCAGAACAATGTAGGTTTACAAGTGAAATTCATGAAGTCCATTTTTGAGGTTTCCGAATTAATCACATCACTAAGTAACATTTTTCCTATTCTTTTCACTAGAGAAATCACTGAAAACCTGAAGTTTAAATGTATTATTTTGTTTTTCATCTTTTTTCCTTTTTTTATTAAAAACCGTATTACATATTAAAATGTAGGTAAAAGAAAATTAGTTTTATCTCCCACCTAACAAATGACATTGAACAGACAAATTTAACAAAATCAATTTAAATTTTATTTATCTCAAAACATTGTTTTTGGACCTATTGAATTTCATTTGTATACTGACAATATTTTGTTATCCTTTGAAAGTCCAGCATGATTTCTTTAATCAAACACTTATCACTAACACAAATTAAAAGTTGCACTTACAACAATTCCTTCACTACTCTCAATGGTCTTTAGCATACTTCCAATCACAGGTCCCATCACATCTTTCATGTTTTCTTTGAGAACAGCAGAAACTGCTCCAAATAACCCATAAATGCTGCCTTCCAATTCTGGATCACACTCTTTTTCTAAAATTATGTAGCCATATCGAATGCAATCGCTTGCCACTTGCTGAAAATTTTCTGGGGATACAGCACGAGCCAAAGTAGCCATTGTGTCTGTAATAAATGAAAAAGTATTATTTAAAGACAACAATTACTTCTGTCATGAGAAAATATCTATTCCAGAAATATACCTATGGCTTGAACTTGTAGGCAAGTGAGTTCTTCTGGTAACTGGTTTACTAAATACACTGATAAACACTCCACAATACGAGGAACAAACGGAGAAATATTATCTTCTGCAGTTGTTGCTGTAACATTCATAAACAATTTAAAAAAGTCTTAGAAACAGGCCCAACAATGACTTCTTTCATACAATTCTTCAACTAACAATATCATCAGTAAGATCCTTTCCTTTTTTTTTATGGAAGTTCTTCCTTTCTTTGTTATGGAATTAATATATAATTTTCAAAGCTAGAATGGTATTCTTCATTCAGGATTTCTTCATAAATAAAAATTTCAGATTTAGCATGTAATAAATTATTGTTGCACCAGCAAAAACAGCCATGTGAAGTGAACTTTGAAAGGAAAAATGGACCAACAGGAAGTATGTTTCATTAAAATTTTGGAAATGTGTGTGATCCTTTAGGTTCATTTTCCCCAACTAAATTCACATCACATAGCAGTTTTTGCAGGCGCTACAACAAAATGTTTAATTCAGCTGTTGTACATACTGTAAGCATTTTGTAAGTATCTTGAATGTATTTTAATGAGATGTAAAAATGAGAATAATTATCTTATTTGCATTTGAACTACCTGAGTAAATAATTAATAAAATCAACACAAACTCTCAATGCAATCCAATCCTCACAAACTCAGCCACGTACTGCAGACACATGTACTTTGTAATAATACAATAAAGGAGAGAAAATGGCATAGGCAAAATGTGTTTCATTATTTGAGATATATTGAATTCTTGAACCTCATTTTCAGGTAGTTCACGTATGAAGTAGTCAAAGGGCACTCTGGCAAGAGCACAATTTGGAAAGTCCAACATGGGAGGACCTATTGGGTGACCTTCTTCAAGTGAATTGGAAATCTTTTCCCTTTTATGGCTCATCAGCATTTATAGTTTTGCTTTGGACTATCTCCAATACAAGACAGACTTTTTCTAGATAATCTAGATAGATGGGTCATTCGAGAGTGGGTGATCAGGCCATTGCTTGGTCCTAAGGATAGGGAATGGGACAGGATAGGAAATGAAAGGGAAGATCGAACAAGAAGAGAAAAAAAGGTAGAGATTCCTGGTTTAATATCTTTCTACAACAGGATGCACCGTCAGATTATTTCAAACAATGATATCTAGAATTGCTTATCCCACATGGAGTTACTTTGCTTTCCTGTAATAATATGAGAATTTAATACACACCTCTTAATGAAATAAAAATGCATTTGTTTCTCCCATTACTGTTGTTTGCAAACCCATGCTTCCCTTCTGTGGGACTCTGTTAAGAGCTCGTGATGCATTCCGTGCGAACATATCCAATCTAATGGTCATTCAGTAGCTCCTTCATCAAATTGCCCTTCTGCAAAGATTCTACCACAGAACATGAATTCCATCTTTTAAGTCTAGATTGCGTGTTTGATTTGGCAAGAACAGAAAGCAAGCTTCTCCACTAAGAGTATAGGTGCTGAGAAAAAGGTGTTATGGTATTAGTTGAGAGGAGGCCAAATAATCCTAAATACCTAGTTTAAATTATATTTTGTCATTTATGGTAATTAAAAATGTTACAGAGAACATACATTTCAGAGCAATTAGCACATTTGGATTTAATTTACGCTCCCAGTAACCTTATACAGGAATCTCAGCATTAGTTGCAGTTAACAATAGTCAAATAGCGAGCTCTGTTGTCCATTAATTGTGTGATGAGAACTCAGTAGCATTTTTAATGAAGTAATATAATTACCAAAGAAAGCTTTTGTAACCCCGTATTTCTAACATTTAACATCACTCCCTAACAAAAGTAAACCAAAATTAAAATCATGTTTCATTAAAAAAACAAAAAACATAAGATAATTAAAGTTTCGTACAGGAGGGGCTAGTTTCAAACCTAGCAATCTCCAATTTTTTTCTTAAATTTAGTCATTGGTACTAGGGCAATCTTGACATTGGAAACTGCTGATAAAATCCCAGGATTCTTAAAATGTGCAATAAACATTTATTTAATTATGTATTCATTTTTAATAATTAATTGATGTTAATATCAAACCCAGTAATCCAATTAGCAGTTGCAAAGTTAACAAATTTCTGAAATACCATTAACAGATATCAAATTTTCTCTTCCCCATATGAAGTTGAAATAGAAGCGGAGAGTGTGATGTCAAAACAATTGCCCTATTATAATCTCATATGACTATTTTGATGACAAAAATTGTAAAAATAATTTAATTGTTTTTATGTCTGTTGGCCTGTGCTTATCTTTGGATCATCTGAACCAATTTAGGGTTGTCACTGAAAAATACAGTATTTGCGGCACATAACTTGGGCTATTTTTTCAAATTATTATTTTCCATTACATACAGAAGAATATTTGCTTTCTTGTACAAATCTACACTTTTACTCCAAGTCTCATACATTTTGCACATGTGACCTTAATTAGAGTAAAATTACTGTCTACATGAAATTTCATAAAAACTACCCTTACATCCACTCCATACCTCTTAAATAAAATTTAGGTCTTTTCATGCTTTTTTTTTTTGTGTGCAACTATATCAAAAATAGTGAAGAAATTCATAAAAATTAATAGCACAGTTCTGAAATTCCATAAAATTTTCTACTTAACTATTTTGATTCCTTTCAATAGTGCAATTAGGCTTTGATTCCCTTCAGGATAGAATTGTTACTAGAAGTTTTGCGAGGGTAGCAATGAGGTGGTAGCCAACCGTGATCATAACAAACAGTGATCATAGAAAGGTAGGGCGAGCAGGGTCAGGATCAGGAGAGAAAAGCTGAGATAGGGCAAGTGAGGGTGAGAAAGGGCAAGGTGGAGCTTGGTAGATGGGGAAACACAGGATGGGTTTTGGCAGTGTGAAGCAGGTAAGACTAGGGCAGGGTCTGTAGATGACACTCATTCCTTTTCCTTGTTTTAAAGTAGTTGCCGCGCAAAGAGTCAAGTTGCCGCAGATGGTAGAATCGGTGCGACAAAGGTAGTCTGTAGGACAACACTGAAGAGGGCGCGACAACAGTGAAGAAGGCGCGACAACAGTGAAGAGGGCGCGACAACAGTGAAGAGGGCGCGACAACAGTGAAGAGGGCGTGACAACAGAGAAGAGGGCGCGACAACAGAGAAGAGGGCATGAAAAGAAAAGTAAGAAAAGAAAAAAGAAGAAAAGAAAGAAAAGAAAAAAATAAAGAAAAGAAAAAAGGTGAGAAAAGTGTCGCTGAGAGGTGTATTTATAACCTTGATTAAGCAGCTGCCTCTATTAATGGCCAATTTTTGCTGAAAACAACACTAATTTTTTGTGAAACATGAGAAACATCTTATTGACGTATGAATGATTTTAACCTTTATGTACTCAATAAAATAAATTACTGAAATCCTGGTGAACATAAAGACCTACTAAAGTAGTCTAAAATAAATGTGATTATAGTGCACCATTCCCCTGCTAAAGCAGCATAGTTGTAAAGCAGCATAGCAGCAAGCTGCTAAAGCATAGGAATGGTGCACTATAATCATATTCAAAATTAATAGATTTTATTTGCCTTAATCAGAAAAGTACTTCATGGACAATAAACAGTCCGTAAAATGCAACATTACATTATATAAATTTAGTGTCAATGAATGGTACTGAAGAAGCTACAACTCAGTGGAATTTGCACTTCACTGTGAATAGCATGATTTTTGTATTGAAGTAGAGACAAGAATTTCTGTATTTTTTCTCTCTTTTAAAGGCATGACTGGCATGGGAGGCCATTCAAAGCATACGCAATGTACTCTCTAAGTGATTTGATGCGCAATGATTTCACAACAGCAATGCCATAATGTTTACTGTGGAGTGCTTTACAGAAGGCTCACCACATATCAGGCAAGTATGTGCCTTTTAAAATTCGAAGATGTTTTAATCTGCCATGAACAATACTCCGAATAAGAACACACCATTATTTGTCATTTCAATGGATTTTTTGGGACAAAAATTGTATTACATATGTAAAGATTAAACATATAAGGGCTTTACCAGGACATTTCTTGAAAGGGAAAATAGACCCATGTGCTCATCAAGCCCACTTGTACTGCCGTAGAACCATGTTGAGATATTGTTTTGTACCAAATTTGAAATAGGTTTCATGATTTCGTTACAATTAAATAACCTTGTAAAACAAGCTGAATTATCAGTCATGAGAGGTCTTAATATCTATTGCAGAACAATTCTTACATTTCAACCTGCCATCTGAAGAGAAATGAGTATGATTTACTGAATCAAGGAAAATAAATATAAAAAGACCTTACTCCTCTTTTCATTAATGATACCTAAAAATGTATTTAAGCATTGGCTATGAATTTTAAATGTAACCTTTATATGATTCATATGTTTATGTAACATTACATAACAAATAGTAAATTTTAACTTACCACATGCTCCAATAGCACTTAAAGCAAGCTGTTTCAAATGGGTTGAACTCTCCTTAGCTGTTACCAAAGCAAGCAAATTTGCTATCAGGGGAGCCAAGTATGGTAGAAATGTTTCCTTTTCAGAATGTTCTATAAAGGTTTCAAGAGCATAAAAGACTCTATCCAAATGTATCTTGCCTTCCAGATTTTCCAAATTAACTGTAATGTGTTCTAAGAACTTGAATAAAACTGGCATAAGCTGTTCTGAATGTTTTCCTATTTCAGGCTAGAAAAGAAACAACATTTCACTGATTTGATAAACCTTTCATGAACATTTTAAAGCTATTCTGTTAAAATAAATTACAAATTCAAAATACCTTTCTTAGCAAAATATTTTATATTTATTTAATATCTTACATTTCCATTTCTTAAAATCCATTTTTAATATATTTATTGACAGAATAACATCACCAAAAGGGAAATATCAATAGTAATTTTTCGTGAAATGTACGGATATAATACAAAAAAGGTACCAGTGAGAGAGTCAAATTTTTTTACCCATACCAGAAATGCCAAAATTCCATCAACAAAAATTAACAGTTCAACGTTTAAAGAATCGGCTTCATAAAGCAAAAATATACATCAGAGCAGATCTAAAATATTCAATGTACAAAAACCAAACCACACACACGCACACAATAGTAATATTTTTATTAACTGGTGATTTTCACTTATCAAAAACTATTTGGACAAATGATAATGGAATTTACAGCAATTTTCTAAATGGTTCTAATAATGAAATTCAAGCAAGTACCATGATTGTAAATTTCTTTAATTACATAAATCTTATTCAAAACAACAACAAACTTAATAGATAATAAAGTTCTCAACTATATATTCAAGAATAAATTAAATTCATTATTCTTAAATCAAATTGTCCTAGTTGACAGTGATCATTACCATCCTGTTTGGGATATTTATCTCACATTCAATTCAGAAAATTCTTTCTTATATACAATTTAGATACATATTCAATATATAAATTTTGACTCGGCAGACTATATGACTATTAATAATAAATTAATTAATTATGATTGGTTTATGCTTTTTATGACAAACTCACTTGAGAGTTCTCTAGAGCATTTTTATAGTAAAATCTATATCCAACAAATTTGTTCCAAAAAAATTATACCAACAACTTATCTTCCATAGTACTCTTGAAATCTTATCAAATTGCTTAAAGTAAATTCATTAGCTCATATGAAATATAAAAACCTTGTAAATGACCATTACCTTACATTCTCTTAAATCAGAAAATTATGTAAAATCAAGTCTAATGAGGATTACCAAAACTACATTGATAAGACTGAAAATTCAATAAACTATGACATGAAATCTTTTTGGAAACACAAATCATGTAAAAGGTGGCAGAGGTCTATGAAGTCAAATGTATTTTGATGACATTTAAGTTAATATGAGACAAGATATTGTCAGTATACACCCCTGAATCATCCACCACTATTATGAAAAATACTTACAAAATATTTAGGATATTTAAAACAATTTACAATTAATACAGGATATATAGATACAATGCACCAAGACGTTTATAGAGCTATTGAAATACAAAGACTGTTTGTTTTGGAATTAACAATATGTTTTGGAACAGTTAGAAGTCAATATTCAAGTTGATGTAGTCTATTTAGATTTTTTAAAAGACTGACTTCATTAATCAGAACTTGATTTTGCAAAAACTGTTTAAAACTGGTATACATGGAACTTTTTTGAGATGAATTGAAATTTACCTTAAGAATAGAAAACAAAATGTGAAATATAAAGCTTTTATATCAAGAGACATAGTAAGTTCAGGTGTTTCCCAAAGAACCCACCTTGGATCAATGCTTTATTTACTATTCATAAATGACATTAACTCTTTAACTGCTCAAAAAAAACTGCTTTTTTTTTTTTTAAATGTTTTTTTTACGCAAACCTTCAAGAAACATCCAGGAATAAGATTAGAAATATATTTTGATGAAAATATTCATAATTTTTTCGAAAAAAACCTGCCTATAATTACCAAATCTCATGTCCTCTGTAACACTTGCTTTATATGTGATGAGGGGACTGGTTGATGGTGTTCCCGCACCTTTTACTGGATTTATATACTTTGTGAAACAAACAATTTTTCACCTAAAATAAGCTGTGACATTTTTACAGTCTGCTTTCTTCAGTTGTCAAGCATTGACCAAATATCAAGCATTGATTAATCATGATAACCATTTCTTGATTTCAATGTTTGTTCTGTACATGGCAACATTCTTATCCATTCGGTCTACACTCCCCCTGTTTCTATTATTTTTAACTACTGTGCGAGACCGTTGCATTTGGATAGCCTTTTCACCATTGCTGAATATCTTTTAACTGAGAACACAAGCTTAACTCCAGCGCACATTGAAGCTACACTATAAATCCTGTATAAGTAATTGTAAATCCTACGTAAAGAACATTTAAATGCTTGGGGGTTTTTACCATTGGTACAATAGTTTTTTGCTCTACCACCAGACTTTGACTTCAATTTGTTTATGTTTGCGAAACTGAGCGCGTTGCAAATTAAATTAATGAAAACATGCAAGAAGAAAATGACTGCATATGTGACCTAAACACACATCAAGAGATTTACACAGAAATTATTATTTGTAGAAAAAGGTTCTAGAAAACTGTTTGCTCACTACCCTACATGTATGTTAAGAAGTGCTGAAAATGGACTTATTTCACACTTCTCTTGTAGGCTCATATGCCCATGTGCATTTCAAAAGTAATTTGTGAATTGTTAATGTTTTTTTTTTGTTCTTAAATTAAAAATTAATTTGACAATTACGTGATAAATTCCATCCTATTATGAAATTTAATTTTTGGCCCTCCAGGCTTTTAAAAACTTCCTATCTGACCCCCAGTAGAAGAAAGTTTGGAGATCCCCACCTCAGAGTAACAGCACTACCTGAATACAGTACTGCAGCATGGATTAATGAAAAGGTAGGTAAGTGATACATGAAATAGTTGAAGTATAAAATTAGGAATCATCAAATAAAAAATGCACAACTTTATTTTAAAGACTTTTTAAAAATATCTAAATAAAACCATTTACCTGCAAGTGCTCAGCAAACTGTCCCAATGCATATAGCGCTGCATTTCTGACAAACACTACTGGTTCTTCCAGACCCTTACAAACCAGTTCCAAATATAACTTGAAACATTTGTTGCAAATATACTCAGCACAGCCTTCAGCAGTGACAGCCATTATAACATATGAAGCTTTCTTTTTATTTGGATTTTCTGCTACTGCAAGCATTTGGATTGATTCCAGCTAAAAACGGTTCAAAAAACAATACATAAATATTTGGTCCATTCAAGGCTGTTCACTATCCACCTGAAATCATAGAATGTATTACACAAATAATGCTCACCAAATGAGGCATTAATTTTCCCGGTGGTAAATTTAGAGCCAATCCATCAAGAACTTGTGACCCATATATAACTGGAGAATTCATTTCATTGCCACTTTCGTAATCCAGATCTTCATCACAAGGCATTTGTAGCACTTGCACCAACGTTTGAAGGATAGGCAAAAGTAAATTGTGTTTAATAATGGCCTGTAAAACCAGAACACACAATGTAAATTTTATCATAATGACAGTTAAACCCCATTTCTATTATTTTGCATTTATATGTTTTTCAAGTTTATACATTATTGTATGCAAATCCCAGCTAAATTCCTATACTTCTCATATGAAATTATTTTAGATATGCATTTTACGTTTATCCATTTTTCATTCTTGTACATCCATAATAAATGTCCTGATTGTTATATGTTACAATGACCAGTAAGCGAGAACCATTATGTCATACTAGAGGAAACCAAGGAATCCAAGTTAGGTTCAGTGCTCAGGTTCTTTTGTTTTGTTGGTACGCGAACCAGCCTAGCATTGGAATCTGATCAAACTGTTGAGACTGGACAAAACTGCAGGATGCTAGTACAGTGACACTAGTTCCCTGTGGCTTTGCATAATGTTTACCACCATTGCACAATAAATATCTGGCCCAAGTGTATGAAATACGCAGAAATAAAGTAATATGGACAACTATGGGACCGTTGTCACATTTTCAGGGTGAAATAATGCTTTAGGAGCACAGAAAAGAAAACAGACTAAGATCAGACTCTTTCCAAAAATGAGAACTTTCTTTCTTAAAACTGTTATGTATCAGGAATGTTATATGCATATTATATCTCTAACATAATAGTATTATCAAAATAATAATAAGTTTTTATTTTGCACCTACATTTTTATTTTCAGTTATGTGTTTTTATCATTTGTACATTTGTTTCTTTAAGCCCCCTACAAAACGTTTAAATGAAGTTTTACAGTATTTCTCATTGATAAAGATCCTCTAATGAAAAGGATCTTAACAAGAAGGCATGGGCAGGGGAGAAGTTGACCCAAATAAAAAAAACTTGCCAACAAGAAATGTAGGAACATTTATGTCAAACAATACAATCCTACCCTTCTTTCTATCCTTTAAATAAATTTTATCCACAACAATGCTGTAATGTTTGATTAGCTCACTCATATGAATGGAATAAGAAGCTTCATTATAGCCTATTGCTCCAATGAATGTATTAGTTATATAATGACTTCATTAATAAGGTCGTATTGCAAGACAAGGTAATGATCCTAGAATCATTAGATCTTCAAAAACCCATTTGTAAATTAGGACTTTTAAGGAATTACAACTCTCTACATGTGACTTGGCAAAAACAAAGGCTGACTAAAGGTAACAAAAAGGTTTCCACATTTGAAAGCAATTGCTATGATACATGAAAGTAATTGTATTAAGATGTTCACTTATACTTTTTAATGGTCTTATTTTGACTAATTTTATTGTAAACAAAATTGATGACTTGATTTCTTAAAATCTGATATTCATATAGTAGGCATGCAGACAAAGCTAGCTCACAATTATCCTCCTTTTTGTCTAGGATATACTAATATATCTGGTGAATTTCAATTATAACTAGTATTATGATTTGGAGTCCACTGATTATGATTTTATAATATGGCAATTATTCTTTCATTATTATATTGGTTTCTCCTGTAGACTTAAGCTTCAATTATTTAATTTTATTTGTATCATTTAAGGTATTTCTGAGTCTCAGTTCTACGATTTGACTTCCAATTGCACATTGCACATTGGGGTTCCATTTTCTGAAGTGTGACATCTTGCACTGAGCACCATTTAACAGTAACACCTGATATCTGAGCACATTTCTATAATGAAGTTGTTTGTGTGAAGTAAGGAAATTGGCAAAAATTTTAATATTGTCCACAAAGAAGTTCCAATGTGATTTTAAATCTCTCCCCAAATCACTGAATATACAGAATAAATAGTGTTGGTCCCAAAAATCCCAAGGGAATATTGTCAATTGTCATATGAAGAAAGGTGTTCTGAGATGTCTCTTTTGACCTTTTAGCAAAGAAGGAATAGAGATTTGGTGGAGACCTACAAGGTCCTGCATGGGCCCTACAATTTACCCCAATTTGAAACACTTTTCACACGAGCTCTAGATCAGAGGCTTAAGAGGACATAATATGAAGCTGTGAAAGGTAGTATCATCTATCACATTTTGTAAATCGAGCCATAAATAAGTGGAATGATCGCCTTGCAAGCTGTGTTAACAAGGTTAATTTTAATTCGTTCAAGAATAGTTTGGACCGTTGTTTGTGCTGTTGAATGAAGGAGCATTTGCCAGACTCCTGTGATGTGACATAATGGTGTTAGCTGTGATTAGATGGCTTGATGACTCTGGTGTTGTGATAACACCCTAAGCAACGGGCTTAAAATTCTTAGTAATGTAAACAACCATCAATTCATCGTAAGTCAAATGTTTGTAAAGGAAAAATCATGGCGCTGTACAAAACAAATCAGATTCAAACAATTTAGAAGTAATTCACATTGGTTTGGAGAATAATTATACCTAATTGTAATACTATTAATAATACAATTACAAAAATGTATATTAGGTAAATTAACCTCGTTTTCCTCACACTGCACCAAATGAAACTACTTCGGTTATCGTATTTGCTGACAACGTGAAGGTTTCGTCACTGGAAGACAACACGCCAATTTCCTAACTAAACGTCGTTTCTTTAGGTTCAGGAGAATTATTTGCATCCATCTTTTTCGAACCACGGTATACGAATATTGTTTATATAGATATACCGCAACACCCCACAATATCATACTAGTGTGCCGCAGCAACAGAATTAGTGTGTTTACTATTGCAGTAATGTCGTAAATTTTCGTTTACTTTTAGAGATTTTATGGTGACTGATAAAATGCTGAACTTACCACAAAAGGTTACAGTGTTATTACTGTATCGTCCAAATAAAAAATTTCAGCATCGTTACGCTACGCCTCGACTTTTAACTTTTGGCCTCGACAGTAATAACACTCGTAACATTTCTAGGTATGTTAATAGCTATTACAACAATTCTAAACCAATCCCTAGACATCAATTTGGTCAGTTTTAAATCTTGTTACATACCTTCTTTTTCATTTTCACTATTGTGTCAACAATAGATAATGCTTTTATTTGAATTTGCTCTTCTTTAATTTCTGAACCAGCGAGTTCCATACACATATTTAGAATAGGCGTTATCTGATGCATCGTTGTAATAACCGAATTCTCAATAAGATCATCCAACATTTCCAACAAATCAGAGGCCATATCTTCTTCAGTATTTGCCAAAGCTTTAACTGCTTTTAGCATCTGGGGTAGCATCACAGAATAACAACTTTTTATCTGGAAAATAAAAATTTACAAATATTAGATGCAATGCCTATAGATGTCACACAAAATGTTGGGTTTACCATCACACTACAAATGAAATTGTACAAGAATGATAATTCCTTCCCTCTCTCCTTTTTTCTTCCTCTTTCATGAACAAGTAAACCAATCTCCAACAAATCTCATAGATATAGGTTACTCCTTTCCTTTTACAAAATCCTCCAATAAATAGTTGATGTACTTTTAGAACACAGGCACATGATAATAAGAGAAGCATAATGCCCTCCTATCATGCATCAAGACCTATTATAATCTTGAACATTATTTAACATGTAAATAGCTAATAATGTGCAAGTATTGTCTCCTAGTTAATTCAAACAATAATCTCATTTTTTATCTATTTCTATTTCAAAAACTACGGGTCTCATTGCCAAACAGCAGCACTTCGACAGTAGTTTTCACATACTATACTGAAATAAAATCCAGCACTCCTTTTACTTTATTTTGGCACATAATCTCAAACATTCATGATACTATGCAGTTCACTTGCACAAGTGCATCTACTTTCTATTGATCCCCTACATTTCATTTCAAATCTTATTTCATTTCATTTCCATTGGACAGGCAATACAACTTTTCTCATTTATTACTCTCATGTCAATATTCCTTTTGTTTTGTTGTATCTACATTTCATAAAATTTTGTTTCTTCAGAGACAGGCGGTGACATAATTTCTAAATATAGCACATTTCTGATTTTCTCATACTTAACCTTTCTCCACTTAAATAAAACTCTAGCTTAATCCAATACGTCTACAATATTTCAACCTGCAGTCATCTACTATCATAAGTTTTGCAGGAATGAACAGATATATTCACCACTGATCAACAGACCACACCTAGCTGTTTTAATAAATTGTGAATTATCACAACACTCTGAAGAGTACATGTCCAAAGCACAAGTAAGAAACTATATTTAAAAAAATTTAATTTGTACATTTATAATTCAAATTTTCATAATACCCACAAAACATTTTTAGAATGCTTCAGCCTGTAATGTGAAAACGCCAAAATCATTCTACAAAAACACTCGCTGCTGACCATGCACAAACAATAAAAAGTTCAAAAGTATACAATAGAAAATGAAAAACATTTAAAACCATACAAGAGAAAAGCAAAATTGTTACTTAATAAATGATCACAAACTCCTACCAGTTTGTCTGCCTGTTCATTACATCAGAAATTATATAAAATTAAAATGATTTACATAAATTTTTCACATTATTTTCAAAGTTATTTTCAAACTTTTTTGTTCATAATACACACTCCATTAAATAAAACACCAGAGGCATTTGCACTTGGTTTGTACAGAAACTGGACCCTACCAGAAAGAGCGTAAAGATTTCATTTTAAACCAACACACCTGAAAAGTTTTTGCCTGCTTTCTAAGAACCCATAGAAACCTCCTATGACCCAAATCAACAGAATGAGGCTCCATCTTCAAATTCCATACCTAGATTGAGCTACCTTCCTTCCTAACTCAAAAGGGCATCTCCTACGCTTCTTCTCAGATGACAGTTTCTTAACAAATGAAAGATTCATGTCTTTCCATTTTTAAAATCTGCACGAAGAAATGGACAATTCCCATATTTCTGATCCACTTCTTAACACTCATGGCAGATCAAATGTTACTTATTAACAATTTGGAAGTCTACTGCAAAATTTTAAACAAAAAATTGCTGTTGCTGTACACGGAATACAAACAATGTTGTACAAACCATACATAAGAAATTTTATGTAATTTGACTGTAATGTTTCCAGTCAGAGAGTAGAAATAATCCGAACAAATACAAATTTTACATCTGTTTAATCTCTTAAGCAGATTACAACAATGTAAATTAAACTCTTATGACACACACGTACCAATATAAAATGTTACTTCTATATTTCTTAAACCTTTCTCCAAATTTTTTCACCGCTTCTTTTATAATATTCTAATTTTGTTGCTTTTCAATATCTGATCAGCTTTAAACAACAATTAGAAAATCTCTTGGAACAGATCTCAGCAATTATTGCCATCCTGTATAATGAAAAGCGAATGAACTACCAGCATGTCTAGTACTATATAGAAAAGAAACTGAGAAATATTTACACATTACAACTATTAGCACAAACAAGCTGAATATGAAAAAACCTTCATTATTTTCCTTTAAAAGCCAAGTACTAAATAAAAGATTTTCAGTAACAAGGAGGATCAAATCTCTACTGAGGAAATTAAATCAACACTTATATGAACAATCACAATATTTTCTTAGAAACTTATTTTTTCTTCACACTTGATATCAAGAGAAATAGTACCAACACGAGCTCCAAATAACAGAAGCAAGTAACATTCTTACCGCATAACATTCTTCAGTTCTTGCCAAAGAGGAGAAGATATAAGGGGCAATCCACTACAGACAGACAACATTAGAAATGATGCCAGAAGATTGGCTGAAGCACAAAGGGTTGAAAGAATAAGTCGCTAAGATGGATTCTAAATTTAAAAAATGTTAGACGGCCCTGAATTAGTTTTGCCCTGTTAATGGGCCCTGAATCAGTTTCATCATACTAATAGAATGAAAGATCAAATAAATAATAATTTCTCAATGATTGTGAAGGTAAGATTCTCATTAACAGGTACCATAAAACCTGATATTGATTGATTAAAAATAAGCAAAGTACTATTTTCTTTTTATGATTTTAAAAGTTCATAAGTAATTACTACTTACTGTGTTAGGTCAAATTAAGAATTTGATAATTATTACTTTTATATGGTTTGTCACTACAAAAAATTGATTTGCCTCAAAAACCATTTCAAATCAAAATTTTCATAAGTGGCACAAAATGCATATCAGTCAATTACAATGAAATATCATGATTCACAAGCTGGATCCAGAGCTACATTAGAAAAATGAACTTCCTCTAGTATACACCAAACACATTATTGCTCTCTCTAATTTGCCATCCTTTAACAAATATAAATTTTTTTTGTATCTCTTGAAGTTAATTTAAACAATTCTTTTCTTTTTTATGCTAAATATGCAACACAATATTCTATATTTATGTCAGCAGCTTAAGTTGTTAAATTCTTTGGAATATTTCATATCCATACGAAAGTTAATTAACAGAAAACACTGTCTATTAATGAAACAAAATATTCATCATTTAATAACTCAATTGACATTCATCACACAAATGAGTAACAAAAATATTTCTCAATTCTTCTGTTTTAATATGACTTATTTCATCAAAATATGATTTTTTTTTTTCCACTGCTTTAATTATAGTTCTATGAGGAACATAAATTTTAAAATTTCATGTAAATTCTGGATAAATCTATCTTCTATTATGCATTAGAACTGACCTATCCTGTTTCATCAAAATCATCAACAGGTACTCTTCTAAACTTCTCGTGCTTCATGTTTCACATTTCATTATGTTTCAGGGCAGTGCATTACCCAACAATTTGCATGTTTGCATTGGGGGAGGGGGGGACACATTTCAGCATGTCCTTCAACAGTTCATATGCTCAAATACATTTAAATACAAATTTAATTTCTGAGAATTTAAATATTTTATTGAAAATTACACTTGGGACAAATAATTCAGTATGTTGTGCTCCATCCTTACAAAACACTCAAAGAAAAAATTTAAAGCTGTTTGAGAAAATCTTGTTTATGTATTTTCTGGAAAACTGTCATGATTCAAATTAAATTTACATTTTCCAAAAATTGTACACATCATTTAAAGATTTAAGTTTTAAGAATATAATTTATCACCAAAAAAATCAAGATCCAATAACGTAGTTGTAGAAAAGGGTAAAAAAGTGAATTTTCATAAATTGCAAAAAGTCGGAGGTTTTCATGAAAACCACACATATAGTACCACATTCATAAACATACTTTGTTTTATTTGGGCAAAAAATGTGAAGAAAAATTCTGAGCCATTTTTGAGAACATTCTGAATTCACCCTAGGAACTTTATGTAAAGTACAACCAAATATTCCAATTCTTTCACAACCTGTTTCAAATTCACAAGGCCCGATCAATTAGGGAATATCCATTACATAATAGTATATAGCAATTATATTTAGTATATAAATAGTACACATGAAAGTACAAGGGGATTTATGAAATACAAAAAAAATAGTTTTACTTCAACCCTCCAGGAATTACAATAAACATTTAAAAACTCAAAAGAGTAAGAACACCATTTCCAGGAATATGAAATTTGACACAAACCCACACATCGATTTATGGAGTTTTCCCTATTCAGGTATCTTCCTCAGCTGGGCACTATACCAGATGGGACAAGCTCTATGATCCAAACATGCGTGGTAGTACAGTGCATGAACTTATGTATGTGTGTGTAAGGAGAGAAGATTGGACAACGATGAAGTAAAGACTGTGGACAGTTCATGGTCCATTAGTTAAGGTATTGTTCCACTGATCAATGAAACCCCAGAAAACTACAGATTGAAGCAGACTGCCACTAGAATTCTCCTTTAGACAGAAATCGAACAAACTATGCAGCTAGTGTGAAAAATATGCCACAGTCTTCACCTCTACGACCTCCCAGTCAGTGACGTTGCAGAGGCAAAATGAAAGAGGTCACTGGGCCATCACAATAAATGAGAACTGGAAATTCATCAGAAAGTTATCACATTTATGATACTAATTACTTATTCACTTTGAGTTGAAAGTATTATTCATGATCATAATTCTATAGTCAATAATTTTTTACTAGCCATAGAAAGCAACAATGCGCAAAAACATCAAAATTCATTTTAACTTTGTTGGTAAAATAATGCTTCAAGAGGTTAATTAAAGAACAGCTTTTAAAAGAAAAGTTCATAAAATTACACTTATATTTTGTTTAACCCTTTTGTGCTCCATTGTAGAGGGGTGCACTACATTGAAAAATTGGTCTTCTGCTCCAATGTAAAGCCTTCACTCAATGTTTTATATTTTTCACTGTTTTCTGAATTTCAAGTCAGGTGAAGTTCGTGCAAGACTGGAGTAAACATCGTGTAGATTAAATTACATCCATTGTTGTATAATTTGCAATTGTAAAATAGTTTACTACACTATTAATTTGATAAAGTTTGTTGTTTTACAATAAATGGATGTCTTACCCATGTTCTTAAAATAGCTTGGTGATTACAGAGCCAACGAGGGAGACAGCAAGCTCAAGTTCGATTCCTGGCTCCTCCAGAATTTTTTGTCAGGTATGCCATCCAACAAAGAACATAGAGTGTGAAGTATACAAAGCTCCATCATTTTAAATTTTATGTCTTTTCAGATTGTTAGATTATTAGTCAGTTAAATATGATGAAAACCAAACATGGTTTTCATATCCTAAACAAAATATCTATTCTTTTATTTCTCAAAACTTACAAATCGCCAATGCATTGTGAGCATGTCACAGATGCGCTTCAGTGCATTGTCGGTCATTTAAATAAAGAGCTGATTGGAATACATGGTCTAAAGAATGAGGAGAGTACAGGGTTAATACTCTTCAGTCTTATTTATCAAAATTGTAAATTAACAAAAACTCATTACATGTTTGACAATCTGTCTTTCTGCTAACAGATTAGATCTTTGTCCATTCTCAGCATCATGATCCTGTCCTCCTTATCGTCATCCTTGATCACATGATGTCTGCAAGAGAAAACTGCTTTGGCATTCTCTTACAGTGAGTGTTTCCAGCTTTCTTGGTTTCTTAACGTCATTCATTGTAAGGTTGTTTAATGATGTGACCGATGTCATTAATTCTACATCCATCTTTCCTTATACATCTTTTCACTTTTACTCTGAAAATTTATTTCAGAGGTGATTAGATATGGCTTTCTTGAGTCCTGGCAATGATGCATTATTGCTGACACAAATAGAAAGCAGTTTTGCAAAATTTGAGCTTTGTCTCTTTTCTACACTTGTCTCCAATAAACGGTTTCATTCATGATTGGGAATGATCCTTATTTGTTCTATATATCCATTCTCTCCCATCTTACAGAAATTTCACTACCTGTTGAAGGGTGTTATTGTCAAGGAAATATATCTTCTTGGACATTTTCCTTTAAAAGTTGTTATTTTTGTTTTACTCACTAATTTTAAATTTGTATTGCTTACACAAATAAGACAATTGGAGAACCGATCTTTGAAGATCACTCATTTTTGTGAATGTTAGCCCATCAACATAAAATAACTTGGCAGTTAACCTTTATGTAATTGCTTCCCCATTTTATTAAGCTGTTTACATCTTTTCAAGATATTGACATATATAGATATGTGATATGTGGGGGAGAAGTCCCATCTGCACACATTTTCTTGAGCTCCAGAATCTCTTTCCAACATTGTAACAATAAATAGTTGAATGATGAATAAAAGTTAGAAAGAAACAAAACCAAATTAGCAACATGAAAACTAGACATTTTCACTCCTGGCATACATACATGTTTCCAGCATACATTCAAGAGATGAAGCAATCAGCAATTCTTAAATCATTCCCTTCAGGGAGTCTTAAATCATTCTCTCATCAAATCAAAACTCAATGATGTTCCAATGAACTCTGTTGAATCTGTCTTTTGAAAATAATAAGCTGAGTTAAAAATAGCTGATTAAGTAGTGGGAAATAAATATGGTCATGGTAAAAGTGGGCTCGGATTACTCTCACATTCGATAATTCCAACTTTCAGCCAATTTCAAGGAATGTTTTTCTTCTTAAAATTCACACTGCTAATATAAAGAAAATTAAAAAATAAAATGTGTGTTTAAATTTTATTTTCAAAAGTTATATTCAGATGATTTAAAACAGTGTTTCCGATACTTAAAAAACACATTTTTAATTCCAAGAAGTTCTTTAAGTGTTTCTGAACTTAGAATTGCATTTTCTTTTACAGAAGGGATGTTAAAGCACGGAGCATACTGCAGATTAACTTTTGGAAGGAAAAGTAAGGTGAATGACAAAGAACAGACTATACAATCCTGCACACGCAACATTACAGGTTTTTGGCTATTTTTATCACTTCGATGATGGTCAAAACAAAGGGAGATTGCAGTGCATGTGCTTGATTCCTGTGACTCAAGCATACAAATTATTAATAATAATAATAAACCACTGTTATATCTTGAAAACATTATTTGTTGTTAACACTGTTATATCTTGAAAACATTATTCTATTGTTGTTAAAACTGTATTCTTGTAAATTAAATACCTAACAAATATACAATCAAAAGTGATGAGTTCCACAAGGCCTTCAAATTTTGTATGAATACCTAAACACGATTGTGAAATTTATTATGCCTACACTAACATATTCAATATATATTGCGAAACCTCTATTCAGTGGAATCCCATTTTAAAGTAAACCTGTATTTAAGGTAAAATATTTCTGGTCTTGGAAATCCTGCCACGAGTACGATCCCCATTTTGTACTATTTACTTTTGCAAAGAAAGAAAAAGAAAACAAAAAAGCATTTACAGTCAGTCGTACTCAACACAACAGAATGTTTTTGGACCAATGTTTGGACTTTCCAACAAAGTTATCACCTTAACTGTGAAAAGTCAAGCACAATGCAGCAGACTGAGGTCATCAGGAATAATGCAAAAGTTTTACTTTTTCTTTCCCCTCTCTCTGGCATATATTACTTGCCCTGAGTTCCTGTAACTCACACCATTTGCTTTCCTGTTGATACTATGCAAGTAGCTGATCTAGTCTTTGAGCATAAAAATGAAAGTAAATCATATTTAAAATTAGTGCTTTCTGCTATTGAAATGACTCTAAATTATGTGTAACCATTAGCATTCGTTGGGATGTCAATCCCTAGCCATTTCTAAGCAAATCCATCATCTTGAATACCAATTCACAAAGATGATTTTGAAATCATGATTTTGTGATGCAATGTAGAGCTTTGTTGAGATTATTCTTAAAAATTCAAAACTTAACAAATGTTGCAACTTAACTCCTATTCTTACTCCAATTATAAAGCACTAATAGATCATTAATATTTTGAATATCTTTGGAAACGTACATTACAGATACTTTTCTTCACTTAATCCTATGAAACACCATTATCTCAAAACTAGTACAGACATCATATTGCATTGATATGGATATTTTCATACTAAATTAACCGAGGACATTGAACAATATGTAAACATTTTGATGACACTTTTTTCATTAAAATTGTAGTGAGAAATTAAATAAAATTTCTAGAAGTATGAATTTTTTAATTTGGTAAAATAAATTTCATAATTTTTGGGGGAAATCAGTCATTTTCTTAGACATGCAGGTTCGTTTTTTAACCAACAATGTCTAGTATTTGCATTCCAACAGTGTTTCATACTGCATGTAAAGAGTGAGTATCTATCAATTATCATTCCAGAAAACTGGATTTGAACAATTATTATTATTATTATAATAATTTTTTTCCAAGAAGTTGGAGGACATCCTTGAACAAACAAACAAAAAAGAGAGGGATTCTTAAGATGCATCAAACACAGAGATAAATACATTATTTCTTTAAAAGTATATGGATGAATTTCACAAAAATATGACAAATTGAAAATTCACCACACAAATTTATCTTTCTCTTTACGCTAGCACCCCACACAAAAGACAAGCAAAATTCAAGAAACAATACTTTTTGTAGGCAGCATCATGTTTGGTAAATAAAACTTACACTTTGATCATCGCTGAAATGAGCTGCAAGATTTTTCATAGTGTTCAGACCATGCCACACCAATGGGCTCTTTGCATCTATTTCATTCTGCAAAGTATTGGCAACAAGAGCACCAATATTTGGCAAAACAGTTGCAAACAGATCTGGACATTCTTCTGACAAAACGCATAAAACAAAAAATCCTCGCTGAAAAAGAAAACAATATTAATTCAAATTCGTAAACCTGAAATATATAATTTCAGTAATTTCCACATTACCAATTTCTGGGCTTGATCATCACTGACTTCCACTGAGCACAATTTTCCAACAAACTCCAGCAAAAGTAGAGCATTACTACTGTTTAATTCATGCTTTGCCACAGTACCAATGAGCTGTACTATTGCTTTCACAACTGACTGCTCAAATTCCGAGTGAAGTGTTCCTAAAATGTCCTGTGTCAATCTAAAGAAAGATAGACATTTCAAATTAATGCCCCTACAAATCGGACAATATTATCTACATTGTTCTTTTTCTTCCTGCATACCTTGCTTTCAATTGCGAGTCGAGATGATTCCAAATTTTTGCCTTGCTTAATCTTTGTCTCATTATGACAGCGGCATACTGTCTAATCTGTGAATTTTTGGATGTCACAATAACTGTACATAAGTCTCCAATCGCGGAAGGGTTTTTTATAGATGCTTTTAATTCTTTCGTTGCCTGCAGAAAATGACATACTGTCATTGACAGCTAAGTACAGCTTCCGCTATCCTGACCGGACTTCATAAAATTGGAAATAAGGGCGAAGGGAAACACATTATCTTTTAAATAACAAATAAATATTCTATGTTACCCACCTTATGAAATGCATGTTACACATGTGCGTAAACTAGGTTATGTTTACCCACAACTAAATATGACAATACCTGACGCATAGAATTTGCTGTCAATAAATATACAGAAAGTACAACACAATACCTGTTGAATCACGGCATTGTCAGCAACAAGTAGACGGGCAATTATATCTTCCATTTTAACAGATATCAATATCACACACTGCCGACAAACCAGAACCGTCACCAACCCGCCGCGCCGTGCCGTGCCGCACAGCACCGATCCGACCCGACACCCGACAAGACGAGAACGTGAGATGTGTAACGTGTTGCTGGCTAGAGAGTCATGCTTGCCGAGTCCACGAGAGGCGCGTGACCAGGATCGAACCAGAGATATCAACTGTACATTCTCTGCTCTTTAGTGGCAGAAATCCCCACCACCGCCGGGAAATTCGGATAATCCGTTCAGCAGATACCTCTCGGAGGAGTTACAGAACATTCTTCCCAGTAACGGAAACGTTATCTTAAAATGTTATTCAAAATTCAAATAGTTTTCAACTAAAACGGCGCATATTTTAAATTCTATGCTTGAAACCCAGATTTATTATCACCAAAATTATTAGTTCCAAAGGTGATGAATTTTGTGGTTTACTTTATTCCAATCTTAATTATATTTAATAGTTTGTATTTCAGTTCTATTCTCCGATTCCAATAAAAGACATGTGTAAATATAAGACATTAAATATCACTATGTTGAAGGGGGAAGATTGTACACGAAACGTGTTTATTTGTTTAAAAGTAGTATAAAAGTTACTTTCAATGTACCTAAGAATGTCAAATAACAATAAAAAACAATACATTTGACTTTTTTTAATGCCACAAATTTTCTAAAAAAGGTTTATTCAGTTTTACAGACAAATATTCTTGGAACATTTCAGTTGCGCTTCACGGAAGAGGAGCCCGATTAAATCTTATTCTTCGAACATCGATTTCGTATCAATCAGTTGCTTTTATCGCTATCACTTCTAATTCCACGATGTCTTGGACTTCGCATCAGTTCCGTTTATATTTCAGTTTGCCAGTCTCAACTTCTTGCAAGTAAATTGTGATTTATTGATTGTAATTACTTAATTTCTAACAATGAAAAATAATATCAATACGCTTTTAACCCGAGAGTGCTTGCAATAGATCTGTGAGATCCAAGCCACAACAATTTTATGTTTATGTATTATTGAGATGAATCAGTCGACTGATATTTCATGTATTCCTTTATTGTACTTTCCTGAGATCGCCTGGTCTTTTATTTTTATCCTTTTGCTGAATCGGTTTCTGTGAGCATGTTGAAACTTCATCGCTGCGCTCTGCGATATCGGCCATGCACATTGGGTGCAATGCCACCAGTGCATTGTGAACTCCTAGACTGAGGGATACGTATCATGGTATATTTTCATCCTTGTATACAACAAGCGCCTATTCAGAAAATGTAATAATTTGTCTTATCTACAATTGACTGTCATAGCGTCTTACCAAAGAGAAAGAAGATGTGCAGGAGACGTCTATAGGGAAACGAAAAAATGCGAACCTTGTAAAATGGAGAAACGACAAAGACTTTCTAAATATTTTTGTGAAAAATTTAAATATATATTTGTTTATAACATCTCAAAATAATTTGTGGAAATTGTATTTAATATTATTTAATAGGATAATAAGATGGTTAATGATTTTTGGGTGTACTTTGTGAATTTTTACCTTTCTCACCATAAGTATTCAGACAAGAATTCTGCAGTATAAGATTCATTAATAATTGCATTGGGAGACATGTACAAACTGAATAAAATAAGTATTCCAGTAAATGGACCTTCAGATCATTCGTATTCACAAAAATTTTCAACTATATCTGATAGATGCATTGCGGTAAGGCTCTATAGGGGGGAGTATACGCAGACGCCATTCTTGGTCATTGCTTGCCGACAAGCGCATGTAAATGGAGGGGAAAACGTCGCGTCTCGCTACTTTTCGTTATTTTCCAAACAAAAAAATACTCTGACGCAATTTCGGTTACTGTGAGCAGTTTTTTGAGAAGTGTGAAAACGTCGTCGGTAAGTACAGTGCCCTGAATTCTCCACTTGTAAATAGAAACTGATATTTTAAAACGTTTGGAAGTTGGAATAAGGTTATGTTTTACATTTGTAAATAGAGAATATAGATGTACGTCAATAATGATCAGATTCAAACATAAACATATGTGTAATAATTGTTCATTGGTTGTGATGAATGAAATTGTTCAATGGCCAATTTCAATTTTCTGTTCTGTTCGCTTGTCATGGTCAATTTTAATGTATGCTGAAATCAAAATAAAGAAAAACATGATTAATGTATATACGATATACATAAACAAATATTGCTTATTATTACACGTATGTTTATGTCTGAATCTGATCATTATTGACGTATATCTATATTCTCTATTTACAAATATAAAACATAACCTTAGTCCAACTTACAAACCTTTTAAAATATCAGTTTCTATTTACAAGTGGAGAATTCAGGGCACTGTACTTACCGACGACGTTTACAGAGTCAATACAGACTGTAATACAGACTTCTCAAGAAACTGCTCACAGTGACCGCAATTGCGTCAGAGTATTTTTTTGGTTTGGAAAATAACGAAAAGTAGCGAGACGCGACGTTTTCCTCTACATTTACATACGCTTGTCGGCAAGCAATGACCAAGAATGGCGTCTGCGTATACCTGTCTTTTTAGAACTCTAATTGCGGGCACTGGCGTGACTCTACCTATTGCGGGGACCCTCGGGTTAGAAAGCAACCCACAGCAGGCAGAGCGAATTGCACTGGCAACTATGTTTGAGGGGTCGGATAGTGTCTGGCGATTTCAGCAGGTGAACTGTCGGGAAGTACACTTAATCCCTTCTCCCCTAACGCCACCCAGAGGAGGAGAGCAGGTGACCAACGTGACCACGCGCCTGCTTCTTTGGGGTCAACAGACAATTGCATTGACAAGAACACAGATTTCTTCGTAAATTATTTAAATGTGAATTAAGGTTGCCATGTAAAATATGCATTTAAGTAGATTTAATAACAAACTTTGCTTGTTTCATTTACTCAACAAATATGCTTCAGAAATGTACACATGATTTTTTGCTGTTTTAAATTTTTATTAATGAATTATTAATTCTATATTCGCCCAACAAATGATTGTCATTGTTTTTATTATTATTCTTATTATATTGAAATAATGTTACTTTAAAAATAAAAATATTTTTGAAAAGCGGGCTCAGTAATCAGTGCATAATCACAGCTTAAATTGTCAGTGAACGATAGTCATTGCTTGGTGATATTTAACAGCTTTGATGTTGATCCCATTTATCTCTACCTCAACGATAAAAGTTTTGGAAATTACCTGCAAACAAAAATAAGAATGCTAGTTCCGTAATCGGTAGAGAATGAAAGGAAATTATTTTTTATGAAGAACTGGTGCCGAAAACAAGCGAACCTGATAAAAAATCTTCAAAATGCTCTCCATTTGCTAAAAACTAGCATTAACTCGCATGAGAACATTTGCTGCAACCCGACGTAAAGTTTCTTCGTCAATCAGCCCAATCGCCGCTCTTATAGATTATATGGCTTGTTCACATAAACTTTACTTTTGAGGCATCCCTAAAGGTAAAACTGCTGAGGACAAATCAGGCGAATGAGGGGAACAATCCATACTCGTCTTTTTTTTAATGCAATGGTCTCTCTTCTGTTTCCTGTGGTCTCTCAGTATCCCAGAGTCTACTGTTTTGCAGGTTAATACAAAGCCTCATCACTAAAAAGCGCTTTATCAAGAACCCCAAGAACGTCGCTAACAAATCGTCGTGGCCCATTACAATATTTCATGTGAGCAACCCGATCTGGAACCCTAAGCACCTCAGATGTCCGCTGTTTGAATGCATATTTTCAATTTTTTGTGGCACAGTACGCACTTCCGTACAAAAAATTACATTGCTGCTCAAAATTTCTTTCTTGGAACTTCTAGTTTTTCGCTGCGTAAACACTGTAGCTGCCAAAGCAGCTGCGTTTCCGATTAAACACGCTCCCTGTGTCGCGATAGCACTTCATTAACCGCAGTATGGTACTCTTCTTCAGAATAGACTCAGAAGAATATTTTCTTTAAAAACTGCCTGGCACTCTTTGAAAGATTGCGTTCGAAATACTCCTGCACGACAAATCTGCCTTGCTCTATGCGGAGGCGCATCGTAAGTTATATTCAAAACAGTGAATGAAGACGCAGCCTGTTTTGCTTTGAGTAGGTATGAACTAGGAAGTCAGGGGAGGAGTGAATGGAAGGGGTTTGTGAGTGAAGGGTTTGTCGCAGAAATGCAGTCAAATGAGCTGTCCCAGAAGCAGGGTTGCAATTCTTTCTCTTTTCTCTCAGGGCCTCGAACAGCGGGGTTGCGTTGGACTGATCACCTGGTATATATCATACACCGTGCGCTGAAGTCACGTTGTTTATACGAATTTTCAGACTCAAATGGTCCCAAAGAAAGTGTATCATACCAACTTCACGTAAATCACCCACGATTCTAACCTCATTGGTTTAGGGCCTCTTCGTTGAACTTTAAGTTAAGTAAAGGTCCAGTTCAGAGGCGACAACTGTGAATGAAACTCTCCATGTATTTGCACCTGAGAGTATATTGTTGGCACATACACGCCGTTATAACATTTGTTTAGTTGCGTTTGGCATCTTTTCATTTGTTTTACTGCATACCAATAAAAAGTACAACTGCACTTTTGAACTTTTGAGGCATATTGACAATTTTTTTTATTGAATTTGGTATTTTGGGGTGATAATATCATCGCATTACTTCTTTTTGAATTTTTAAACCAGACATTAGAAACAATACGAGGGAAGCGAGTTAAAATTACGCATAAAAATCGTTTTAAATTACGAATATTAAATTTTACCGCAAGATACAATATTATTACTAGAGACCGGGAAAATATGTAATATGGAACATCAAAATATGTAAAATCGGATAAAATATGTAATATCAAAATTCACTAATTATAAAACACATTTACATCATACGAAATTACATTTATAAAAAATTTCCTAAACAAATTTTAAAAATAATACAAACGACTTAAAAATCATTTGGAGAGCATAAGTTATGCACACTTCGCACTATACAACTTTCCCATTAGTAGTAAAAGCTTCATCTGATGCTATTCAGAACTGTAGTTTTGCAGCCAGACTAGACACATTAGAAGACAGCGTACAAACTAGCGATATCTACGACTAGCAAACATCACTGCTACGTGAAGCACTCTCATTGAATGTTACACTTAGCGATCGCCAATGTTTCTCCAAAATTAAGGTTAAAAGTCGTGATTCGCGACGTCAGTGATACTGTTCACACCTAAGGTGAAAATGATCATAGTCGCTGACGCGCACTTCCCGCTACTGAGGCAGATGCACGGGTTTGTGAGAACATTACTCGTCTTCACATGCGGTACCTGGAGGAGGCAGCACGCAATAATAAAGTAGGAAATAATGCTGATTTTTTAAATATGTTTCTTTTCATTAAAATATGAAATAAAATTAATATAATAAAAATATTTCGTGAAAATATAAAAATATGTAAAATATGTAGTATAGTACCAAATATGTAAAAATATGTAAAGAAAAAATTGAATATTGAGTTATGACAGCGCCGATTCGCCAAGATTACAAATTTGGGAACGGTAAGTAGAAAGACAAAAAAATGTAATTATATAAATATTCGGTCTCTAGTTATTACTGTATTTGCGAATTCGAAAGCAAAGCATGAAAGATAAAGGATGATGAAGACGGATTCGGAACGTATATGTGAAGTGGCATATTTATTCGAGGTAAAATGTTTTACCTTAAATGACCATACAGACCAGACTGTTGTAACTCAGCTGCCCGCGGGCGGGCACGCGGGCGCCCGCGAGCCACTGCGGAGACTGGCGGAGATCGGCGAGCACACAATGCTGTGAACACTCGCTGCAGACGCCTGGCGAAATATAAGCTCTTGGGGCGCGAGTTCGCCTTGGCCTTTGGCGACAATTCCTCACTGACAGCCGAAGTAGGGAACCGTTAGGATGGGGAGCGGAGGGCACACTCAGAAAGAAGCCTTTAAGTTTATAAGAAAACGTACAATTCGATTCAATATAACAAAAATATTTTATGAAATTTATTTTGGACATCTTTTTGTTAAGACAAGTGAAATAATAGCAGGTGTCAGTCTCTAGGCTGTTGCAATGTATACAATGTCTTTTTCTGAAGTTGGGTTCTTTCTGTTTCTTATTCTTTTCATTGCAGAGAAAATTTGTTCACAACAATATTTTGACACAAAAAAAGGATACAATCTTCGCTGCATTATATGAAGCTTGGGGAACACTTCCACTTGTAAATTCTGATATCATCGCGACGAATAAAGAGTATTAAAATGTTTGTCCATTAGAAGTAGGAAGTTTTTTAAATCTGTTATTTCCAACTGTATCGGCGATGGCATGGTATCCGATGAGACAGAAAAAGGGGTAGTGGCTTCCTCTGCCAGCCATTACACTTGCTTCAACGAAAAGCAAAGCGACAGTGATAAGAGCGCATTCCTCTTCACGACCTCGGCTCCTCGGCTGGCCACGAGGGTAGGCGGGCGCGCCCATGGTCGCCCGTCCCCGCAAGAGATGGACTTAGAACAGCCTAGTTTAGGAGATACAGCCAATCAAAGATGACCGTATTTTCGAAATTTCGAAAAAACACTAGTTTGAGAAAAAGTCTTTAGAGGACACATTTCCATCCGAATCGGGTAAATGCGGGCATTTTCCTTACGAATTTGGCAAATTTCGACAAATGCCCGATTTTTCTTAAATCTTGAGCCCTAACTCGAAATTTCATTGCTATTACAATGGTGAAGAGCATTTCTTCATCAGAGCTTTCGTTTTCCAGAAATTTGCGAACACTTTCCTAAAAAAAAACAGTTTTTAACAAAAATGCAACAAAAATAGTCGCCGTTCTTTCCTGGTTTCCTGTGTGTAAATCTTCAGTCCAAAATACCAGAACAAAACCAAAGTTCTTGTAATCAGCTGTGCAAATTTCAGCGTTCTTGAAGGAATAGTTTAGGAGATACAGGCAGTCGAAAACGACCGTATTTCCGAAATTAAAAAAGCACGGTAGTTTGAGAAAAGTCTCTAGAGGACACACTTTCCGCCAGCATAAGAGAAATGACCACATTTTCTGAAATTTTATAAAATGTTGAAACTGGATTTTGCCTCCAGAATTGAAATATTGTCTATAGTTTCGTTAAAGTATATTATATTTATTGATTGATTTTTTTCGTGTTTCCGGGCGCGTAAAGAGCTTTGGCCGTTTGTCCCGTAAGTTTAGTGCATTTATTCTCGGGAGATGGCGGTGATCTTCCCCCGATGAATGGCGAGATCCGGCGCCGACCTACCGTCGGCTAGTGGGGTTTCCCCATAACCAGGACTCTCCCACCAGCGAGGCACTGCCCAAACCGGGACAAGCTCTAAGCTCCCGACCGGTCTCCCGGAAAATGTGGTAGTGTAGTGCATGTTAGTGTATGTGTGTTTGTAAGGGGAGAGGATAGGACAAGAGGAAGGAGAGGTCGCGCGCGGTCCGTGGTCCGTTTGGTAGGGTACTTCTCCGGAATTCGTCTGGTGTTGATCGGAGAAACCACGGAAAACTACCGATCAGAGCAGCCGGCCATTAGAATTCTCCTCCAGACAGCGACTGAATTCGACGTAGCTGAAAAGCTAGAGTCGAAAATCCTGCTGCCGTCAGGACTGGAACCTAGGACCTCCCGGTCAGAGGCGCTGCAGTGACATCAGTTGATGCACTGAGCTGCCGCTCCCGGCCAATATATTATAGTTTAATGACCGAATTTTCTATTTTTTTAAACTAGTTTCATGAAAAGTTTCTACAGGGCACTTTGTCCTTCCGAAAGGGATAAATGATGGCAGTTTTTGAAAGTGTATAAAATTTTGAAAACGCATATTGTCTCCAGAATTGAAACATTGGCCATAGTTTCGGAGATATGTGCCTTTAAAACAAATTATCTTTTAATACTAAAAATGTAAAAGTTTAACGTCCCCACCTTACGAATTTTGCAAATTTCGACATGAGCCCGATTCTTCTTAAATCTTGAGTCCGAACTCGAAATTTAATGTTAATTACAATGGTGACAAGCATTTTTCCATCAGAGCATTCGTTTTCCAGATATACAAGAAAACTTTCGTTAAACACGCCATTTTCAGCAAATATGCAATCTAAATAGTCGCCGTTCTTTCCAGGTTTCCTGTATGTAAAACGTCAGACCTAAATACAAAAACAAGACTAAAAGTACTCGTCGGCGGTTGTGCAAATTTCAACGTTCTAGAGGGAATAGTTTAGGAGATACAGCCAGTCAAAAATGACCGTATTTTCGAAATTTTAAAAAAAAAACTAGTCTGTGGAAATGTCTCTAGAGGGCACATGTTCCGTCGGAATGAAGTACATGAACATATTATCTGAAAGTTTATGAAACTTTGAAACGGGATTTTGCCTCCTGAATTAAAATATTGATCATAGTTTCGGAGATATGTGGTTTTAAACAAATTATCTTTTATTATTAAAAATGCAAAAGTTCAACGATCCCCACAATACGAATATTGCAAATTTCGACATGAGCCCTATTCTTCTTAAATCGTGAGTCAATCTCGAAATATAATGGCGATTACAATGGCGCGAAGAGCATTTTTTTATTAGAGCTTTCGTTTTCCCGACATTCGCAAAAACTTTCGTGAAACACGCCATTTTCAACAAAAATGCAATATAAATAGTCGCTGTACTTTCTGGGTTTCATGTAAGTAAAACGTCAGACCTAAATACAATTTCCACAAATTATTTTGAGATGTTCTAAATAAATATATATTTAAATTTTTCACAAAAATATTTAGAAAGTCTTTGTCATTTCTCCAATTTACAAGGTTCGCATTTTTTCGTTTCCCTATGGACGTCTCCTGCACATCTTCTTTCTCTTTGGTAAGACGCTATGACAGTCAATTGTAGATAAGACAAATTATTACATTTTCTGAATATGCACTTGTTGTGTACACGAATAAAAATAATACCATGATACGTATCCCTAAGTCAAGGAGCTCACAATACACTGATGGCATTGCACCCAATGTGCATGACAGATTTCGCAGAGCGCAGCGATGAAGTTTCAACATGCTCACAGAAACCGATTCAGCAAAAGGATAAAAATAAAAGACCAGGCGATCTCAGGAAAGTACAATAAAGGAATACATGAAATATCAGACGACTGATTCATCTCAATAATACAGAAACATAAAATTGCCGTGGCTTGGATCTCACAGATCTATTGCGAGCACTCCCGGGTTAAGAAACGAGAGAGCAAGCTTATAAATGATCTGTGCCTCTTTCGACATGATTGACTCAACGTACTGTCCGGCGACATCGCGAAAAGTAACCAGTAAGAATTAATTCTCTTTAAAATACCGGAAAGAAAGACACCCACTTTCGCACAGTATTTTTGAGAATTTCGAACGAGTATAATTTCTATATATTTCATTGTAATTGCATTAAATATGAGAAATTTGTGGAGTATTGATCGAATCATGATCTTCATATCGATCGTAATCACCGCATTGCATCACAAAGTTTAATTTCGGATTACCTTTTTTGCATTGATTATGCTATCGTACATTATAAAGAATAAAGAACATTAAACTCTAAACTTGAATTCGAAACATCGTTTATTCTTTAAATGAAATGCATCATCTCATGAGTCTTCGTTTTCCTGCTCGATAAATAAGATCTTCAAAATAGATTATTTCACCCAGAGAAAAATTGAAAAAAAAAGTCGAAAAATAAATTCGAAGTTTAGAAATATTTAATTTCCTCCCAACATATGCATTTGGTTGTGGCCAATATGTTTTATGTTTTCCTAATAAATGCAAAGAAGATAGATCTGAGATTTTCTGTGTGTGTTTCATGCAATTTTAATGCGATCTATGGAAATGTATTCCACATATTTGTCGAATTTGGCCTTTTCTCATGAAAGTATCACCATTCTACGAAATTCGCAAAACACGTTTTTTCTTACCAGTAATTCCTTCTGTTCTGGAATATATCCTCGTATACAACCTCTTACATCCTACATTACACCAAGATAAGGCGGTTCAAATTGAACTTCTTGAACTTGTTCGGTTTTTGTAATGCTGTTAAAGTTTTTTCATTGCGCGTAATAAGCAGGATGCTTCCCGCGGAAAATTAAAGTTATGCAACATGTGGATGACCACTCTTGGACATTATATCCGTTAATTTGAGGATACACTGCAAGTGAAAATGGTAGCAGATAACAGTGTGCGCTCCTTTTCCTGGAAAGGGACACAATGGATGAACGTTTTTCCACTTCTGTTCTCGTCATCTGGCAAGGAAATGAACGAGGTCGAGAACGCATTTCAGTACATCTTTACCTTTGAGTGTTTGCTCTGGTCTTGTGTGGACCACATAGTCGATTGATTGATGTTTCCGGGCGCGTCAACTGCTAAGGTCAATAGCCAGTAAGTGTACCGCATGTTTTACGCGGGATGTGGCGGTGACCTTCCTTCGCTGAATGGCGAGATTCTGCGCCGTCCTACACGTTGGTAAGCTTAATCTTCCTTTTTCTTTTCTTTTGTTTCCAACCAGGCGTTTCCCACTAGCGGGGCACCGCCCCAGCCGGCGGAGCTCTAACCTCCCGTCTGGTCTCCCCACATGTGTGGTAACATAGTAAAGTAAGTGTATGTGTGTATGTGTAAGGGGTGAGAATACAAGGAAGAGGAAAGAAAGATCGCTGTCCATTTTTTTGGACACTGTTGCGCAATTCGCCTGGTGGTGATCGGAAAAATCACGGAAAACTCCGATCAGAGCAGCCGGCCCCCAGAATTCTCCTCATGACAGCGACTGAATTCGACCTAGCTATCTAACCAGTGTCGGAAATTCTGCCACCGCCGGTAGTCGAACCCTAGGACCTTCCTGTCATAGGCATTGTAGTGACATAAGCTTATGCTCTGACCACCTAAGCCGGTCCATATAGTCCAGAATTTAGACGAAAGCCAGTTGTGGATACATTGCTTAAGTCATTAATGTGTTTTTAGATGCTTTACTTTTTAGTACAGTTAGTACGAGCACAAGTTTCAAGAAAGAATTAAAAATAGAGGGCGTCATCTCATGCGGCGGTATTAATTATCTCTTCCTTAAATTAATATTGTAAAGATAATTAGGGGACTAACATTTTAGAAAAATAGAAAACTTAAATTAAACCATTAACATCTAATAGTTTGATAGCGTTATTCTTCATTTTTGTTAATCCAAATATTATCTTTGAAAATTGTTTAAGTGCGGTTAAATCTAATTTTCAATATAATGTGTACCTATAAAAATTTGTTTTTTAAGACGTCTCTTTTACAAACGGCAATAGCAATGAGGGAGCCCCATTTCGAACCTCCATTTCGAACCGGGTCCCCGAGAACGTAGCTAGCTCAAAAGAAAGATTTGAAACGTCCTGCATATGACGGAATAAGCATTGAAAATTCATGGCCCGACGCATACGACCTCCCTGTGGGTTCGCAGTGTTGCCAAATCGAGTGTCATGACCTTTTACTTTTTTATTTAACGTCGAAACCAGTTAAAAACTGTGTATGAGATAACGTAGAGAAGAGGGCATTCTGTGAACGTTTCATTAAATTCTGGGATCCCTACCTAATCTATTTACAAGTTAAATTCTGAATAAAGATGGAAATGAGAATTTTTGGTAAGAATGGATGAGAAAATATTCGCTCCCGTGTAATAAATACTATTTTCAAAGGCAAATCAGCTATATATTTGGGCTGTTATGCCTCATTTGCGTCCTTCGTAAAGAAATCGACTTACTGCCGCGAGAACACGGAGAACGATAATTTGAATAACTACATAAACCATCTCATTGAACTCTAGGAAGAGTGCACATATAGTGAAGTTACATTTATGTCTAGAAGCACAACAAGGGATCTCAGCATTCCATCAAAGGATCAGGGAAATTGGACAAAAAACCTGATCGAGATGGGGTCATTTTTCCAGAAGCTGAGGTCCAATGCTTGTTATATGCATATATAGTCTTTTTTAAAAATTATTCACTATAAATGTTTAATTAATTATATCTTTGTTAAAAAATCTTATTTTTCTTTTCGATGGTCAGTATAGTCTCCAATTGTATAGAAAATAATTTACTTGGCTCTTAAACTTATGAATCGATATTAATCGTTTAGTGACACCTGGCTATGTTTTGTAAAATAATGTATATGTATTGAATGTGAATTTTTTTTGAGTTGTTGATATTGACACCTGATGAATATGATTTTTAAGTTGAGTGTTATATTTATAGACATCGCTATTCGCTGAATACATGTTTCCACACTTCAGTAAGTCATTTTTGACAAAAAACTATTGATTCGTAAATCAAAAGAAAGGATAATAAGGTAATGGTAAAATTCCTAGTTTAATAAAGAGAGGCTTACAAGAATCACGTGGATGAGATTTTCTTATTCTTTGTACTATTCTTATTTGTAATCTGAAAGTTTGGGAGCTGTAGGATATTTTTTCTCCAGAATATTATGCTATATCTCAGGGACGAATGAATATTCAAATAATATACATTGCGAAATATCTTATGGGAACTGGGGGAGTGAGGCATAACTGAAGTCAGTCGTCGATAATGCTGCTCGGCATTGGTCAGAGTTCTTTGCCATCCCGAGGTCGGACTTCGGCTGCTGCACCGCGGCCACCGCAACCCCCTCGACAGACCTCCGATCATCAGGTCGGAGCCGAGATATTGGCATGGCGGACAGCAGGGCAGTGTCAGAATTCTAGATAACGTATCACCAATTTCTGGTCAACATAGGAGCTGCGGTTACTATATGCGATTGCAAAATTTTGCCTTTCGGTCAACTTCCCCTTTCGTCAATTAAAAGCATTTCCGAGCCCAACCTGCAGATAATGGGTCAGTGCAATCGATCATTTGTAATCGATTAGGCAACATACGAGCGTGATACCCTCGTGATGGAAACACTAATTACGAGGGGACTCTTGGATTAGACGTTATAATGAAGTACGTTAGTAGTATCTCGTTCAGTAACAAGACCGCAGTTTGCAACGGCCACGTGACATTCCTTCCTCTTCGGACGGAAGCAAACAAAATTACGAGACCGCCGTTTGTGGACTCATTTCATTAGCAGATGAGCCGAGTGTACATCAAAAATAGAAAAGGTGGAAGATGTAGATGCGGGTCTTCGGAACACGAGACGAAACTCACGTTTTTCAGTATATTCTGTTATATTTTCTTAACAACGCTGTCTTAATTTACTGACGTCGAACGTGGAGTAACCCTCCATTAAGTTATACATCGTCAGCCATTGTTTTTACTTTCTCGCTACGGAGTAGAGAGAAAGTTATGTACTGCTGCGCGCAGAAACTGCAAATTTTTGGCAGAAAACTCTCATTACAGGGCTCTAGAAACGAAAAACCTGGACACATGCAGTTGCTAAATTTAGAAGAAATCCTCTAACTCGTGGTGTAGTCAGAACCCATGTTTCGTGGGTCTTTGATGCCGAAAAATCGAATGACGGCAAAACGCCTATCTGTCCGTCTGTGAACAATGCTAGCGACTAAACCGTTCAGCCAATTTTCTCCAAAATTTTTATTCCTCAACCGACCTGACTCATGTCACGGCCCCTTGAATTTGAAAACGATTTTTTTTTAATTTTTGGGGTAATTTACATGAAGTCCCTGGAACATTTTTAAAATTTTCAAAAAAATTGCTACATCGTTTTTATTGATGTTCTTGTTTGATAAAGGTCGTTTAAGAGAATGATGCAGATCTCATGTTCGTTGAAAACCCCGATTTTTTTTGAAAATTACAAGAGTTTAAAATATTTGTACGTCCGAAGAGGAGGCTCATGTTTTTCAGACCAGGCAGGTAAACGGGGGTGGGACAGCAGAGATACGCGCTTACACGTCCAAATATGAAACATTTTGCAGACTATTGATATAAACGCGGGTGGAGCAGCAGAGGTTCTTGTATGTCTGAAGAAGAAACTCACATTTTTCACATAAGCGATAAAATCGCGGGCAGAACAGGGGGTACTAGTAGTTCTAAGTAAATACACGAAACTCCTTATTAGAGTCTTATTTGATTATCTCGTTCTACAATAACAACCAGCAAGATAAAAAACTATGAAGTTGGAGTGTGCTGATTTTATTAGATTACTAACATTCTGAAAAAATCTCTTGACTTCGATTGCTCTGTAATGCCTGGATACTCTACTTTCAAAACAAAACGGGTTTTTGCTTTAAAAGTCAACAGATATGATCGTAGATCCTCTTGGGAACGTGCTACGAACGTAAAGACCCTTCGAAAACCAACGGCCCTTTCATACTTCCAAAGTATTCAGGGGTATCGTAGACAGTTAATGCCACATATCATTCAGCGTCTGTATCTCATGCGTCCTTTCATGATAATAAAGTTGCACTATTACAATATCAGCGCATTTAATACGCTTGAGATTTGCTCAAAGGCTGAAGACGACTATTATCGTCCATGAGAATGTATTAAACTTTGGATGCTAGTAATGGAATCTTCTTGAGTAACTCATATCTCTGATATTATTCAAGTGTAGTTTAATTTAATACTTTAAGTGGTATACTCAGGGTCAAACGCGCCAAATGTTTGGTTCCACAAAGCGACCCGTGTGTTTCAGCAGCGAAGAGATCCAGAGATCCTAAGTTTCGCAGCGAACTTCACAGAACCGTAGTACCTGGGATTATTAAGCGTAGTATTTTTAGTTAAGGAAACGCTTAATGCACTCAATTGAAACTTTTGTGCTAGTTGATAAACTTGCGAATTGTTATTCAAGTGTTCGATTAATATTTGCAGAAACATACCATCTTAAGTCTTAGTTACGATTACGTTTCATTTCCAAGAAAGTACTTTTGAAGAACAGCATTTTGTGATCCGATTTTTTTATTTCCGGAAAATGCACAAAACGTTGTCAGAAATATTATTTTATATGAACAAATAAGACGGCAGTAATTACATCGACCGTACGAGTTTTTACACGTGGGTGGAAAAGCATAAAAGTGGCCGCAAAAGGGTCACTGACGAGCATCGCTCTGGGTTCAGGCAACAGTGTGAACCCACGGCATTAGATCTCGAAATGATTCCCAAATCCGAGAAGACCAAAGACTGAAATTTAAACAAACTGTTGAAAACATCGAATAAGTGTTGACAACTCATTCCATCATTCGAAATAAACTGAACTACCGTAAGACTTGTGCAAGGTGGGTTGCAATAGATCTTATCGTTCATCATAAAACCGAGAGACTTCGCACTTACACCGAGGTTGGTTGGTTGATTACTGATTTCGGGCGCGTCAACTGCTAAAGTTATTAGACCCGTAAGTTTAGTGTATGTTTTATTTGAGGAAGTTGCGGTGATCTTCCCCCGCTGGATGGTGAGATCCGGCGCCGACGTAGCCGTCGGCAAGCGAGGATTTCCTCAACCAGTTATCTCCCACCAGCGTGGCACCGCCCCAGGCGGGACAAGCTCCTATGTGACGACTGATCTCCAGACATGTGCGGTAGTGTAGTGCATGTGAGTGTAACTGGCTGTAAGTAAGGGGAGAGGATAGAACACGGAAGAGGAAGGAATAATCGCGCGCTCCGTGGCCCGTTTGTTAGGGAACTGCTCCCGCATTCGCCTGGTGTTGATCGGAGAATCCGCGGAAAACTATCAGAGCAACCGGCTCTAGAATTCTCCCACAGGCAGCTGCTGAATTCGACCTAGCTGTCAAGCCAGTGTCGAAAATCCTGCCACCGTTAGGACTCGAACCTAAGACCTCCTGGTCAGAGGCACTATATTGGGATGAGTTGATGCCCTGACTTGCATCAAATTTCAACACTGTTTCAATTTCAAAACTGTCGGAATTTTGGCCGGTATTATAATCTGTATTGAAACTTGGACGTATTATTTTGAGCCATAGTCCAAGCGTTAAAGCGTCCCGAGGAAACACCCAGAATCGCCAGCCAGGAAGAAATTCGAAACGAAACCAACCGCTGGTTAGATCGTGTTTACCATTTCCTGGAGTACCCATGGTTTGATCTTCTGTGATTATTTGGAGGAGCAACGCACTACCAGCAGCATTTACTACTCAGAGAAAATTGAGAACAGAGTCAAACCTGTTCTGAATAGGAAATATCTGGGATGGCAGAGAAAATTCTTCAAAACAACGCTCGATCTGAAACGGCACAGCTGAAACAGCTGGAATCTATCGACAAAGAGGATTAGGAGCTCCTACCGCATCCTTCTTACAGCCCTTACATTGCCCCTTCAGAGTTTTATCTGTTTGGTCTTCTAATACTTAATAAATAAATAAAACCCAACACTAAGTTAAATATAAATTTTGGTGAAAATCCTGTCAACTGCTCTAACTCCGGCCGCAGAGGGACGGTCGGACAGACGGAAGGACAGATAAACTTTGAGTTGAGTATGGGTTTCTTGTTGAAAAATTGCCGTTTCTCGGCGCACGATTACGATATTTTCTCTTGTTACCAAGTAAGGACGAGAAAAGTAAAAATAAACATTCGGCTGGTATAGATGAATTTCGCGATTGTTAATTAAACATATACACTCAACTCATATTTTACACACTCGATTATACACTCGTTAATCACATTTTCAATGCTTCTTAATGCCCAGGAACATTTTCATGTGTTAAAAACAGCAAAACTTAAGCCGTTTTGTAAAAAAGGGCAGCAAAAATAAAAATAAAAATTAGCTGCCAATTTCTGCTATGACAGTTTTCTCAAAAATATTAACAACTTTTTTATATACAAATGGAGTCTTTTTCAGGAAATACGAAATACTTTCAGACTCTCAACATGGATTTGGAAACCAGCAACAACGGAAACTGTCATTTTCTGTTTTTTAAAGCTTCGTCAATGGATCAAAAGAAGCATCTATTGGAATATTTTTATATCTGTCGAAATATTTTGACGTCATTGAACAAAAGATTTTGTTTTTAAAATTATTGTCATGTAGAATTCGCCTGACGCTATTCCATATCCTTTATACATAAACGATATGACCTAGTCCATTAGAAACGGAAGAATGATTCTATTTGTTGATGACACGAATATTCCTTGCAAAAAAGATACAATGAGTAATACGATTTCAGATGTTTCACGTTAGTTTTGTAATAACAAATTAATACTAAATGCAGCAAAAGCTATTTCAGTGCAGTGTTGGATTTCAAACCATTCTGCAAATTGGATTTCAAACCGAACTGTACCAGTCTATTAAACACTGTCCAACAACAAAGTTTAATTAAAAACGATGGCGACATTTTTAAAATTTTGAAAATGTCCCAGGGGCTTCATGTAAAGTACCCCCCAAAATTGAATATTCAATTTAAAATTCAAGAGGCCGCAACATAAGCCAGATCGTTTGGGGACTATCAATTTTGGAGAAAATCGACTGAACGGTTTAGTCGCTAGCGTTGTTCACAGACGGACAGACGTTTTGCGGCCATTCGATTTTTCAGTATCAGAACCCACTAAAGCAGCAGTCTCATAGAAGCTGACGATCGCCAAAGTTTCTCGTAAATTAAGGTTAAAGGTCACGAAACGCGGCGTCTGTGATACTTTTCACACCCAAAGGTGATAGTGAATAATTGAAGCAGGCGCGCCGGACTGAGAATATCCGACCGCGTCTTCACGTACGGTACCTGGAGTAGACAAGCACGCAGTAATAATGTAGGAAAAAATTCTAATTTTTTTAAAATTCTTCTTTTCAAAAGAATACGTAATAAAATTGAAGAAAATTGATAAAATAAAAAAATATTTTATGAAAATAACAAAATATGTTAACATGTAATATAGTACTAAATATGTAAAAATATGTAATGAAAAACTTGGATATTGTGTTAGGACGGCGACGATTCGCAAAGATTACAAATTTGAGAGCGGTAAGTAAAAAGACAAAAAATATGTAATTACATAAAAATCCGGTCTCTAGCCATTAGTACTGAATAATTTAAAAAAAGATTAAATATACATCTAACCAGTAATATTCTATCACCTCTGGGTCAATGACCCTCATCTACATTAGATTTTTCTTTCAGTTTCCTTGATTCATTGAGCAAATGATGAGAGAAACCGTTGTTTTGATTTTTAACATAAATGTATCTTCATTATGCGCACGTTTTGTTAGGCTTTCCTTTTGCTAGTTGAGGCAGCAGTAGAACCCAAGGTGTTAGTTAATATTTTGTTAACAATACTATAAAATCCAATATGTAGATCGTTCACCGATGCCGAAAAGTTTTCTGCGAGTCGGGTGGAAAAAGCGTCTAGTTTGCAAATGTTTTCTAAAGTCGGTTTGTGGTTATTTTTATTATCATTCAACTATTTATAGTTATAGTGAAAGAGATTATGGAACTCATGAAAACGTGGGCACACGAAAATTAAACAAATAAATAAAATCAAATAGAATTACAAGGCATAGGTGTGTCAGAACAATTATTACTAGGGAACGAATTTATTGAAACAAAAAACAACTATATATATATATATATATATATATATATATATATATATATATATATTCATTTTTACTGCAATAAAAATAGATAATATGAAAGATAAATATTCATTATAATGTTGAAATGTGCTTTACACAAGGATTTTCGAAGCACAGAACATCATCGATCAGATCTTAACATGGATTCCGAGCGACTGAACGATGGTTCTACCTCTACAGAAGAAATTGTACACTAGTTTTTACCACACTTAGATGTATTTGAAATATAAAATATATTCATTGTATATACAATGTTATTTACGAGGAGCCGGTGCATAAATGAATAATAGTACCTTGAACCAGCGATGGACCCCTCAGTGAGGATTAACACGTTCACTGTGTGTGATCCATATGTGGCACACAAGTCATAACATGCGATGGTTTTGCTACGCCCGAGTACCACATGTGGGTCACAGACGTTTACAATTTCTACGGCAAATATTTTCATTGAATTCCCCGTAACTGCACAAATTTTGGCGTGGACTTGCTAGGACGGTCATAGAATTTAGAAATGCTCCAAGACGTGCGGGAAAATATTTTTATTTTGAGAAAATTACAGTAAATTTTTCTTACTGTCGGGAAGGTTTGGACGTGGGGAGATATTTTAATATTCTCATAGGGACAGGGAAACATAGGGTTAAAGGGAACATGCCCCTACAAATCTGACAATACGATAATGGAATGATCTGTAAAACAATATTTGTTAGTTTTTGTTCGAGTTATGAAACATAATCAAGCACATGGGTGGTTCAAATTACTTCTGCTTCGCGAACATCCGCTCATCCTTGATTTTAAGAACGCAGTTTCCTAGATACGGGAGGGGGAGTAAATTTGAGAGTTCAAGGTGACGGTCCAGTCACAGAAGCTTGGTAGCATTGCTTTGTAAGAAAGATGATTCCAATAACATATATTGCATTTTAAATCTCTCGATTCGAAATATAAAAATGTTACAATGTAAGGCAATATTTAATAAATATGTTGTTTTAGGTAAAGCATCTAAAAATATGTAATAACATCAAAATATGTAATAATATGTAAAATAAAAAATTCTAATTCAATCAGAATGGCTTGTAAACTCTAAAATAATTATTGAATACAGATACTTCGTTTCCCTAAAATATGTATTTACCCAAAAATCCGTATTTAATTTTTACAAACAAGGGCATGTAGAGGGGGTCTATGATGGTACCTTTTTGCAATTGAAAATGTGGTGGTAAATTTGATACAATGAAGTTACACGTACCCGTTATTTGCCCCTGAAAGGTAGGCAACTCATTTTTCACCGGTGTTCGGCATATACACGAAATACTTGTATCTTCAGGTGTTCTGATTTCTCTGAACTGTATTGCATTGCGACATGTACTGTGCTTTGCCTACTTCCATGCTTCATCTGAATATTAACTCTGTTCACAGATTGCAGCAACATTGTTTTAATATTACGCGGTTGTGGAAATATAGAATGCATTAACCTGCACGGATTGAAATCAGGAGCCTCATTTTAGAACATCGATTTATTCGACAGGACTCTTCGAGGGCGTTAAGGAGGTGCCAGTAGTGGCCGTTGTCGAGGTATGGAAACGGGTCTCGCGTTACTTTATTCTTAGAAAGAAAAAAAAATTCTATGAAGACTGAATTGTCGATCCCTGATTTTCGAGTCAGATCTTCAGCATGTTGAGATAAGAATGGGTACTTTCCCTTGATAGACTGAATGTGTTCCCGCGGTGTTTAACTTTGGTAATATTGTTACAAGACAACTGTGAGAATTGAAGTCGCAATGCTTGTTTAACGAGATGTGTGCTCTGTCACTGTGCTAAGGAAAGCATGTTTCAGTACCACCTGCAATTATGATATGAAATCTGTCCCAGCAATGTTTTATTTTTGAAAATGAATACAAGACGCCTGCAACGATTGAAGTTGTATAGATATTCAGTGAGTGTCGTTAAATATCGGCCAGAGGTGAACGCTCTCTACTGGAGTCTTCAAGAAGTATTGTCACTCCTGGGCTTCTCATTCTCGCCGCGGGTAGCAGAGAGCGCTTCATTCTTCTTCCGTGAGGGTGTGTTTCTCCCTGGCATTTCTTTTAATATTATTGCCAATAATAATATATTTATTAATATATCTCCAAGTGGAACCAATGTTTTCTTTTCGAAGTATTTTTTTATTTTTAAGTTTCCTTACACTTACCTTGTTGGTTGAAGTATTCCGAAGACGTAATGTTGAGTTTGTCTGAAGCAAATTGAAATTTTATATTTGCCAACTGAACGGTACATGATCATTTTCATAACAGCAAAATATACAAAACAGTTTATTACTGTTTTCAATAATGGTGAGATATATAATACATTTAGGTAGTAATATTACAATTTTATGATTTCGTTATCTATAAACATGCATATCCCTATTCAATAATGCCGCAGAAGCTCTAGGTTAGTGGGGCAAAGCATTTTTAAATGCCCTGAGTCTAAGACTGTTGGTTCGAGCTCACGTAAGGCGACGTACTAGGTGTTCTCAAGATGTGATTGTGGCGTCGGTAGTTCCTTCTATCACCATACATCTCAGTTGAACTATCATTCCATTCAAACTCACCCATATCATCATTAGTCACCCCTCATTATCACCCCATTCCATCATGCATCTAATGGAAACAATATCAGGCAGTAGCAAACACATTTTATATATATATATATATATATATATATATATATATATATATATATATGTGTGTGTGTGTGTGTGTGTGTGTGTGTGTGTGTGTGTGTGTGTGTGTGTGTGTGTGTGTGTGTGTGTGTGTGTGTGTGTGTGTTATCCGTGACCATTAGTAATAATCATTTCTTCCCTTAAATAGAGACAAAGATAACTCATCTTACATGATTACTATGATTATATGTTCATAAAGTATGACGTTTTGGGAGCTGATGCATTCCCATCCTCAGATAGCACTACCTGAATGAAGTGTACCTTTTAAAAATTATTCCGAAAATTGCCAAAAATCAATATGACATATTAAAATGAATGAACCTATGCATATTTCGCTCATCTATCTGAAACTAGCAAGTGGAAGTCTATTCCGGTTCTGTAGGCAATCCCGACCGGGAGATAGTTAATATTTTTACTTACTCGTAAGTAAACTTACTTACCACTAGTTAAATACTAGCGAATAGCCTAACCTTTGATGGTATGACACTAAATCCTCTGTAGTTTTCAAAGAGCTGTCACCTGTTTTGTGTAGGGGATTGATATGACCTATTCCATTCCTGTGAGATGAGCAAACAGGAATGAATATGAGCTTCAATTGTTTTTCAAATATTTTTGATATATTCAATCATCAAGTCTGTATTTTAATTGTTCTTTTAAAAGTTTCTTGGCTCCGGTGCTTTATTGTTATTGCCTTCGCCACTGCTCTCCTGACATCAGAATAACTGATTTCGGGTTCCCATTCTTTCCAACGTGTGTATTCTATATCTACCTGGTATTCAACACTATTTTCTTGAAATAATACTTCATAATAAGCAATGCAATTTGTAGGACTTATTAGATGAAATATACTTTTGTCACTATTTTTCCTAATATTTTTATAAGTTTTCCAGGTTTCGGTTGATTATATCTTTTTGTACAATCTACATCTCCACACAATCTCTCCCAGAACTCTCTTTCAATTTTTAACAATTCGTTTACTTGATTCTTCTTTCCTAAGTGTTATTTTCTTGTTTAGGTATTGATTTCTTGTTTGAATATACGTCAAATACGATTCATCCTACTTCATCTAACATGCTCTCGAAATTATCATTATATTTCACCACGAGTTCGTTGTTTCCTCGTTCCCCTGCCAAAGATATCTGGAATACCCCAACTGCAAAGACATCGGTTATCCAGAAAGTTGGAACGAACCAATTTTATCACGCTTCACCACAAGGGACCTGCATTCTCCTTCGTCTTCTTCTTCTTTTATTAAGATTACACCTGTTTTTCTTCACACTTCACCATCACGATGATTCGAGAGATGTGGAAATCCAATTGTCGATCCATCTTTTCTTCGGTCTGCCTGGGTCGCGTTTTCCTGTAGAGTTTGAATCTCTCGCAATCTTAATTAGTCTTTTGCTGTCCGACCTGGTAATTGGTGCTCATTCCATTTTTTCCTCTGTATCTTATAAATTTTACTATGTCTATTATGTCCCCCATCTTGTTACACCCAATATTGATTTTAATGTTCTCATCTCTGATATTCTAAGTAGAGTCTTTGTTCTTCTATTACAGGCCCTTGTTTCTGCTCCATATGTTATTGCTGGTCTTACCATAGTTTTGTAAGTTTTTACTTAGCTTTCTACATTAGGAAATTTGTTCCTCCATGTCACATTTTTCAAATATCCCGATATTCTTCCTCCTTTCATTACTTGCTGTTTGACGTCATTATACGTATTCCGGGTGCTTGAAATTTCAACAACTAAATAAGTGAATTTCACAAGTTGCTTTATTATTTTATTCTGTATCATCAGTTTACACCTATTGGCTCTCTCGAGTAGCTAAGCTGATGCCCTTGCCGGTCCCAAGCCCGGAGAAAGGAGGAGGGTTAGTGGGCCAGACTAGCAATCTACACACCGTAAGACACACCACTGCTCATAGAATCACACATAGCCTCAAAGTTGGACCAGCATTCCTTCTTGCGAAAGTATATGAATGTATAAGTTTGCAAGTGACAGTTTCCTCTAGAAAAGGTGTTTTCATAAGGCTGGGGTGTTGTAGACAACACACACTACTTCTTAATTGTTAATTTTTAAATCGCATAGAAACAAGTTACCTGAACTTTGAAAAAAATGTTTCTATTGATGAAAAATATCTAAAAGGTATACGAGTGTTTAACCACAGAAATTTATTTAAATGTCACCATGGATGCATACAATTTTCACAAATTTATACAAATGTCGCCATAGGTGCATACAAATTTTATTTTAGAAGTTTTAGAAAGTAGATTTAATATTCAGATTATGATGACAATTTTAAATGCAATTTTAAACGCTGCAACTATTTGTAATTGATTTTTTATTAATATTTTCTGTAGTGAAAATATGTAGAAAGATTAATAAAGGAAGGACTCTTAAGGACATTTACACAAGCAGGAAGCGTTTTATATCTCTTTTCAAATCATTTTCAATCATGTGTATTGAACATCAACCAACGTGTAGTATTTTTGCAGGGTCTACGTACTGCTAAGCCTTTTTTCAAATGCTCTGCAATATTTTCACAAACACTATACATTAAATGCAGTCGTCAATGAGAAAAGTATAAATCATCGTTTAAATACAATGAGTTCTACTTGTTATGTATAGAATATATAAAATATGTAATGAATTGACACTTAAACATCCTTTAACCTCGCTTCATTTAAATAAACATATTGTATACTACGTTCTTCCGAGTAAGAAAAGACAGAGCTAATGGATGTCTATTCCCCAAAATCTATAAACTGTGTATTGTATAATTAACCTCCTGGAAGGGCAAGCTTGAGGAACGGGAATAAATGTATTAAAAAAATTTTGTGCACTCGAGCAATACTCCCAAAATGTTTTATCGTTATACAAGTAAAAGTATAATACTTTCTGCAACAGTTCCTTTAGAGTGCATTCTTATGGACATATAGAAAGAACAGCTCACTTGACACGCGCTAGGAGATTGGATATTACAGAAGCGAAACGCGATATTCGAAGAAGCTGTAAATTAAGTGATGCATATGGAGAAGCGACGATTCTCCAGTTTCGGAAAAGCAAAATTAGAGACGAAAGAAAGAAGCCGACTTGTGATAGAATCTTTGATCTCGATAATCTAAACACAAAGGACGTGTGACACTTCCTCATGATACTTATTGATGTTTCATTCTTTCTTCAGATGCTTTAAAATTTCTATTACCAAAGAATGCGTTTTGAAGATTAATTTATTATTAGCTCAGCAACCCACCAAAGATGTAATGGAGAAGCCGATCTTCCGATCGGGGCAAATGAGTAGATTCGTCTGGGTTTGCTGGGGAGAAATGGACCATTTTACCAGTTCCTTTTCAAACATTCTAAAATAATTATCGTAGAACTTTTGGCGGTATGCACTTAACACGTTTTCAATTTCAAGGGGGAGGGGGTTAAAGCTCCTAGGAAGTCACCAAAGGTCAAGAGAGCATTCGATTCCTCTTGCTAAGACGAAAAGATTAGCACTATTTTTAGCATGATCCTCTGCGAATCTTCTGAAATAATTCTAGAAAAGAGCGTATTTTGGTATTTTAGGGGGATTTCTAGCAACATTCAGCGGTGAAACGCTGAGAATTACTATGCTGTACTGTCTTTCCGGCAAAATATACATCGTTAGGGTTATCGTTATTATTAATCGTTTGATTAATCAGATTAAAGATAATTAAACTTATATTTCTAATGAAACTTGTGGTGCTCATCAGCAAATACTTTCTTGCTTTTATTTCTAACTTTTGAAATATTCAATAAATCAGAGAGTTCAATATAAAAAAAGATACCCATTCTCTTAAAAGTTTCATGTTCTATTCGTGCAAAAAAAATGAAAGAAAATTTTTTGAAGTGTTTTTTAGAAAAGTTTTCTTTTTATAATTTGCATTAACTTCAGGCGGAAATTACGCAAAAACTACTACTCGATTTCTCAAAACATTTACGTGGTCCTGTTTAAATACCTTATTTTTTAAAACTAAAAATCTCTTTTGTAGAATTCACGACCATTAATAAATTACGGGATGTGGTTCACGGAATTAGTCAATTAATTAATTAAATTTTGCAAACTAATGTGTTTCATTAATTGCTCAATCCCGTGAACCACATCCCATTGTAGCGTCGCCTGGTCCGGCGCCGGTGCGTCGGGCCGCTTCGGGGAAACCCGCGGTAAGCCGGATGTGGGTGGAGGGGGGCGGCGCCGCGCCGCGCCGTTTGGAAAAGCCCTCAGGAATCCCGGCTGGAATTTCCTTCAAAAGGACGCTCGTGGATGCGAGTCTAAGAGGTGTCGGTTGTAGCTCTGGAAAGGCTGGCCAGCGAGCCGTGTGTCGCCCGCTGCTTGTAGGGTGGGGGCGAGCCGGCGGATATTTAAGGCCGCGCCGACACGAGCCTCGCGGGATACGCTGGGTGTCGAAAGACGTGAGGTATCTCCAGTGCAATCCTTGCACGTGATCTTCAGGTCGAAGATCGGTTTGGCAACAAGCCATGTAACTGGTGTAGTTACGGGACTCTATGTCCGACAGCTTCGCTCTTCGCGTTGCTTTTTGCTGCTTCCGAAGCAGTGGTTCTGGGCGAGGCCTAGGGGACGGTCGCGGGGTTTCGCGGCTAAGAGAATCGAAAGGTTGCCAAGGGGCTAGATTTTTGTATCATATCATTGTACATTAATTGTAAAAAATCTGTAAATATATTGTATTTATTCAATCAGAACAGTCGTCTGTGTTTTTCACTCTAGTACGTCACACCATAAAAATCTCTATCTACAAATTCTACTTTTGCACTGTCACTATTTGCTTCAAGTACAGAGTTTACAATTTTCTAAAGTACAGAGAGATCGCCGGAAATTGTGCGAGCGTCAAGTTTTATACCGTTCTTTGATATAAACGGAGAGAAAAAGTAAAGATAAAATTTGGAGCAGGTTTTCAAAAATGAATTGTTAAAGAATCGCCTAAATTTGATGCAAAATTACATGAAAACTTATCATTGATTGATTAGGGGTTCCAGGCGCGTCAACCCTCAAAAGTCATTATTACCGTAAGTATAGTGCATATTTTTTTCTCGGGAGGTGTCGCCAATCTTTCCCCGCTCGATGGAGAGAACCGGCGACGACCTACCTGTCGGCTTGCAGGGTTTGCCCAAACAGGTATCTCCTACCAGCGGGGCACTGCCCCAGCCGGGACAAGCTCTAAGCTCCCGATGGACCCTCGTGATGTGTGTTCGCGTAGTGCATGAAAGTGTGTGCGTAGGTAAGGGTTAGGAACAGGGTAAGAAGGGGAAGGAAAGATCGCATGTGGTCCGTGGTTCATGTATTGCTCCAGCATTCGCCTGGTATTGATTGAAGAAACCATTGAAAACAACCGATCAAAACAGCCGGACGGAAGAATTCTTGTCCAGACATCGACGGGAATCGACCTAGCTATATAGATAGTGTCGAAAAATCCTGCCACCGTCAGGACTCGAACCTAGGACCTCCCAGCTGGACGCATTGCAGTGACATTACTTGATACTCTGAGCCATCTCTTCCGATGAAAACTACTCATAGTTTCGACAAATTATACAAGAAGGACCTTATTTCAAAATCTATCTTTAAAGAATAGATTTTATTAAGGTTCATTTAAATCTATCGAGAAATATCAATTTTGGAGAAAATCGCACTGCAAAAGAGGCACTGCAGTGACATTAGTTGATGCACTGAGCCACCTCTCCCGGTAATAGTGATTGTTAATGATTATCTTTTAGTATCAACCCTAAGATGGGAACGAATGATTTCCGAAACGTCGTCATTTGATTGATTAGTAATTCCGGGTGCGTCAACGGTTAAGGTCATTAGTCCCGTACGTGTAGAGCAAGTTCTCCCCCGGGAGGTGGCGGTGATCTTCCCGTGCTGGATGGCGAGATCCGAAATGATTTCCGAAACGTCGTTATTTGATTGATTAGTAATTCCGGGTGCGTCAACGGTTAAGGTCATTAGTCCCGTACGTGTAGAGCAAGTTCTCCCCCGGGAGGTGGCGGTGATCTTCCCGTGCTGGATGGCGAGATCCGAAATGATTTCCGAAACGTCGTTATTTGATTGATTAGTAATTCCGGGTGCGTCAACGGTTAAGGTCATTAGTCCCGTACGTGTAGAGCAAGTTCTCCCCCGGGAGGTGGCGGTGATCTTCCCGTGCTGGATGGCGAGATCCGAAATGATTTCCGAAACGTCGTTATTTGATTGATTAGTAATTCCGGGTGCGTCAACGGTTAAGGTCATTAGTCCCGTACGTGTAGAGCAAGTTCTCCCCCGGGAGGTGGCGGTGATCTTCCCGTGCTGGATGGCGAGATCCGAAATGATTTCCGAAACGTCGTTATTTGATTGATTAGTAATTCCGGGTGCGTCAACGGTTAAGGTCATTAGTCCCGTACGTGTAGAGCAAGTTCTCCCCCGGGAGGTGGCGGTGATCTTCCCGTGCTGGATGGCGAGATCCGAAATGATTTCCGAAACGTCGTTATTTGATTGATTAGTAATTCCGGGTGCGTCAACGGTTAAGGTCATTAGTCCCGTACGTGTAGAGCAAGTTCTCCCCCGGGAGGTGGCGGTGATCTTCCCGTGCTGGATGGCGAGATCCGAAATGATTTCCGAAACGTCGTTATTTGATTGATTAGTAATTCCGGGTGCGTCAACGGTTAAGGTCATTAGTCCCGTACGTGTAGAGCAAGTTCTCCCCCGGGAGGTGGCGGTGATCTTCCCGTGCTGGATGGCGAGATCCGAAATGATTTCCGAAACGTCGTTATTTGATTGATTAGTAATTCCGGGTGCGTCAACGGTTAAGATCATTAGTCCCGTACGTGTAGAGCAAGTTCTCCCCCGGGAGGTGGCGGTGATCTTCCCGTGCTGGATGGCGAGATCCGGCGGCGATCTATCGTCGGATAGAGGAGTTTTCCCCAACCAGATAACTTCAACAGCGAGGTACCGCCCCAGTCGGGACACGCTCGAAGCTCCCAACCGGTCTCCCGACATAGGTTGTAGTGTACAGCAAGTGTGCGTAAGTAAGGGTTGAAGATAGGACAAGGATGGGGAGGAAAGATCGCGCGCCGTCCGTTCCCGTTTATTTGGGTACTACTCCGGTATTCGCCTGGTGTTGATCGGAGTAGCCACGGAAAACCACTGATCAGAGCAGCCGACCACTATAATTTTCCTCCAGACAGCGACTGGATTCGACCTAGCTGACAAGCTAGTGTCGAAAATCTTACCACCGTTGGGACTAGAACCTAGGACCTCCCATGAAAATTACTTTTATGTACCCTATATTAAAAGTAATGCAGAAATTTCTGAGAGTGTAGCTACGCCCCTGATCCTAAAAATGAACGATGGATACGATAGGAGAGGAATGGATTTATAATTTATTATTATACTCATATGTTCTGTTGATCTCTATCCGAAAACAATTAATTATCAAATTCATTTAATATTTTTGGTAACCAATGAGATCTTGATTGTACCTATCAATCTCCTGTTCATATACGGCTACCGACTCCCAATCGACGCCCTTGATTATTATTGAGCTCCTTCAAAATTTCATCGACACACAGGGGTCGATACCGACCCCTTTGAGATCCCCTGGTTTACAGCATCCTATACTAATCTCAATCGCCATTAAACATTTCAAAACAAATTCCTCCATAAAATCACATACATCCTCAAGTTCATGCGAGATAATCAAATTCACCGCGATCTTAGCATCCAATCCTTGATATCATTCATTCAACTTATACACATTCATATAAATAAACACATATATTCAATTAAACCGCAAATTCCATTAGCCTTATGGGACATAATGGTATACACGCGCAGTCTGAAGCGGCGCAATGGAATATTAGTTTCATTCTAAAATACATTTGCCAGATTTGTACTCTCAAAAAAACGAGATTTGAATTTTTGAATTATTGTTATTGTTGTTGTTATTATTATTATTATTATTATTATTATTATTATTATTATTATTATTTCGTGTCTGCCTTAAACATCTTTGCAAATAGGCAGGAATATATTTTGAATGTGGGATTCTTTCCTTGTTTTCTTGTTGTGTTGTTTTATTTAATAATTTATTTGTTGTATACAGCAATAATGTGAAATAATTTAAATCTGTAAGTTAATAATCCTGGCTTAAGGTTGGACATCTCTTTTAACTTGCAACAATTTTCGTTAAACCACCTAACCTGGACGTAGGAAGTTATTGCAATTATTTCACTCTAAGTGAAAACCTAAATTACTGTAGGTATAAATCAAATTACTTTCGATTCAAAATGTTTAATTTTACTTTTAATTATCAATTTGAAATCTGACTAGTGTATTCTTCCAATTAACGTGATCATTGCTTTAGTAGAGGAAATGGGAATTAATATACAATAATTAATACAATTTGGTGCAGTAACTGTCAACTGATGTCTTCACATATCTGCCATGGGCCAGGAATCCAGAAATGCACCGCCACTCCGGAGTAATTTGTACAACCTTTACTATTACATCTCGTGCTAGTTGCTTGAGACGCAGTGCTCGTGAACACTAGTTACTTTGCCGCCGGCCTTGACATGCCTGATACGAACGAAAATTTAACGAAAACCAAAACTCACTCTAGTTATCCCAAATAATAACGTAATAGGCGGAAGAGAGTGTAAAAATAATTCTGCACTAAAACTAGGAACAGATTTGAAGTTCTCTCATCTTCCATGACTGACAGTAACACTGAAACTCGGATGTTTACCTTTCCTTTGCATTCATAATGGTGACTGTTACAAACAACTCATTACGAAACGGAAAAGTAAAAAAGTGTAAAAATTTCGCCGTCAAAATCAACAAAGCTGTAAAAATTAAATCTATGAATTTCGATGTTCTTGAGTTTAGGTCATTGGTAGACCAATGACCCAAAATGAAACTCATTAAAATCCATCCTCTTATAACTCACAGGTTAAGGAAAACTAGAAAATACTGGGAAGAATTAAAACTACAAAATCGAATACTTTAACTCTATAATTAGCTTTTGTAAAAGAAAATGTATTGATTTTTATAAGTTACAAGACAACGTCCAAATGCAAAGAAATAATAATAAGATGCATACCCTTTAATTACAGAGAGGACAAAATAACGAAGGTGCTTACTGACCTTCACTATCATGTTACCAGAACATTTACACTGTGCATGAACAATACTGTACCCCTTTTATATAATTGAAAACAATCGACTTTCAACATTTTTTACAAAGGTGCAAAACCGAGTAGTTACCCCTCGTCAACAACGTTACAGCGTGTGTCGAGCCTGCAATAATCTACGCACGCTACTACACCAGCTGTAGCCCAGTGGAAAATCGGCCCCTCTCCAATCTCCAACCAAAATCTCTTAGAGGTACTGGCGAATCCAGGGGGGCATGGGGGACATGGCTCCACCCCCAAAAGGCTTAGAGTTTTCATTTACCTTCCTCTATTTGGCAAAATTGCTTAAACTATTTTTTATGTTCGAATTATGTAATTATTTAAACAATAATAATGTATAGTATCACATCCACAGTACATAAATAATATACAAAATAATAACAAATATGTTTGTTATTTAACAAAAATCTGCGCCCCCCTCCCAAAAAAAAAGAAAATGATCGACTGGATCCGACCCTGTCTGGACGTGGCTTCCGCCGCATTCGGCTGCTACCCCCGGGGCCTTCAGTGAAAAGTTGGAGATCGCCCTGTGCTGGGCGATATTTCGGTCTCGTTCGCACTGCCGGCAGGACAGAAAGCGGCGTTCAGCTCGCGGCGGCGGCGGTGGCGCCGGCACCCCGGCCGGTGTGGCGTCAGGACGCGCGGAGTGCGTTCCAAGGTTTCCGCCCCTTGAGCTTAAGTGCCGAAGCGTGCTCCTCCAGGCAGAGCGCGGCACAGTGCGAGGCAGAGGACGTGTCTGACGTCACCCGCGGTCCATCGGCTACAACACTGTACAATAATAGTTCCGGTCGGGTTAGGTTTTAAACTTTCAATAATTTGATTGATTGATTGATTTGATTATTTCGTGTTTTCGGGAGCGTTCACTGCAATGATCAATAGTATCGTAGTGTTGTGTGTGATTTTATCATGGAAGGTGGAGATGGTCTTCCGTTACTGGATGAGATCCAGCGCCAACCTACACGTCAGCTTGCTAGGTTTTCCCTATCCTGGTACCTCGCAATAGCGAGCATCGCCTTAGGCGAGATAGTTTCTAAGCTCTCGACTGGTCTTCCGACGTGTAGCGTAGCGACTCTTTGATCGTAACTACTATTACAGTTATTCGTATGCTGAATATCAGAAGGTTGCTTTGAATTGCTTAGAATACATTTGTTTACATAGTTAACATTCATACTAATAGATTTAAAATACATTGTATTTTTTTCTCAAGGATATCATGTAATTATAGGTGCAGGTGTCCCACCAACTACGGGTCACCTCCGTAACTTCTAAACGGTGCTCGGCATGAAAATTATGTTTCCGCTCAACAATGCGGAATCATGGGGCAAGTATAGATATTTGTTTGAACTATTTTTTTCTTTTTCTCGAAAACTACATATATTCCGAACAATATCTCTACGGTATATTACTATCGCCATGATTCTGCTTTGTTTAGCGAAACTGCATTTCGAACTATTAAATCGATTAGAAGATATGAGGGTGGCTTAGAGTTGGTGGGACACCGGTATATTAGGAAGTAGGATTTGTATATTTGAAAGATAAAGGCACTGTTTGTTGGTAGCAATCTTACAGTCAGGCAATGTGGCAGCCTAGCATCCATGTATATGATGGTGGTTTGATGAAAGGATTGATAGGTAAACATAGGCATGCACAAGCTTTAGACAGTGTTAGAGGTAAATATATTGTTTAAAAATGCTGATAATTTGTTTTGTCATGCTGTTTACCACTATGTATTTGTATTTTGTTGGATTATGTTGTTCTAAAAAGTTTTAATAATGTGTCCGACTCAATATAGAGCCTAAACATTGGCAGTAATGACAGTAATCGCATCTTATTTCATCGACCTGCACTCAAGAATCCGCTCCATCAATACTTTAATTTTTGACAATCATATATCAATATATAATTCTTTGGAGATGTAGGAATGAATGTCTTTTGAATAGTTGCATCGTTTTATTTCGAAACAATTTAAACTCTCACGGGTTTCGCACTTCACATTGTTTCATAATTACCATATAAATCAAACAAACACCATTCTGTTGCATTAATATATTTATATGTCTCTCAATACAGTAAGAAATTGTTTATTTACAATATTGCGCTACTTCTCAGAGTTTGTGAATGTAGCCCTGAAAAAATTTAAAGGACACCGATAGCTTTGTTAGGTTACATTGCATTGTACGTTTTGAATCAACCATGTAAAATAGAATGAATTAATATAGTAATGCGAGTTAACATTTTCACACGTATATCGCATCAAACGTTCTGCACAATGTATTCAGGCATATTCAACATTTCAAACTAGTTTCATACAGACAATTTACATTCAAAGCACGAAACAATTCATTTTAGATATATTATTTACAAATACACGTGAAACTATTCTTTAATTTTCTGTCACTAGTATGAAATGACTTGTAATAAGGTTAAAAACAAAAGATATTTCTTTTAATTATAGGTGTTTCAACCTTTTCAAAAACCGACAACGTTGATTTACGATTGTTCAAGTAATTTTTTTAAACTTCATATAGAGAATGCTAATTCAAAACTATTCTTATCGAAAATAGAAACGCACGCATCAAGATATTTAAATTAACTTCAGAATATTTAATAACAATTTTTTGTAAAAAACATTATAAACTTTAGAAAAGTACTTACGAAATTTGGATATGTGATTTTTAAATTACATCTTGAATAATAAAATATTCGAATTTTCTTTCCCCTTCTTAGAGAATTTACACGAGTTTTCATCAAAGACATTGTTTTGAGCTGAATTGAACTTACCATCAAAAAGTGTTAAATTTATTGTTTTAGCGCTTCCGTGAATAAGGACAAAGTCACAATTATCAAAGCGATATACGCCAAACAAAATGTTCCGAATATCGATCAAATACAAGATATGCCAAGAAAAGTATCAGAGAGAATAAACCACGCTTGTTGAATCATGAAGGCTTTCAGTACTAACACATTCAAGTCAAAATATTTATAATGTGTAATTTAACTATAGTACATTGTGCAGAGGGTTTGAAATGATACGTCAGCAATAATATTCTATAATTGTTGGAAGTATCTGAAATACATATCAAACACTGAAGAGAAATAATGTAGACACACGCTGCATGAGCAGATTTTCAGTGATACTCTAAAAAAGGAAAGGAGCAAAATTTAAACACTACTTTCTAACTAAGAAAGAACACGTCACAAGAAACTTGATACATATTCTTCTTTAAAACTATAACATGTTCAAACATTGCACGACACTGTCCATGTAAAATCCTTCGCGTAATTAACGATAGGTGAAAGTTAGTTTACGATATACACCCTGTTCTGATCCTCAATCACACAGTTTGTCCATTGGCTTAAGCCAAAGTTCATTGACTTTGATGAGCTATACTACTTAAATACAACTCATTTTCTTGCTCAGTCACGTACAGTTTTTTTGCAATGTGCAAAAATAAAGGACAAGGCCATGAAAATATTACATACTAATGGCGCTCTCAAAAGTCAATGTGGTCGAAAGTCAATTCATTTTCGAGACCAACAATAGAATTTGTGACACGATTAATTGCATATTTTAAATGCAATGTGACGGCATTACTTATTGTATTTGTGAAACTACACATTACTTGAACATCAACATTCGCTTTTCCCGTAGGTTCTCCATCATTTAGTTCTCCAACGCACATTTCACAAATTGTTCAAGCTGTTCATGTTCCCTCTTTATGTCATACGAATTGCACTGATGTAGAACATTGCTGCATGTAGAGCAATGCACCTTTCGCAGCGTCAAAGTGCTGGCCGGCTAGTTGAATGCTGCTCAGATGGTGTACTTGACATTTTCATAGAAAGAGTGAGCCGTGTTGGCAGCTTGGGGTGATGGCAGACTTGTGGGAATAGATGGCGGTGGTGGCGTCATGTAGGGCTTGCGATCACACTGGACAGGTTGCATTGTACCACGCATTCCTGAAACACAAAAAAGCAATGTTTTCTTAAGAACAGATATGGGTAAGAGACGTTCTAAGGGGTGCCAGGGAGATCATGCCCCCTTAAGGATGTGAAATATTCAAAAATGTTTCTAAAAATTCACTTCAGGCATTTTTAAATATTAAATTTTAAACTAGGGGTTCCGAACATTTTTCTTTCATCGAACCCTTTTTGATAGAATGTTTGCTTCATCGATCCCCCTAACGTTTTCTCGATAGTATATAGCATCCGTAATAATGACATAAAGAATTACGTATAAATGTCTTAAAATAATTTCATATACCAATATTCTCGTATATATCTCGCTTTTCAATAATCGAAGACACTGCCGCTTTCGAGTAACTGGGTTAATAATCGTTACTGTAGTCCAATGATTACCAATGCTGAGATTTTCTTTTAAGAATTGGCCATAGCATTTTTCCAGTGCGTTTTGCGAAGAATATTTTATTGTGCGATAGAGTATCATTCAGAATGCATAATTATAATTTCTTCAATTTTCTAAACATTCTATTTTCTAAGTATGCACAACAGATACGAAAAAAGCGGGAGAACCTGTAATTTATTATTATATGTTTTGTGGCTTTATATCAGACAACTATTAATTATCAAGTTTATTGATTTTTTCACTGATGATCATTCAAGCATTCATCACGATTAATGAATGAAATCTTGATTATACGGATCAGTCGCCATACATACTCGGCTATTGACCCCTAATAGACCCCGTGAACATCATTGACCCTTTCCAAATTCCATCGACTCTAACCGGGTCGGTACCGACCTCGTAGGGAACCCCTGTTTTAAACTTTGCTTCTAATTACAACTATTTCTATACGGACATTAAACATTTGGGTATTCCCTAAGAAGTTTCAATATGATCAGAAACGATAGAGGTGTTATTGTTTATTTCAATAAGAGCAGCTTTCGATGGCTTAGCCATCATCAACAGTTAGTCGTTTCTGTGACTCCCAGACAGCAGGAAACTGATGATAATGGCTAAGCCATCGAAAGCTGCTCTTAATGAAATAAACAGTATTGTTGGCAATCACAACGCTTTGTATCATTTCAAAATTGCTATTGTTGAAGTGGCCTTCAAGTTGGTCTTGTTCCTCTATCGCAACTTAAAGGACACTTTACCGCAAAACGTTGAAGAATAAATTATTACCTTCTCATTGTTCTAGAAAGGACAAGAAGTTTTGTTTACTAAAAGAGGTAAAAGTCTGATTAAACCAAATTATAGACTGATAATTAAATATATTTATTTTTGAAACTACCCAGACTGAAGGTTGTTGCCACTCTAACGGTGTTCTGGAAGAGCAAATGGTGTTCAATTGTTTGCAGTTATATCATTGGATTTATATTTGTCTCAATAAAACATTGAAACGTAATTCATTTTGAGATTGGTTTATTCCTCCTGACTCTCACGGAAGTAGTGTGCCAACCTACTCCATGCTAGTGCTTACGTCAGATAGTGTGAACCGTCTGAATTTAGCTCAGAGTCAACATTGACGCTGACTGCACCTCTGATCGTGAAAACATAAGAGTTCGAGTCAAAAAGGTGGCGGATTTTCCACTAGTCACTTAGCTAAATTGGATTCAGTCGCTGTCTGGAGGAGAATTCTATCGGTCGGCTGCTCTGATCAGAATTTTCCCTGGTTTGTCCGATCAGTACCAGGCGAATGGTGGAGCTGTACCCTCACGTATGGGCCACGAGCGATCTTTCCTTCCTTTTCCTCGTCCTATGCTCTCCTCTTACACACACACACACACACACACACTCTCTCTCACAAGCGCTGCGCTATCACACACGTAGATATAACAGTCGGAGGCTAAGAGTGTGACCCGGCTGGGGCGGTGCCCCGCTTGGGGTGATACCTAAGGAGAAATCCTGCAAGCCGGCCAAGATGCTAGCGTCACATCTGACCGTCCAACGGGAGAGGAACACCGCTACCTCTCAGAATAAAACATTCACTCCACTAATGGAACAAATGACCATATTAGTTTCCGTGAGCAAAAACATCAATCAATACACCAAGCCATATACTAACCAACCCCACACGTGGGATTGTTGGCACATCTTGACTTGACGTTTAACGACTCCGACAGTAATTTCCGAATTTCAATATGTCCGATAGTAATTTACTGCATGCCAGAAATTGTACCGTAAAGTTAGAGCAACTGAAGGAAGATAGAAACTTGATGTTTTTGGTACTATTACTCATGATTTAAAGATGTGCTGTAACAATGATTTTTCAGATAGAACGTCACCATAAGCAATAAAAAATTAAAAACCGACCGGGTCGCTAGAAAATGTGGTGCTATTGGAGCGACATCTAGAAGTACAGTCCCGTAGTTTTCATGATGCGCAATTCGGTTTCGCGGATTCACTGACGGGTTAGAAGGGGCAGCAATCCTTGCACGGTTGTGAAGGAAGTCGGCTCCGCGCACAGCCCGGCAATCGCACGCTTCGGAACGCGAGATCTGTGAAGGCCGAGGGATTTCCTAAGATTCTCTGTCCGGTAGAGATTGGCTCGCTAGAGATAGGCCAGATCTCCCTACTCCAGAGGAATGGAAGTGGCCGGAAGACCGGAAGTTGAGAAACTATTACTGATATTAAAGGAAGATTTGAAATGAAAAAGAAACAACATCAACATTGAATTAGAATTAAAGAAATTCAATTGCCTTCCACTATTCAATATAATAAATTATTAATATGGGAGTTTGATTTCGTTTTTTCACATTTGACTGGTTACCCCTAATTCGCAAATTTAAAAAATACCATTAGGTACTTTTTAAATTTGTGAATATAAAAAAGGCAAGGTAGGTTTCTAGGCAAGGTAGCCTCATAATTAAGATTTTTTCGATACATTCGAAATTTAAAAAACACAAACAAAGAAACGAACGAGAGTACGTAAAATTTAAAATCTATCAACTAGTGCCAACCAGCCCCAAGCTCCTCTACTAATATCCAATTCGCGCAGAATTGAAAGAAAACTATGCTGCCTCCGGCCTCGTGAGAGATTAGGTATATATATATATATATATATATATATATATATATATATATATATATATATACTTTCTCGAATAGATAGTACACGGAATTTATCGAAGCAGTTCACAGGGTTTTCACCAAAATTAATATTTCGTGATCGACCTAGTTGATTTAACGTCCCCACGAATTTTATATCGGAAATTTCAAATTTGGGGGTAGTTTATATCAAGCCTCAAGGACAATTTCTAAATTTTCTTAGAAATAGCTCCACTGTATGGGAGACCTGGATGAGGCAAACCCCGCAAGTCGACATGTAGATTGGTGCCGTATCTCCTCATGCAGCGGGGAAGAACACCGCCATCTGCCGTGATAAAAAATATACTCTAAACTTAAGCGAGTAATGAACGTAGCAATTGACGCGCCCGGAAAAACGAAATAATCTTTCAAAAATCGCTCCAAGTTTTTTCTTTAGTTTTTTGTCGAATAGAGTAAAGTACCCCTATAAAATGTTGCAGTGTCCATTTTCTGTTAACACTGTGTATTTTCAAAAAATTCAAAAGCTTAAAATTGTTTCGATGGCTTCTTACAACTACAATATTGAAGGAAGAGATTTTTCTTTTTAATGAAATGTATTCCTCGAAATTAGATCTTTTGGACCGATTGTCTTCAAAAGCTCTGAATTTTTGAAAATGACTGATGTCCAAATTTATCTTTGAAGGTCGAGAAGGTTCGAACTCGTGTGTTTGGTGTAGCGCGCAACTGAAGTGGTAGCGAAACCTAAGTACCTGACCTCAAAAACTATGTTGAATCGCAGTGTGGACTAAGATTTTTGAGTGTAGTGTTGGAAATACCTTTTTTGGGCACAAGTAGCATTATAATATTATGTAGCCCTTACAAATAAAACGAGAAAGTACACGTGCTGTTGGAGCACCACTACATTTCTTTCAATTTTATAAAATATTTTTGGAGCCGTTTTTGAATATCGGTAACGAACGCTGTGAAATGTAAGAATTTTCAATGGCGGGTATCATAAATCGTACGGTCAATATCAAAGTGGAATTAATGTAAGAAAGATGTGGCATTTCTTAGATATACATTCAACCGGATACCTAGAAAGTACATGGTTTCAATACCTATTACTACTTAATTTTGATGTAATTACACAAAAAAAGTATATAGAGAAAACATAACGGCAGTAAAGAGTGTGCACTATGTAGGGTAGTAAATGTACAAATGTTGGTTATCTTATTGAATACATTTAAATTCAAAATCAGATACAAAATTATTGCTAGTTTTGCGTCAATCGAGTTGAACAAATTAATTCTTGAGATCGAGCGGCAGCCATAATTTCAAATGAATTACTTTGTAATGTTTTCCCTTTTGCTTTTGCGAGATTGAAACACCTCTCATATGAAAAAAAGTTTATATTGATATTTTTTGTAGATAACTTTCCTTGAAATTGACTGTACCGTGTATGAATTATTGCTGAATATAGACGTTCATGAATAAACATTTCTAATAAATTGGCTACTATAACTTGTCAAATGAATCATTATTGTAGTGTTATTGTGCTTTCGTAGTGGCAATTTCAATTGTTGGCAGAATTTTTTATTATTTCAACTACCTATTATATTCACAAAATGTCTACAAAACAGTTTTTAGTGATCTGGTGCCATTTCGTGAAAGTTTAGAATTACTTGGTTCAGACTTTACATGCCTGTCCGATTGCGATTATTGGTTTTGCGAGGCTTCTCAGTTCTACTTTCTATTCCAGCAAACGCTGTAATAGACTCTCTCTTGTTTCTGAACATTAAAAAATTAAAGTAGTCCTCTCACTCCTACGCGGCACACGAAACTGTTTTATGACGTCAATAATCTCCAGCACGAGTGCGACGGGGTGAGGAAGTGAGGCGGGCGGGCGTGGGTGTGGGGAGCGCGGGGGCGGCGCTGGTCTGCGGCGAGGGTTGCGCGAAACGGGGCACGCGCCCAAGCATCGCGATGAAGCGCTGCACAGGAATTCGTCTGGTCCAGCGCGAGCCTCCGGAGACGGCGGGGGAGGAAGTGTGCCGAGAGGAGCGCCCGGGCGGGAGGCCAGCCCAAGGCACGGCGATGGTTGCGGTGGTGGCTGTGTGGGAGAAGTCAGTAAAAGGTGATTGCGGTGACGACGTTGGCAACGGGAATGGGGCGTGTGCGGAGGGAGATGATAACGAAGAGATAATTGGAGCGGTGGAAAGTGGGGTGTGGTGGGGTGCGGGAGTCGCGAGAGGGTGATGGATTGGTCGGGGCGGTGCGCGCCGTGGTGGAGCGAAGAATCCGGGGCGCAGCGGTGCGATTGGAAGACGGGCGCGGGGAGAGGGGTGGGGGCGGCGAGGGCGTTGGGGGCGGGGAGCGGGGAGCGGGAAGGGTCGGCGGGGCGCCGGAGGCGGCAGGCGCGAGCTGGGTCCGTGGCAGCGGGGGATATGTTTGGCGTCTGGTAGACTGGCGCGAGGGGACCACCCATTGCGGACACGCTGGCGTGCCTGCCTTTGTGAGACAGTAGCACGTTACAATCCAGCCGTCATCGCGCCGCCCGGCCACCAGCTGCGCCCGCTCCTGCGCCTCCGCCGCCGCCGCCGCCGCCGCCGCCGCCGCCGCCGCCGCCCCTCGCCCCCGCGATGCCCGCTCCGCCGCCGCAGCAGCCGCCAGGCGCCTGCGGCGTACTTCGCCCCATGCTACGTCTGCCACCGCCGCGTCCATGCGAACCGACGGTTTTAGGGAAGCGGCTTTCTGGATCCCGCGTTCCTCCCCGCCGTGCCAGCAGCTGCTACCGGAATGCTCCACACGCTTGAGGAGGCGAACGCATTTTTTCTCGAAAATAATGTGCCAATAAAACTCATGCGTCCCGATTAATTCATCGCTAAACGTTGAGGAGTTAGATCTGACACGTGATTTAGTTTAGTACATCCTTTGAGATCACTTCTTGATTAGAGAGGTGCTAAATCACGAGAATAACGTCAAAATGTTTTATAATGAACATTTCATGCTGTCTTAAATGTTGATACTATGTTTTCTCTCATGTTTATGAAATCCTGGTAATATACTTCAGTTAACGAACGCGGCTCAATATTGATTTTACAACAGGAGACTCGCTATTATCCGGGGTACTTGGCACCGAAACTACCTCGGTTAACGTAAATTCGGATATTACGCAGTTCAATTCAAAAATGAAAATATCAATTACAGAAATCAACACAAATGAGTGAACACATTTACCCCAGTCACAAAGACAAATAAAACTAAGAGTAGTAATGTAATATATCGAAAATAATATTTGATGAGCGAATGCAATGATTATCAAATTCGGGAAGTTCCAATATTCCTAGACATAAACGTAAGCAGACTAAAACTCTATGTCTAAAGCTTTTCCTTTAAACTTTTTATTTACATACATTATTTTTACACGACATTTTTGTACTAAATAAATAAAACATACTACTTAGAGAATAAAGATATATTGAATTATACAATTAATAAATACAATTGATTTTACGATGAGCAATTTACAGGGTTGTCAGGTTGTTTGCAATGCTTCTTTCCCAAATCTTGTATATCAATTCCCCAGAGCATCAGTTTAAAAAGGAGGGGAAATCAGGAATTAATGACATTTACGGAAATTTGTAGGGGCCACGCCCCCTTGGCCCCTCTAGGCACACACCTATGTTCCTAACCCTAGAGCACACGGAGTCTTGCAACTACTGCAGCAACTAACGTACGCTCTTCTGTTTATATTTTCAACGGTTTATTCCGATATCATTTTTTCTGATGACGGCCTGAGTTAACATGCAGTCTCGATTAATCGGGATTCGGATCATCGCTACTTTACTATACTTTGAAGTGTAATGTCATTTAACATCCTTTTGTTGGTTTAATGAACTGTCACAGAGAAATGCCCTTGGATTGCGAATGTTAATGAAAAAAAAGCCATTGATTGGCCATAAAGTTTGTTGAGTGCGTAAACAATTCATCTCATACAAACAGGCAGTCGGTGTTGTTCTAAATAGGATTACAGAAAAGACGTTCTGAGAACTAAGCATGGGGATATTTGGAAATTATTCGAAAATGGTTGTGAAGTAATTCGAAGAAACATTCGATGAGTATTTGATTTTGTTCGAAAATCCGTGACCCTAGCATAAGCTCGACTCGTGCGCGAATTATCTCTTTCGCACGTCTTAGGAAACGTACTATTCACTAAGTAATATTAAACAATCTTCCCCGTCTAAGATTCTAAATAAAAGCATTGATGTTACTCATTAGATGGAGGAGGTTTGTATTCAGGTATTTGCAACATATTGTGTTTTAATTGACTCTTCCAGTAACTGTATTCCTTAAAATGAAATTACATTTCTTAATAACAGTAATATAATTTATTTTCTGTGCACTGAAGATTTAATAGTAATTGTGATGAACCATCTTAATTAGTGCCCTAGTATTTTCAAGTTTCAAAGATGTAAGACGTTTCCCCATTACACAGCTAATCAAGCGACTCTTAATAAATATTTTCTATAGAAATCGTTACGGTAAATTAATATTAAGAATATTTGGCCACGTGTCATGCGCTTAGAATGAATGCATCGTTTTTTACCGTGCGGAAAAGATTTGTGTTCCAGTCTCGTATGTTTGACAACGGGTTAACTGTGGGATCGCGAAAAAAATCTCCATCAGGGAATATTACATTCAAAATTATTATCTTATCAATAAAGGAATAAGCTAGAAGTTATTTATTTTCAGTTTCGTACATAATTATCTGAGTGATAACGTACATTGTTTTCACTAAATGCCTTGCAGATGAAGGTTAAATATGCCTCAGTGCAGGATAAAAAGTAAATTATGTCAAATACTGGATCCACATATCACTTAAGTTAATTCCCTTCATTTTCGCTCACCCTCCAACTCACTTTTTCTGCGCTTTCGTATTTCTGGACGGGATGTCCGAGGACACAGCCTGTTTGTTTAGCCTTATTCTCAGGGTGGAGCAATGGAATGGATACTTCCGTTACAACAATTACATAAAATAAGCACATATTTTGTAGCATAAAACAGTTTTAGTCTTACTGTGTTCGAAATATGCTGAAATTTATCTATTCACATCAAGGGGGGAGACTTTTTTGGGAAATGAGTAAGGTGATGAATCGTTCGAAGATATTGAGACGAAATACAATATACCGCAATTTCTCAAAAACGTTATCATAAAAAGATAAAAGATAATTGCAAAAATCGGAATTCGACATTACCCGAAAAAGAACAAAGAAATCAAGATATCTTTGCTTGTATGGTTTAACGCATGACACTGGTAGATATTTGGCGGTGAACATTTTTTTACTATATTGCTTTAATTATTAGTCAAGCTAAGAAGTTTATTGTCATAGTTATCTTCATACTATTATATTAATTGTCCTTAATATAATATTATTATGGTTAAGTAAGTTTGTATCAATAAGGTCAATTAAGGTTATTTAATAAAATGTAACCTTAATACATCTTTTTATCTCTTTAGTCGGTTACCCCCACATTCTGCTACTGATGTCAGGTGAGTGTTCTCAGTAGTGAACGTTCACTTGTCACATGAGCTGTGGAAGGCGATATGCATTGTACTCTTTTAATGACGGCATGAAAGCAAAACTGCATGGAAAATTATATAGACACAAGCTAGGAATAATTCTTGAATTATATCAGTGAAAACAGGTCGATCATTCCCGATTGACACGGAGCTAGTTTTTTCCAGAAATACTTTGTGACCGAAAGAAGTATTCGAGAGATAGTAATGGACTTTTACACACAGAGCTTTTATTGTTAGTTGTGTGGTGGAACAAGGAAATCACCAAAATTACAATGAAACATTTTAAATCAAGTTTTACTTGAATCTATTTATTTATTTATTTATTTATTTACGTCAAAAAACAGTTAAAAACTGCGTATGACGGGCTATGGGGAAAAGTGAATTGTGTGCACATTTTCAAAATTCTGTGATCCCTACACCAAATCATATACTACTTAAGTTTTGAATTTTGAAAGGGAAAAAAAAACAAAAAAACTCCCATGTAATAAAATCGATTTTCAAGGATAAATAAGCAATAAATTTTGAATTTTGAAAGGGAGAAAAAAAACAAAAAAACTCCCATGTAATAAAATCGATTTTCAAGGATAAATAAGCAATAAATTTTGAATTTTCAAAGGGAGAAAAAAAACAAAAAAACTCCCATGTAATAAAATCTATTTTCAAGGATAAATAAGCAATAAATTTTGGCTCTTATTACTTCCTGCCGCGACAACGTGGAAAAGATAATTTGAATAATTGTATTTCCCACTGAATTCTAGAAGACGTGCACAGAAAATGAAGTTACATTTATGTCCAGAAACAAAACAAGGGGCCATCTCAGCATTTGCTCAATGGATCAGGGAAACTGGACGAAAACCTGATCGAGATGGGGGTCATTGACCCGGAAGCTGTAGTACAATAGTTGTTACAGGTTGTTTATACTCATTTATACAGTCCAAATGGTAAATAATGCATTATGTATCATTGTTAAAATTAATGTTACTTTTCTTGTGATGCTCAGTATAGTCTCTAATTGTATAGAAACAGTTATGCAGCAGAAACAATTTCACTTGGGATTTAAACTTTTCTATTGAATTTAATCGTTTAATGTCATCTGGCAAAGTGTTGTAAAATAATGTACATGTATTGTATGTGAATTTTTTGTAATGAGCTGTTGATACTGTCACCTGATGAATATGATTTCTACGTCGAGTGTTATAGTAATAGACTTCGGCATTTTCTGAAAATATATTCCCGCCCTTAAGCAAGTCATTTTTTACAAAAACCACTGATTCGTAAATAAAAAGACACGGTAATGGTAGAATTCCTAGATTAATGAAGAGAGGCTTACATGAATCACGTGGGTGGGATTTGGTTATTATTCGTACAATTCGTTTTGTAATCTAAAAGTCTGGGAGCTATAAGATGTATTTCCCCAGAATATTATGCCATATCTCAGGCGGAATGAACATTCGCGAAGTATACACAACGAGCAGTATGAAGGCTGACTGAATTTGCAAGAATTCTGAACGCGTAGCATAATGAACTTAATTTTGTGTTCAATTCATTTAAATGGACGTTCCATTTAAGGTTTGACTGAATTGAGAGACCTAAAAATTTTGTTGCATTAACATGAGTCAATGGTACACTGTTCATTTTCAATGGAGCACATAATTGTTTATTTGAAATGGAAAACTGCATTAAAACCGTTTTCTTTTCGTTTACTATTAATTTGTTATTTCGGAACCAATTTGAAACATCTGATATTGTACTATTTACGGTTTCTTTATTGCAAAGGATGTTCGTATCATCCGCAAAGAGAACCGTTCTTCCGTTTCGAATCGTCGAGGGCATATCGTTTACGTAAAGTAGGAACAGAATAGGCCCTAAAATCGATCCTTGAGGAACTCCACATGCAACGGGCAAAGAGTCGGAAAGGTGCGTACGTAATGTTCCATCATTCCAGTAAGGTATTTCAACTTTCTGAGATCGTTGTTTAAGGTACGAACATAACCAATCTAGAGCAATACCACGGATTCCATATGAAGGTAATTTTGAAAGTAAAATGTCATGATCAATGATGTCAAAAGCTTTTGAGAGATCTAAAAATAATCCAATAGGTGCCTCGTTTTGATCTAATGATGAGGCGACATCTTTAAGAAAAGAAAATATAGCTGTTTCCGTTGATTTTGATTTTCTAAATCCATGTTGGCAATCTGAAAGCGCGTCGTGTTTAGTGAGAAAGATTTCCATTCGTACGTAAAAAAGTCTCTCTAATATTTTTGAAAAAACTGATAGAAGAGAGATGGGCCGATAATTTTGAATTTCATTTTTGTTGCCTTTTTTGAAGAGCGGCTTAATTTTAGCTGTTTTGAAAATATCTGGAAACGTTCCAGTGCATAAAGATGCATTAAATATGTGAGTTAACGGGTGTATAATGGCATACGCACAAGTCTTTAACAAAGAATCTGGGAATTCATCTAAACCGGACGAATATTTATTTTTTAGTTTACCGATTATTTTGAGAACTTCATAGGAAGAAGTTTCGGAAACGAACATTGTGTCTAAAATTTTGGGTGCACTGTCTGTTTTTGAATTTTGTGCCTGAAGACCCTTAGTGAGATCGGCAGCAATTCTCGAAAAGTATTGGTTAAAGAGACTAGCCACTGTTGCCGGATCGTTGACATTTATATCGTTATATTTTAAAACAACATTCTCTACGGGTTTTCTAGTTGATTTGGTAGTATTTTTTATTATATTCCACATTGATTTTGTTTTATTATTTGAGTTCAAAATATCCTGATCGTTTTTCATGATTTTTGCCTCTCAGTTTTGAATATTTAGTTTAATACTTTCCTAATTTTTATCATAAGTAATATCAGGAGAATAAGTTATTTAATGTAAACATTTCGCGAATAAAAAAAATAATAAACACAAAACTATCGTAACATCAAGTGAGGCAAAACAGATACATAATTTGCGATTCAAATGCCGGTAAATGAGGTGACGGCATAAAATTACTACCTTCTCCGATGATTTCGTGTAAAATATAAAAAAATATACATAGAAAGTGAATTCTACATTGTTTTGTTACGTTCTTCGTTATTAATAAAACCTAGTACACAATTACAAAATATAAATATTGAAAGAATATTAAAATCATTAAAAGAACCATTTTCGAAATTAGGAAGTGATGTTTTCTTTAGCTTTAGACACAATTGAAGTACTCGTACTAACGTTGAATGTATAGAACGGGATCAAGATGTGAGATTTCACACTTTACTCACTATTGACATAATTTTTTTTTTATCTGTAGGTCAGATTTCAATACTGTTGTGGTGGAATGTTAAGTTATTTTTAAGAAGTTTCTGTACCTGGATACCAGCTCGTATCATATGAGAAAGAATTGTATATTGAAAATGTAGATCACCGAAACGCATCATATTGCTTATACTGTTTGTTTTCACTGAATGGTGCAATGTATATTTTCACAGAGTAAACGTATTTGACTACTGGAAGAAAAACAAATGCACGTCTTGTTAAATTACACTGAAGGGGAATTTTTTTTGTTGGTACATATTAGAGATTGGTTGACGTGTAATTGAATTCTCACGTCATAACACGAGGGAGCCATTGTTATTAATTCCTTTCAAGAATAGTATAAACTTAAACTAAAGCATATTAAAACTATTTCATGCGCATTTGCTTCACTTAATGTATTTTTCCAATACCAATGCATAATCGAGAATTAAGTTTTCTGGGCGAATCGTAGAAGCGCTTAAACGCTTCATTGTTGGGCTGGCGCTGGGCGTCTGAATGAAGGAAGTGCTGTTAACTTGCACGCGCACCCGTGGTGTAACGCGCATTCCGACTGCTGAGCGGGAGTGAAGTCAGAGGCGAGCCTCGGAGGACCGAGTGACTCATAAATTAACTGCGACCCTGTCTCGAGTGGGCGCGATGAACTATACGCGCGTCGCCAAGCGGATCCCTTGACCTTGCCCGCTTAGAGGCGCCGGCGGCCTCCCTATGCCGCCCTGCGCTCCTCTACTGCAATGGCTCAGCGGAAACCGCGTTGCTTCAGTAGCATCTTCGACCGGGAGCTCCTACAGTCCCGACAGAGCCCGATTTCGGATATAAGCTGTTTTGCGCGGTCGAATTCAACCGTTGTTTGGAGGAGAATTCTAGCGGCTGCTCTGATCGGTAGTTTTCCGTGGTTTCTCCGATCAATACCAGGGGAATGCCGGAGCAGTACACTAACAGTCGAACTACAGACTGCGTCCGATCTTTTCTTCTTCATCTTTGTTCCTTCCTCACCTCTTACAAACACACACACACACACATTTATTCATACACATCGGAAGACCATTCGGGAGCTTCCGTCTTGTCCCATCTGGCACGTGCCCCGTTGGGAGAGGTATCTGGAGCGGGGAAAACCGCAAGTCGGTGTATAGATAAACGACGCAACTCACGTTCCAGCGGAGGAGGAATACCACCACCTCTCGGGATATAGCATGCGCTGCAAGTGGGGGACTAAAGATCTAAGTAGTTGACGCGCCCGGAAACAATAAACAATGACACATCCCGTGCACTCCCCACTCACAGGACACACTCGGACACCTCTGAGACGTTAATTCTGCCAGACCGTGACTCCACAGTTCCAACAAAATTGTTTATCATAGGTAATACCACGAGTGCCCTCGCGTTTTACCTCGTGGGTCAAGGGGCTCGCTTTCCATGACGCGACCTCGAGTTCGATTCCCGGTCGGGGAAAATTATAATGTGCGTTTGCCTTGCAATGTCCCAGTATATGTTGCTTTGTGGCGGTGAGAAAACTTACTTCTCAAGTTGAGAATACCAAAATACGGCGCCACACATACCCCCTAACCCATGGCCGCGAGGCCGGCTGGTTGGCTATGGCCCGTACGCGGGTTGTGGCGCCAAGTACAGACAAAATACCACGAGTGCTTTGGAAATTGTCGATAAATCTCCAATTTGCGAAGCGAGGAGGGGATTTATCTGATAATTTCCAAAGCACGAATCGTATTTACAGTGCCGGAGCTAGACAATTTTGGGCCCGGGGAAATGTTGAAACGTAACCCCCTCCCCCAGCAAAAAAGTGAAAGATTTAAACTATTTTTTTTTAAATTTAAACTATTATTTTATAAATAATATGAGTAATTTGATTTCAACAAGTAAAGAAAATTACAACCTTTAAACCAAGAAAAGTTTTTAGAAATTTTAAATAATAGTTTTAAGCAAAATGATCTTAAAATTCTAGTAATAATTCGTTTTAATTATAACTAATATCTAGTTTTGACTAATTGACTATAATAATAATAATAATAATAATAATAATAATAATAATAACAATAACAATACGAATAATAGTTATAAGCAAGAGTTGTCGTAAAAAGCTAAAAAAATGTGTTTAGTTTGTGTTTAATAAAATTACTTGTTAAATAATGAAATAATAAATATGAATTTCAGTAAAACCTATTTTAATGTTACCATCATTTGATTCCCTTCTGAGACCAACCGTATAAGTATTGACTAGAGCTCGGGGATGTAGACTCAAAAAAGGTCGAAAATAGGCAGGCAAATAGGCCCTTAAAAACTTAAAAATAGGCAGGGATATAGGCATTATAGTTGACAATATGCAGGAAAATGGGCATTATGGTTGAATATTAAAATGACGTAATACATTTTACATGAAAGATGAACACAATTTTCTGAAAACAAATCCAATTTCTTTGATTGTGAAAACATATTGCGGACTTAGATAATATTTCCTAAGAGATCACTCGGGTGGAATTTTATATTTTGTATATTTTGTTGGTTTAACTGGTTGAATGTTCATTCACAATTTATGAATGGCCAATAGGGAGAAGTGGTAAGACAAATCGGATAGAAAAAGCGATAAACGTTTTGACATACAAAGCCGTGATTGGGGAATTTGTATGTATAGTTAAACACTATTGGTTTTGATTTCACGAGTAGAATAGTCATTGTATTTTAATCAGCAATTAATGTGTGGAATTCGGATTATGGAAAGTTACGTTCGGGTAATATAAACGGAATCTAATTAATTTGATCTGGAGTTCTCGTTAGCACTGTATCCAGAAAGTTATCCGATAAGAAGAACGCGAGGAAATGTCTCTTAACTATTGCTCTTTATATCTACAGTGAACATCATTGGATAATTTAAATTTTTGTAGGTTGTATTCGTAAACATTGAAGCCAGGCTTTTATTGATTGAAAAGAAAAAGAAAATTTAAAATTGTTTGAAACCATTTCACCAAATTATTATTATTATTATTATTATTATTATTATTATTATTATTATTATTATTATTACTATTATTATTTTTATTATTATTATTATTATTCCATCAAACTGAGATTTTCATTGACAGTATTTCAATAAGTAGTTTTCAGAAGTTTAAAGAATAGATTTCATTAAACAAAACCTCTCAAAATGTTGTACAAAGTACACACAACAATTTTAAATATTGGAAATTTCGAAAATACAGAGGGTTCACCGAAAATCGTACCTGCACCGTTTTGAAGAGTATTTTGCTATATTCCAGAAAAAGATTTAAAGAAGAAAATTTGGAGTTTTTAGAAAATTGATTTTAAAATTGCTTTTATTTCACGCAAAATTACGGGAAAGCTTTTCTTCTTTTCGAAAAGTTGCATAAGACGTAATTTAAGGATTATGTTTGCAGAACGGATTTTATTATTAAAACATCTTCCTCTTCAATATTGTAGTTGTAAGACGACGCCGAAAAAATTTCAACTTCTGCGGCTCTAATGTCAGAGTTAAACTAAAATAAGACCTGATCCTCTTTTTAAAGCGTTCTTTTCTCTACCCGAAAACAAAAACAAACTAATCTAAAAATTTTGAAGACTTTTGAGAAAAATCAGAAAATATTGTTGACGCTTCATGATCAGTATCCAAAGAGTCAAAATATGTTTCAAATTTGCAGGACATCGACTTCGCCTGGATCGATTGGGTAACGTCAATTTTCGGGATCATAATTTGAAGTGTTTAGGCTCTAGCGTTGAATGTAGACGCACGGAAGGACGGACGGACACGCACACACGGACACGGAGACACTCTGTCGGAGGCAGACGGGCAGACAGAGGGTAGTCAGACGGATAGACAGATCGAAGGACCGACAGATGTTTTACCATAAACTAATTTTTCGGTACACAAACAGTTGATTCTGACTGCACATTATAGGAAGTAATTTACTTCTAATTGACGCAAGATTGATCCACTTTTTCAATAACTCGAACCCAAAATATGAGATTTTCAGACGAAAAATCGCCACTTCCCGCTGCAATATTACAATACTCTCCCTTTAATATGTAAGTAGTACGTAGTGGGCGAGAAGGAGAGCCTGGCAAAATACACTTATAAGAATGACGCAGGTACCATTGTCGTTGAACTCTCGTATTTTTTTAAATTGCAAAATTAATTTTTTTTGTGGCACTTTCTACATCTGCAATATTGGAGATAGATATTTTTTCTTATCGAAATATGTTCTTTTAAACTAAATCTTGAAATGATGCCAATATAAATCCCTATGATTTTTGAAAATTGCGAATGCAAATGTTCAAAAATGTATTCATGGCTTCCGTAAGACCGTCGTTCCCTGCATGGTTAGGGTGAAGGGGTAACGCGAAAGTTGTTCAAGAAGTTAGAAAGCCTTTATAATACAGCAATAGCCGTTACAAATAATGCGAGAAAGTATGCGCTGTAGTAGCACAACTACTTTTTCTCAGTCTTTGTTCTTGAAGTCGGTATTACTGAGAGTGTATCTACTGCCGATATCTTTACCTATGAGTTAAAATAATTGTCGACCAAGAAGAGATACGGTTAGCAATGAAGATCGGATGTCATTCACGTGTCAATGTTGTCCTTTAATTAAGATGTCGTAGAAGTCCTTTTGATTCACAGAGAGAGAGAGAGAGAGAGAGAGAGAGAGAAAGGGATACAGAGAGAGAGAAAGGGACACAGAGAGAGAAAGGGAAAGAGAGAGAGAGAGGAGAGAGACAATAAAATCAGCGCGAAATAATCTCTTTCATGGGATTTTAATTGAAGACGACAGTAAATTGACAAAAATCTTCAGAATTTGGTTGAAAACATTCCAGGACGTGAAGTGATTAAACAAGACAAATTACGCGAATGGATAAATGATGAGTCAGAACACGATTTCAATGAACATTAGATATGACATTGTTGATATGGTTTTCATGAACGATAAAAAAGAAGCAAAGCATACACGAGGACGAGGAATTTGCAGAGAGCAGCCATGACACCGCTGACGAGATCGTGAGTGCCATGGAGGCGTAGTGTCATGTTTATTACGCTTACTTTTTGTTGTATATGAAACTTTTCGTGTTATGCTAATAAATTTACGCCCATTGCATCCTTTTTTTAATTTTTTTATATTGCCTTGAGGTTCGTGGAAAAATCGGAAGAACTGAACCTGCTGACGTTTTATTGAAGCGATGGCGAGATATCGCTGCTAGAAAACGGTGTGAGAAGAAGAAACAGAAGGATAAACGATTTTCTCCAAAAACAGTAGGCCTTCTGCAATTGCAAAAATTGTATATAGTACGTACACACTTATATTTAATGAGTTAAAGTCCATTACATAAACTGACAATTTTTTTTAAATTTCACCATGAACTTTAAAAAATGACCCTTTTTTCTTAACCAAAATTTGGTCAGACGAAAAGATCCACGCAGCCTTTATTTCAGTTAACAGAGGTTCTAATGCATTAAAATTTATCACGATTCCTCTTTTGTTTTACTATTATATTAAACTAAGGACAGAAAAAGAAGACTAAACTAGTGGTGTTACAATATCACACACTGTCCAGCATTGTCTATAACTTTTGAAATTGTCGAAAATTCATAGAATTCAATGAAAACGGGACCTGCTTCAGTTTTATAAGCGTATTTTGCTTTATTTGAGAAAAAATAAAAAAAGAAATTGGAGCCATTTTTGATCAAATACTTTTTAATTGCCTTTACTTAAAAATAACGTGAAAATTACTCATTATTTTTTCAAAAAATTATACATGATCTTATTTACACATCAAATTCTTTAGAACAGATATGAAAAAATATCAGTAATCGATATTGTAATTTTCTAATTTTAAATGTTTGCAATATTTGTCAGTATTGAGATCATAGAAAATATGACCTCCGTCAATTTTATAAGCCTACCGTCAAACGGAGTAACTTCTAGCACTTACTATGATTTCAATTTGAAGATGAAAATGATAATCATCATAATTAAATAAGACCAAATTTTCACATGCAATCCTATGTTGCAATACAAAATTCATAACATGTGCTTTATTAAAAAAAATATATAAAAATTTCGGAAATATAGTCGAAGTATCTTAGGAAACTGATTAATTTCGGCCACTTACTAAATAATACGAGAAGACGAAGTTACCTAAGTTTATATCTTTATACGTGAGATTCCCATTGGCTAAAACCCTAATTGACATTTAATTATCATTTTTGCACAGTCTACTGATTCAGATTCTGACCTCGACATCTAGGGAAATTCTGTTTTGTGCAAGGAGCCTCGGTATTTCTTTTTCCAATCATCCAGGAATTGGTTCAGATGTGTGCAGTGGCCAGATGTGTGCAGTATTTACTTTCTTACAATATTGAAGATTTTTCAGTGATTTGGTGAATTGATTTTACCCTTTCTAATCTACGCAGCATTTCCAGCAAATCCAGAGCATTTTGACGATGCTTAAAATTTAGATACCCACTCCCTCCTACAGTTTACTTTCTCGCCATTCTACGTAGTAAAGAGAGAATATTGAAATCCTGTAGCGGAAAGGGGCGATTTTTCGTCAGAAAAACTCGTATAGTGGGATCTTGATATCGAAAAAATGGGTAAACCTTGTCCCTAAAAGTAGTAAATAACTTCCTCCAACACATTACGTAGTCATAATCCACGTTTTGTGGGTTATTGATACCGAAATATTGGTTGACGGCAAAACGTTTGTCCGTCTCTCCGTCCGTCTGAGGTCGTTAGAGTATAACAGTTTACACGATTTTTTCGAAAATTGATATTTCCCAATGGATCTAGCAGAATTAGATTCTCTGAAATTTGAAACATATTTTGATTTTCGGGGGTAATTTATATGGAACCTTAACAAAATATTCAAACTTTTCTCGAAAATGCCTCCGTTTTTTGAGGATTTTTTGCCATCGGATAGAATAAAGGACACTTAATAAATTGCACATCTCATTTTCGTTGAAATCTCAGAAGTTTCGAAAACTTTAACGGTTCAAAATTCCTTCGGCGTCTTTGACCGTTGCAATTTTGAAGAGAGAGGTTTTTTCTTAAAGAAATGTACATTTCAAATAGTGTCAGGTACAATTTTTCAAAAATATTGTTAGTTTTCGCATATTCTTTTCTTGAATAAAGGCAAATTAAAAAAAAGTATTTTCTCCAACAATACTTTAATTTTTTCTGTAAATTTTTCATCGCATTAAGAAAAGATTGCTTCAAAAATTACTCAGGTCACATTATCGTTAAAATCTCTGAATTTTCAAAAATTGCAAAAGTTACCAATAATGCTAGAAAATACAATTTGGTGTTGAAGCACGACTGTTTGTTTGGCGTCATTGACATGGCCGAAGTTATGTTTATGTGTATAAATTAGGAATAATCTTATCTTTCTACTGGAAATTATCTCACTGATGTTGAAATAGGCAATGGAAATTCATGGTGGATCTTCGTATCGAGTTTATTCCTGTGCTAAATAATTAAATAATATTTTGCTTAAATTTTTAAGCTAAATTAATTTTAAAGCTAAATTTTAAAGCTTTCAAATATTTAAATAATATTACCCAAAAAATCAATTACGAGATAATGTTAGTGAAATTGTTTTGACAAAAATATAATTAGTTTTTCATTGGTAAAGGACGTCAAGAAAATGTCTTCTCAGACGTAAAAACATTCATTAGAGAAATTTTTAACTGAGAATCTTATGTAGGGAACATTTGATCGGAAAACATGTATAGCAAGAAATAAATGGAGAGGAGGTACTCGGCTTTCGAAAACAGAGCATTTTCTCTTTTTTTGTGATGGAGAATACACTAATGCGATTTCTTTATAAATTGTACAACAATTTGTAGCCCACGCTTCGATTCTACCTGCATACTCTCAAGGTTAATTAAATAGGATCATCATTAAGTAGTAGTGTAGGAACGTATAGTAAGGTGTTAAGAGTTCTATTGAACATTGTAAAATGTTATTTAGGTGATTATTTTAATTTATCTGTCATTTAAACACAGGGATTATACATATGAGTCGATGTGTTTTTGTTATCAGGGAAAATGAAATCAGGTCATGAAGCATTAAGCATTATATTTTGTATTATTTTTTAAATATTCTATGGTCGCCTATGCTGCGATCTCAGAGTTGTTATTTTTTTTTTTATTCAAATGCGTCCCAATGCAGATGAACCTGTATTCTAGCTCTCGGTAGAGGTTCTATTCCTAAACTCTTTAGTATCACATATGTCTCATAAATGTTGGTGCACTACCATCGCATCCAAGAGCTTCGGTATCTTTTCCTTGAAGAATTTATTTTATTAGAAGGAAACGTGAAACTACTGTGAAGTTATTGACTTCGCTGCTGCTGCTACTGTTGTCATACAAAAACTCACCGCGCGTTCCTTCAATCCCGAGAATCGACGTCGGGAAGTATGAGCTCAGCCATATTATCTGTCTTTAGATGTAATTGACATCGGAGAAAATGAATTGCTTTTCATTCGTGCTGGAAAACGCACAGTATCTTAAAATGAAAATTTTACCGTAACGTAAAGCATGAGTAAATTTTAAAGAAAAGTCTTCACATACTTGTAAATCACAACATTTTAACGCAAAATGTTAAATGTCAATCAATGAAGCCATACTTTCAGTCCTCATTTTATGCCCTTGCGCATAGGGAGAAATTCTGATTTTTATAACTGGTGATTGAAATTGGTGAATTTTGTCCCTGGAAAAAGGGATTTAGATGGACATGCCCTCTGAACAAGGCAAGAAATAAAACTCTTGGTAATTATAATGAAATATGCATCACATATATGTATGTACTTTGGCACGACAGCTCCTTACGAACTGAGGCCAACCCGCGGCGTCCCGGCCGTGGGTTGAGGGGTATGTACGGTTCGCACATAGCGATCCCTACGCCGTATCTCTGGTCTTCTCAACCTGAGAAGTGAGCTTTCTCATCCTCACACAGCAACGGATACTGGGACATTACAAAGAAAGCGTACATGCATCACATATATTTCATATTATTATTTAAAATGCTCTCATATTCAATATACTTCACAAGTTGGTGTTTGTATAACGGAATATATATTTGAAAAATACATTTGGCATGTACGGCGATATCACCGCTAGGAATTACACGTCACACACAACACCGAAACTCATGTCAGTAGTAGATTCTTCCAGCACCGGAACGACTCAAGACATCTGACATCTGGTCTCGACGTAATCTGACAGTATAGTTGAGTAATTTCAGGTGAAAAAAATAAATACCGGCCGAAGTTAAATGAATAAATGTTTCTAATATCATTTTGCTACGAAACGTTTCGTTTCTGCTCAGCAGTTTCTTGAAGATTTCTATTTTATATTGTTCAGTAGGTTGTGTTTAAAGTAAGTCGAACCTCTGACAGTTCTAAGTATGGCCAAAGAAAAAATCGGATATACACGAAGAAAAACGCGTTTGCGAATTGACAGAACTGAGGTGCAAATAACGACAGCCTGTGGCGTGTAGCCCTGCGATCGCGCCCATTTTTAGGTGCTCTCAGGCACGTCAAACCGCGCCCGCACGAGCTACTTGCCCGCCTGGGGAGCCAGGCGCTCCATTGGCCACGGGCAACTTCCCCTCACTCCGCACTCATTTCCCCTTCAAATCCAGAAAGGGGTGTACACGCACAAGCTGGAGCGGCGCGATGCGGTGAATAGTGGCTTCATACGAAAATACGTTTGCCAGATTGTTTCTACCAAATAACCGAGTTTTTTATTATGTTTATATTCTTCACTACTTTTTACTCGTTGATGTTTATTTTCTTACTGAATTCTCCCTTATATAAACATATTTCCTAAGTGACCGGAAAATATTTGAATGGCGAATTCTTTCCTTGAGATCGTTTTGTGTAGTGATACTAAATCATTCAGTTATTTAGTGTCTTTAGCAATAATGTGGACTAAATTAACAAGTCTCTATAAGTTAACAATTCTCGCTGACGGATGGACAGCGCTTTTAACAGACAAGAATACTTGGTCTGTTAAACCTTTTAACCTGAACCTAGAAAGTTCATGCTTTTTTACCACTCTTAAGTAAACAGGATCAAAAAAATCAAATTACTTTTGATTCAATTTTTTAAAACTTTACTCTCAATTGAGAATTGTAAATCTGACTGATGTATTATTTCATTTTAATGATTCATTTCTTTGCCTTAAAGAGAAAATAGGTATTAATATAGCTAAATTTGTGACAACTCACTAGTAACTCCTCCCAAAGGCTGAAGGTATCCAATGCCGTACCGCCATTCCGTAGCTTTGTACAAACCTCACTTTTAAATCTCGCGCCAATTTCTCAGGACACAGTGCCCGCGAGCGCTAAGTTTGTTACCTCGCCCGCGACCTTGGCATAATAGCGAAGCTGAAATATTACTTTCTGCTGGAATCTAAGCTTTCGAGTCCAAACGAGTATTGCAAATTATTTGTATTTATTGCTAATGTAATAGGGAACACTTTAGTGTGTTTCTTCCAGTTGCATATGAATAAATGTAGAATAGCATAAGCATATATATGAATGTATAATGTGTTTCTTGTAATAAAGTAATGTAATAACTCTGTAAGATTCTCCGTTCGTCTCTCCGTCCCTCTGCCGGTCTATTTACCCGTCCGTTTGATTGTCTGTCTTCTTGTCCATCCAACTCTCCGTAAGTCTGTCCATCCGTCTGTCTGTCCGTCTCTCTCTCTGTCCACCCATCTTTATGCTCGCTTGTCAATCTGCCAGTCTCGTATTATGCGTAATAATTCACAGTTACACGAAAACTACTCACATTTTCAAAAGATTTTACATTACAGTATTTTAAGATTTAATTTTGAAGAACAGACATTTTACCGTAAACCAATTTTTAGGACTCGAGGACTCACAAAACATCGTTTCTGACTACACAAAGCATGACAAGAAGTAATTTGTTACAAACGGGAGCAAAAATTATTCCCTTTTCCGTATGGGGGATTCACAATACGTGTTTTTCCGTCGAAAAATCGCAACATTTAGCTGCAGCATTTCAATACTTTCTCTTCACTCCCAGCTGCGTGAGAGACATCGCAATGATCTTCTTTTGATGATTCCCATATGTAATATATCTTTTACAAGCGTTGCACGTCATTGTCGTGGTCTTATTTTCTTTGGTGATAAAAAGCAAGTTCACGACCCCTCTTTAGCAGTAGGCCAGATATGAATGATATCGATTTTCTTCTCTGCCGGTACTTACCACGATTACAGGAAATATTTCATATCATAGCAGGTTAGGAATCTAGCATCTGGCCAACATGGGTCTCTTTTCTGAATCCAAGCCTTAAGTTTTCAAATAAACTCGGGAAAATGGGCGTAAAGCCGAATTTCTCACGAACTTGAATATGATCGCGAGACAGGTCGTTCGTGGTGCTCCGTACAACACATACACACCAAGTGTCATAAATGCGTTTTATTGGCAAATGGATAGCGGTCTGGCTTTCAGAATTCAAGGAAGAGAAAGTAAAAGAGGTTAGTCAATTTAGGTGAAACCCCTGAAGATGGTGGAGGCGCTAGTATTGTTCAGTTTTATATTGATTTATTTGTGCCCTGATAAATAATAATGACGCCACCCTGCCGCCAAGAGACCGTTTGGAAAAAAATGACGAAAACAAGAAAAGTTTTTATTTCATAATTCATTTTTTTACCATTTAATTTAATTTAATAATTTTAATCAACTGTTTTAAATAATCGTTATCATCGTCAGAAATAAATAAAATATTAGAGTTAAACGCATTAGCATTACGACATGAAATATTAATTTTCAATTTCATTACTGTAGTTCTTGATTTTCTGGAGACACTTATGTCTATCTAAAGAGAGTCATTCTTCAGTCTCTTGAACACTACTTAAAGGGCCACGTGCGTCTACATGTACGTTAAACTCGACGTATTTTCCTGAGCTGAACGACTTTGTCGATAAGGTCTGTCAAGAAGACGCCAGAATTTGAAACATAGTTGATAGCACAAGTCCTGCGCTGGTTCATTGGAGAGAAAATAAATTCCGTAAAAGGAACTTGAGCTTCACGTTACTTCATCCAAACAGAAGTAAAGTTCGCCTCTTTCGCAACGGATGAAGGCACGGATGTCGCACTTCTCCACTAATGGGAGCAGCCGTTCCATAAATTGCGGTGCTTGGCCGGCGGCCGCGGCCCGAGAAGCGGTACGGAACAAACCAGGCGTTTGTGGTGCGCCCTCGAAAACTGAAACGGAGTCATGAGTGCTTGCGCCGGGGTCTCAAAGAGGTCGGCGCATGGCAGTCGCCAACGAGGTTTATTTGCTGCGATTATGCATAATGACTTGTGGAATTTCGCGAAATGGGCAGAAGTTGCAATCTCCCGATTTAGAAAGAAAAGATGGAGGAGAATTCAAGCAGCCGGTGCTCTGATCAACTCTGATCTGATTTTCTGTGGTTTCGCAGATCAACACCAGGAGAATGTCGCGCGCGATCTTTCCTTCCTCTTCCTTGACCTATTGTCACTCCTTGCTAACACACACTTACACTTACAAGCATTACACTACCACATAAGCCGGGAGACCAGTCAGAAGCTTGTCCCGGCTGGGGCGGTGCCCCGATGGTGGAAGATACCTGGTTGGGGAGAAACCCCGGTAGAAAACTGGTAGGTTCACCCCGCATCTCGCCATCCAGCGGGGGAAGATCTCCGCCAATTCCCGCGGTAAAAGCATGCACTAAGCTTACGGTACTTAAGAAAGAAAGAAAGAAAGAAGGAAAGAAAGAAAGAAAGAAAGAAAGAAAGAAAGAAAGAAAGAAAGAAAGAAAGAAAGAAAGAAAGAAAGAAAGAAAGAAAGAAAGAAAGAAAAGAAGAGACCAAAGGAGTCCTTTCTAGCAAGTCGATAATCTGGGCCGTGAAAACGGTACAACAGTCAGAGTTTATTCATTAGTTTGGAAAACGGTGACCATTATTTAGAGCTATTATCCATGTGTTTCGAGATATCTGGAGTCTGGTAAGTGCTTTACTACCCTAAGCGAAACTGAGCAGGGGGCAAGAGAATACTTTCCCCTTCTCGGCATTGCGAGCTTTATTGATGGGCTTCCCGGAATAAGGATGTAGTTGACAAAACCACAATGTTTTAGAAGAAAGTATAAATGATTTTAGAATGTATTTCATAAAATACATCAGTGAATTCATGGCCATAAGTGGGAATACAGCTTTATTTAATGTCTATGTACAATATTTCAAAATTATTTACGCGTGTATCTACATTGTTATAGTTTATGTAAATGTTACAGTGGAAGTAGAATACATCATCATTGTTTGCAAACTTAAATCAATATGCCTAATTTCTATGAAAATAAAACGATAGTTTTCCGAAAAAAGTAATCAAATATCAAATAAAGTAACGTTTAACTCAAATGTTCACATTTGTACGTCTCCATGAACAGTACCCACATTTTTTTCACGGATGGAGGAAATGACGATTGTTGAAGTGTGATTTTCGTTGAACTCTCTGAAATTTCGAAAACTGCAAAAGATATATATATAATGCGAGAAAGTATTTGCTGTTGTACATGCTAGTTTTTCTCGCTCCCTTACATGGGAGAACAAGTACTTTCTAGCAATTCTATAATTAGTAACTAAATTTTACAAAAAGAGTTAAACGATCGTGAAAACTAGCAACCGGGTGGAAGGTCAAATTTTTAAACTTGAAACTTCCTCTGTTTGACAATGTGTTTATATGTTCTTCAGGGTTCAAATGTTTACAGGGAAAGCGCAAAGCTATGGTATGTCTGTTTACGTATTGCCAAATTAAGAAAACACATTAGAACGATTATAACTGTTTCCGTAATACATCGGAGTTTCTGGTATCGCCAACTGTAGAATCCCTCATAGTTACATTAATTGCTGTTAATACGAATATTTTTGAGCTTTTTACAAAACAGTCGGTAAATCACCATCACCATAATCATCATCATCATCATCATCATCATCTTCTTCTTCTTCTTCTTCTTCTTCTTCTCCTGTTTCTTCTTGTTGGTGTCTTACAGTTGGCACTGCCAGTACCTTTGGCATCCCAGGCGCCAAATGTTTCAATTTTCAATTTACCCATTCTTCGTTTTCTACATCAATTTCTGTCACAAATGAATTTTGTTGTATTTCGTCCATCTACGGTATTGTCTATTTTGTAGAAGGATGGTATTCTAGGGACATTTCCTTTCATCAATTGTAATTCATACGCGCGTAATTGTCATATCACAATAGCTGTCTCTCTTCCACTTAGTTTGTGATAGTAGGGAGAATATACGTTTAAGCAGTTTCTTCAGTGTTCATACGTTTCTTCAGTGTTCACGATGAAAATTCTGTAGTCTCTTCTGAAGCGCATTCCGACATCTACCAGTCTTGTATTATTTCCTGTATATCCCAATATTCATTTCCATGGATTCAAAATTCCAAAGTATTCCAGCGATTGGAAAATGTCTCTATAACGTCTCAATTTCATATTCCATTTTGCTTTTGATGACTAAAGAAGCAGATTTAGCGTTTGCATAGGTGCACTTACTGAATCAAACCTCCACATCTATCCCGTAGAATCAATCTCCCAAGGTTATTGAACGCTTCACAAGTCCTGAGTTGATTGGCATCAAGATCAGTATTCTTTGCTTTCTCTCTACATCATAGATATTTGAAGTCCATTATTCCATCTTCATTACAAGTATAGATTAGTTACAAGTCTCGAATTAATTGATTTTGAAGCAATGAAAATTCTCTGACAAAATGTAATGAATTAGCCTTGCCATTTTTATTCAAAACAACACTTTATAACAAGGGGCGGATTTTAATGAAATGTCATTTTGTTTCTTTTCACTTTAGAAGAATGCCTTTTAGTATTGACAATCATTTTATGTTATGTCAAAAGGAAATTACCCATTTCGATACCTTTTTTTTCTTTCTTCATTTTTCGTCAATTTCGACTAATAAGTCATTGTTTACATTTTCCCGTAATTTTTAAAGCATTTTCGCCGATTTCATCGATTTTAACCTTATTTTAATGATACTTGCTTTAAATAATATTTACGAGATGTCGCAAATTCTCCACAGAATTCAGAGTAGCCTATTCGATTTCTTCGCTCAGAAATTGTATTGTCAATGCAATCTATGTTTCCTGTGACACCTATCACTGCCACTCTCGGTTCAGCCGATTTGACGATAACTAAAGACACAGATTTCCTGGTAAAGAACAGGTTGCAATCTGAGTTCTCTTGAAGGGAAGAAAAAGTCTCCATTACATCAATAACATATCCAACAACTTTGGTTCATCTGAACTGGTTTTGATCAAATTTTTACGTGATTTTTCTTTGCTTTTAGATCATTTTAGAAACATTTTTAAGAGCATTTTATTGATCATTTTTGGTGACGTTTTAGGTCATTAAAATACGCCCCTACTTACTATAACTTGCGTAAGGAACTCTATAAATTAAAAAATGGTCCAAATCAACTAAATAATCCAGGAAAAGTATGTTCGAAATCAAACGTGTATCTTTTTCCGTCCATGAAGAGATACTTGCGCATTTCGCGGCATGCTTTGTACGAAGCGTCGCCAACTGCCGGTGGCTCCGCCCCCGCTGCGGCTGCGGTGAGCGTGAGAGAGGAGCGCGCCCGAGGGAGGGGCGGCGGCGGCGGCGGCGACGCGCCGTGAAGGCTCCGAGCGGCGCCGGGCCTTGATAGGCTCCGCATGCCCGGCCCGCGGGGCGATGGCGCGTCAATTAGCGAGATCCGACGCCTAATGAGCGGCCAAAGGGCCGGCGAGGCAGGCGGCGGGGCGGGCGGCGCGGCGGCGCTGACGAAAGCGGGCCGTGGGTGCGGCCGCCCAGACCCTCGCCGCCGCCGCCGCCACCGCCCCAGCCGCCCCCACATGCCGCGCGCCGCGCCGCGCCGCGCCACGCCGCTGCCGCCGCCGATCCCACGACGCCGGCGACGTAGGCGCTGCAGCCGACGCTGACGCAAAAGGTTAAACTGTTCTGCAGCAGATCCCAAAGGACATTACGCCAGACTTCATTTAACCGACGAGCGATGGAAGTGGATCAAGGCGCGAATCATATTGGGTCGCAATTGATACCCCTGACATCTGACATTTTCGTTTTTTCATGTGTCATTGGATTGTAGTGACAAGGTCTGAGAAGAAAAAAGTATTAAATTAATTGTAATAATAATAATAATATTGTTATGTAATATAATAACTACAATAATAATAATAACAATAATAATAATAATAATAATAATAATAATAATAATAATAATAATAATAATAACGTTAGAACCTAAAAACCATCGACCAATCACCTGCCTATCGACCGTTTACAATCTCTTCACATCGCTAATCAGCAATATAAGATATATGAACACTGCGATAATTATTCCGTCATAGAAGAGGAGCATAAGGGTTGCATCAAAAGGTCGATGGGTTGTAAGCATCAGCTGACAATTGACGCAGTTACCTTGGAATAAGTTCACAAAAAACGACACAATCTGCATATGTGCTACATAGTTTACCAGAAGTCATTTAATTATCTCCCGCACAGTTAGTTGCAAAAGGTTCTTGAGATATACGGTGCATGTCCAAAAATCAAACAGACTCTTAATGTAATGATGGCGAAATGGAGAAGGAACATATGGATGAGTTCGGAAAATATAGGAGTGGTCCATATTAAAACTGGAATGTTCCAAGGAGAATTACTGTCATTATTATGGTTTTGTTAAGCAATGAACCCGATGTCCAAACTTCTTAATAACAGCAAAATTGGATTCAAATTAACCAAAAGAAGCAACTCACGCCTGTTTCATTTGTTGTATGTTGATGACCTAAAACTCTATACAAAGAGCAGAGACAAATTACACGGTCCAATTGAGGTAGTGAAAGTGTTCTGTGAAGATATAAAGATGTATTTTGGACTAGATAAATGTCCCGTAATAGACATTAGAAACGGCAAAGTTGAAAGTCACAATGAACCAATTAGAGACATCAAGGAACTTCCACCTGATGAGGTTTACAAATATCTAGGTATGGCCCAAAGCTACCGAATGCATCATTCCAGCAAGAAGAAAGCTCTGATCGATAAGTATAGATCAATAATTACAAAAGGTCTGAACACTAAATTAAATGAAAAAAACAACATAGCAATTAACTCATGGACAATCCCCACTCTTTCCTATTCTTTCGGAATTCTCAAATGGTCGTGTGCAGACCTCACTCAATTAGATTGACTAGAAAGTTGCTTACTAAATTCGGGTACCTTCATACGAACTCGACTATACCTACCCCGAAGAGAAGAACGGAGCGGACTGTTAAAACATTGATCTGGGCTGTCCGGGTGACGCCACCCGGACAGCCCAGATCATGACTCTGGCCGCGGAAGCCTACGATATCACTGTTAAACATTGAAAATCTCTGCAGAATCAAAGAAAGAAAAATGAAGCAAAAGTTACTCTCGTGTGAAGATGCCTTAATGAAAATGGCTGTACAAGCAGATGATAAGTATATTCTACTAAACGTGAGTGCCTTAAACAATGAACAACGGCACCAAATGTGACAATTCAAAGAGATCTAGAAGATTGGCAACAAAAGACAATGCAAGGCGAATTTCCTAAAGATATCCATGAACCTCATATTGAAACACCATCCTTGCTGCAATGGCTATCAGACGGCTATCTATGCCCAGAAACAGATTTATAAGGGCAATCCAAGATAGAGTACGACGAACTAGAAACTACGAAAAACATTGCATGAACATGCCCGTGGTTGACAAAAGCAGGAAATGCGGCACCAGTAATAATAATAATAATAATAATAATAATAATAATAATAATAATAATAATAATAATAATAATAATAAATTGTCTTTATTAGTGGCGAGGCTCAGGCCATTAGCCCTGCTCTTCCGCCTAACCACAAAACAGAAAGTGGTGAAACAATCGAAGTTATTGTGTTACCAGTGGTGAAATAATCGAACTTATAACGGGTGGATGTTCCACACTTGCCCACAGTGCGTACTTGGGGAGACACAACCAACTATTTAAGATTGTCCATCAACAATTGGCTTTCAAGCACGGAATGTTAAATAGTGGAGCTCCACCGTATTATAAATACAACCCAGTACCTGTAATGGAAACAAACAATACCGTCATTTTGGGGACAGACTCCTAATAACAGAAAATACTGTGGCTTTCAATAGACCAGATATAACTTTTGATTGACAGGAACAAGAAAGAAGCTATGCTTGCTGATATTGCCGGACCATTGACACACAATCTAAAGAAAACAGAGGCTCAGAAAATTACTAAGTATGAAGATCTTGCTCTAGAAATAAAACAAATGTGGAAACTACAGAGTGTACTTGCTATTTCGGCTATAGCTGTAGTAACAAAAATTTTCAGGAAAAATCTAAAAAAAAATGGGATTACCTCAACAAATCCTAAATTACGGACAGAAAACAGTAATCTTGCAAACATGCCATATAGTTCGCTAGTTCTTGAACTAACACACATGAGACTCCCATGTCGGCCTTGGGGGTCAGAGTGAAATCTCTCTCCTCAGTGACCGAGCTTTTTCCTTATTGTGACAGGAATGGGCAAATTCAATCCAACACAAGCTGCTGAGAATTGCATGAAAATAATAATAATAATAATAATAATAATAATAATAATAATAATAATAATAACAATAATGCCGATCCGGGTAGCGGAGATCACTAAGGCAGTAGTGCTGTAGCGATCTTGGAGCGAAGGATTGTGGGTGCGAATCCCGCCTCGGGCATGGTTGTGTGTTTGTGTCTGTATGTGATTGTCCATTCACACGTCACCATCATCATCATCATCATGTACTTCATCCCCCCAGAGCAAACAACCCTGGCATGTAAAAATGGATTCGGCATATTAATGCTGATCTCCCGAAAAGATCACGAGCAGCTGCCTTCGGGAGAATATGATTAGGCCCCGGTGGGTTCAAGTGGCGCGTTCGCGTGGTCCAAGGATAGCAATTCGCGGGGGGGGGGGGAAGCCGGCCCCGTATCGCAGACGGTTGCGACAGCCATCGTCTGCGCAGAAGAGGCTGCACGTTCGTGTCCTTTGTACTCACGGCTGTATTTGTGATTGTCTCTTCACCGCTCATTATCATCCTATCACCTCATTATTCATAATACAAGGCGTAACAACTTTGTCTTGTCAAGGGATACAGCCGTAAAAAGATGATTCCCATAACGTTATTAATGATTCCCACACGTTAATCTGTTCGGGGCCTCGGAAGATAACGTGTAGCATGGTCGTAAATAAACGATACACTAATAATAATAATAATAATAATAATAATAATAATAATAATAATAATAATAATAATAATAATAATAATAATATGTCAATTTAACACATATTAACTGCAATTTGCAATATATCACGCATTACTTAAAATATTCATTTTGTTTTCCATTACCTTTATTACACTAATCTAACTCATTATTTTTGGAAATTTAGTAATAAATAATAACGATATTTTCGAATAAACGTATTGTAACTGTTTAATGTTACAATTTCTACGATTTCCTTATTTTCTCTCTACATGTCTCTGACCAATCGCTTAATTTCGCATCGCTCTCTGTGTCTCTTTCAGGTCGTTACTGAGCTTCCGAATCTTCTGAATGTGCAGAAACATTTGTGAGTACTTCGCACATCGCCAAGACTGAAACATCGCACATCGCAACTGACACATCGCAAGAAGAAATTCCACGCCGGGAAACAATTTGGCGGGCTCAGCAGCAGCGAGCGTGTTTCTGGAGGGGGAGGAAAGCGGTATCCACGTGCGAAAACGCCGGTGCCAGCAAATGTCCCGAATCATCGGGACATTTTCCAATACACTTCACGACACACATACATATGATACTACGAATTTATGATATACGTAAATACATATACACTAAACATACACTATATTCATATAGTAAATTCTACGAGGTTGCAGATTCGTCACAAGAGAAAAAATCTGTATAGCTTTTATTAACGATGCAACGTTTTTTTCTTGATTTTCCAAAAAAAAAATCCAAAGAAGTATGTCATAGAGTATGAGTGTTATATCTGTAATACTTTATCCATATTTTTATTAGATATTCATATTCTTAAATCCACTCTTTCTGACATGATTCAGTAAGTTTACATCTTTTGAACTAGCTAGGAGTGACGTCGGCAGTGAGGAATAGAACTTAAAATATGATTTTGAAAAATACTGCATACATGATATCGAAAAATCGACTGATACCAAAACGTCTGTCTGTCTGTCTTTTTTGGGGGGTACTTTACAGGAAGCCTAACATTTTCAAAATTTCCTGAAAAATTGTTCCAAATGTTTTGTTTTAACTTTTCCTCGGCGTAAAAGAACGCATACAACTGGCACATGTTTCATTTTCGTCCAAATCTATGAATTTAGGAAAATTCCGTAAGTTTGAAATTTTTTCGTGGTCTTATCACTTCAGTATTAAAGATTTTTCAATGACGTCATGCACAATTTTTCGCGTAATTTTGCGTGAAATATAAACAATTTTTAAATAATTATTTTCTCAAAAAACGGCTCCTCTTCTTCTTTAAAATTTCCTCTCTCAGCAAAGGACCATCAAATGTAATTGGTACAAGTCCCATTTCCCGCGAACTCTGAATTACCGAAAATTGCAAAAACAAAAAACAACAAAAAAGTTAAATTGCAAAAGTACAATATTGGTGATGGAGATTTTTTATTCAATGAAATTTGTTCTAAAAAATAGATATTTAAAACAATCCTGTAAAATTGTTTGAAAAAAGAGTCGTTTTGGCGGAATTTATGTTTGAATTTAATGCAATTTATAATTTGCTTCTCAAAACCCGCACTAAATTTTTTCTTTAATTTCTTTCCTCAGCTAGAGTAAAGGGAATATTTAAAATAGCACAGATTCAGTTTTCCACGAATCCTCTGTATATTAGAAAAATGCTAATGCAAATGTTCGACTTCTTTTTAAACGTTGGTTGAGTTCAACGGTCGAAGCTAACGGTCGAAGCTTGGGGTAACGTGATTGGCGTGTGGCAGTAGGGTCTTGAGTTCGGAACCCAGTGTGAAGGAAACAGTTTCACTGATTAGAAACACTTTAGCAGGTTCATGAAGTATTATAATATTCATTACACATAAAGAGAGAACGTATGTGCTGTTGTAGCACCAGTGGTTTCCATTGTTCCCTTACATTTCTTGAATACTAGTTTTTCAGTCCACATTATTCCAGTGTCCTGATGTTAGGTTTCAGAGAATCATTGATGACTATTCCTTAGCGCACTTTTTTCATTGATCTTCGACGAAAGCAAAAGCTGATCTGCTATTTCTCATAAAACACAAAAAATATTTCTGAAGAATCTCAATTTTTTACACATTCCTCGATAATATTTCTGATGGATTTACTCTTTTGATATAAGGATTGATGAAAGAATGATGCAATGAAGAAATAATGATGTAATGATGAAAGAATGATAATGATGTTCTTTAGATAGCGAAACACCCTTATGACATGGTTATATGACGGGAATGTGTACAAAGCGACATAAATATTTTGATACATCAGTCGGTGGGTTCCTTACTCCATTATCCTCACCATTGGCCTGTTTCTCGATATGTTTATTTATTTTATTTTTGACGCTTTCTATTAATTTTAACTTCCTCCTTCCCCTACACTTGTCTTCCTACACTATCTGAAGTACTGCTGTCAACACTCCATTTCCTCTGAGTATGTGACCTATTCAGTTTTCCTTGCGGAGTTGTTTGTCTTTTTGATGTTATGATATCTTTAAATCTACTTTACACTTCTCTATATATCATCATACCTTCCCACTTGACTCCCTGAATTGCTTCGTCGATTTGCTTCCATCGAAAGTTTCTTCAATTGCGTATGGTATTAGGTATTTACTTTAATCTTGAATTGTCGATGTTTCCGTATCAAAATTTCTAATTCAATTTTTTCGTTCTCACCCTTATATCAAACATATTGGTTGCGCATATATTAGATACAAACCATTACCTAAGAAAATAACAGAAAATGCCGAAATGGCACTATTTATCAAATTTGTAAAATTACTGCAGTATTTTATTGGTTAACTATTGATTCATAGACAAATTTGAATTAAATTGTCATGAATTCAATGCAAGAAAGGTTTGCCTGAAAGTCAAAACAGAGGAGATTTCTAAAAATACTATTAGACAGGAGCATACATAATACTAAATCAAGCCGAAATGGGAGAAAACGAAAGGGGGAAGATTAAGTTTTAGTGCCTCCCGTGAATATCACAGATCCTTGATGTTCTACATAAATATATCAATAATTGCAAGTCTAGTACAGCCACTTCTACAGTGAAATACCGTCCTAATACACTTGTCCCCCTCGGATTATTTTCAAGTTGAACGGAAATAATTTTTAACACGAGTTATTTGTTTTAACGATTTTTATGTATAGATTATGATTAATAAATCGTGAAACAAATAATTATCGTTATTTTTAGTGCACAGATTTGTTTTGTTTTATTTCGAAAATATCTCAAGATTGCACTTTATTTTGGCAAAATATTAATTGTACTTACGAGTAATTTCGTATGTTGATTTATTCTCATTCTTTAAATACAGAAATATAGTCACTAACAACATTAAACAGTATGTTATCACACATCATATAAATTATATCTACTCGCTATGTAAATGTAGTTTTACTGATTTTCACTTTTTAATTTCCAAAATATGGAACAAATATTTCTAGCTTCACTACCTACTCTATTTTGCGTCTGACTCATTTTTTTACAACAAAATTTAAGAATATTTTATTATAAGAAATGTTATCAGGATTTGTTAATTTTTTTAGCGAATTTTAGTGGAAAACAAATCTTTCCGAGATTACCGTATTTTTCCAAACATTTTAATTTTTAGACAATTAATTGTGTAGTACGCGCATTATTTTTTCCAGCATTGGTCTATTCTTGATTTAGACAATTAATTGTGTAGTACGCGCATTATTTTTTCCAGCAATGGTCTATTCTTGATCAGTCTCCCCCACTGCTGCTAAAAGTTTTGTGGCCTCACGATGCCATCGCCGTCCGTCCGAAGGCAACTCCTTCCGTACTGACACACGTATCCATCTTGTGGAGAGCTTTCGGGCGGAGAGCAGTTTTCTCTTGAGGGCAAAAGGAGGCCGATAATCGCACAAAAAACGCCTCGCGCTCCAGAGCGCCTGGTCCGCGCGCCGGGCCGCCCCCGCCGCCGCCGCCGCCGCCCTCGGCGCCGCCGCCGCCGCCCTCGGCGCCACCGTCGCCGTCGTCGCCGTCGCTGCCGTTCCGAGAGCGCCAGAAGGGCGGGGCGGGCGCGAGGCAGGGCGGGCTGAGTGGCCCGGCCACGGAAGAGGGAGGAAAAAATTCACTCGAGAAGAAATCTCTTGTCTCGCGTTTTGTCGGCTCTTGAAAGTCGGGTACGAAAAAAACAACAGAAATCCCACTATTCCCGAATAATTTATTGCAGGAGTGGTCCCGATGGTCCTTGCATATGGTTTGAGTAAAGAACAGACGCATCAGCGCTGAATATCAAGATGTGTTACAACAATTACAACGTGTAGTTTTCTCTTACTTTATACTATTTCATAGGCTGCGTGGAGCATTTACGGACATCTTACAGGGATTTGTAAAATTTTGCTACAGTATTATTCACTTCATTTTAATACACTTTTTCTTCAGATTTGTTCTAGAAAAGCAACTCATCTATAAATACTATATTACTGTACTCATTTAGGTCAGTAAATACATCTGTATTACTGTAGTACTATCATTCAATTGTAATTGTGAGTTATTAAACCGACTGTGTATATTTAGCATAAATGAAATATTTTCAATACTGATAAATTAAAATTATTTGTTATTAATCAGTTAAAAGATCTATTAAACGATAATTTTAAGTTTCCCGACGAATTCCTTAAATTAATTTCTTGAATTACTTGAGTGTTCTAATTAATTATACAAGTTTTCAGAGCACATTTTCCAACGGTTCTCCTCCGTTAATTAATAGAAAAATGTTTATAAAAAAATCACAGCGTTCAGATCGGTCTCCCCGGCTTCATCGAATTCCCTAACAACACGAACGTAGAGCAGCGGGTAGCGATTTAGAATCACTAATCCAGGGCATAAAGATTTAAGGTATATATTTATATGTCTTTGATTATATTATCCTTTCAAACCAAATTTGCTGATAGCCCTTCAATATTAAATAAGAACTGCCTGAAAGAAACTGAGGTGGCAGATAGGTGATTTCGAATGTTTCTTAAAGTAAAAAGAACTCAAAGTGATCTTCTAAAACAAAATATCGATTTTAAATATATTATATTTGATTTACTATACATTTGGATATTACATTACATACATATATTTGATTTATAATACATTTGATTTATGGCAAAACGTCTCTTCTTTTGTCCGTCTGTCTGTGAACAACGCTAGCGGTTAAGCTGAAGGGAGGATTTTTACCCAAAGTTGATATTCCCCAATCGATTTGGCTGATATTACAGCCCCTTGGATTTGAAAAGGATTCTTTGATTTTGAGTACTTTGAATGAACTCGTTATTTTCAAATTTTTCTCAAAAAATGGTTCAAAGTTTTCTTGTTTAATTTTTTTCTCGAATAGAACAAAAAAACGCATACAAAAATCATGTGTCTCATTTTCGTTGAGTTATCAGAAATTTCGAAAATTGTAAAGGTTCAAAACTTTTCGGTGTCTTCCCATAACTACAATATTGAAGATGAACTTTTCTTCAAATGAAATTTCTTCTTGACATTTAGTTCTTTAATTAATGTCATTTTTTAATAACATTAATCGTTTTCGCGCAATTTTGAGATATATATGTATTTGGCGTTATTGGATAGGTAGTCAGACTTCTCCGGCCAGCTACCGGTGTCCCCCATGCCTGGGCCTAGTTACACTCCCACGCTTAGGGGTAAGAGCGACATGAGTCGAACATGACGTATTCCCTTCACCGTAACTAGAAAGATCCGCCTGCTTGAGCTTTTCTTCGTCACACAGTTACAGAAACTGGGACGATTTTAAAGGAAAACTACAACTCCATTTTTGCCTGGACCGGGAATCGAACCTCAGACGACAGCCCAGGAAGCTAGTACGCTGCCCATGAGCCATTCCAGAAGCTGCAATTTTAAGATGAATATTAAAAATAATTTTTTCTGAAAAAACTGCACCATATTTTTCTTTAAACTTTTCGTACGGATAGTGTTAAATGCAGTGACATAAACGCAGTTTTGATGTATGCTTTTAGTTTTTCAAAAAATATCCTAATATAATTTTAAATATATCTCACGTAGGAAATTTTCACATTAAGAGCATTTTTATACACTATTGTATTTGTGAGACAGACAAAGTGTTTCAAATGATATTGAATGAAATTTTTCAAAATCTTAAAATGTTTTCTGTGAAATAAGCTCAAATTTGCGCACTTTTAGAAGTGCTCAAATGAAATTTTTTTTAAAAAACACCTACAAGATATTCAGTGAGAATCTGCATAAAACCGAGTTGTACTCTTCTATGATAATCTTAAAAGTCAAATTTCAACTCCTCTATTAGGGGATAAAAAATTGAGAAAATGTGAAAAATGTCTTTAGGTGCCGATAGGTAGCAGCTGGGAAGAGGGTGGGGCAAAGCAAGCCTATACTAAAAAGATTATAAAACTAACTAGTACGAGAATGTCTATGACATTCTGCAGCATCTCTGGTTTACTAACTCATATCGTAGAGTATAGAAAATTACATGATGTTGCAAAAAATCGAGGGCGAGAAATTCACAAAAACACACGGTCAGTCTGTCCGTCCGTCTATGAACAACACTAGCACCTACACCATGAAAACGATTTTCATCAAAATTATTCTTCAGTGTTCGATTTGATTGATGTTGGTATGAACTTTTAAAAGACCAAATCGGAATTTCTTAATAAATATGCAAAGTTGGCTTAATATCTTCATTTCAGAATTTTACGGTGCTCTGAACTCTCCATTTAACGTTGCTGACTTTGTTTCTAATTAGAATAATTTTAACTTTCTTTTAAAATTTAAACGGTGCATTCTAAACAAACAGAAACATTATTTAAGCAGTTTCACAGAAAGAATTACCATGGACGGTAGGTGTAGTGTTCTCATCATAGTTCTCGAAAATTCAATCCTGATATGCAATGATGAAAGATTGAAATGGAGTTCTAGGAAAAGAAATACTGAAGAATTAATATCTTGGAGACCTCGAGCAGTGATGTCTATGAAGTATGCACCATTGATTTCATGTTGCGTTAGGCGCATTTTTTCTCGTTTCCAGAGTGCATTTGGAGACAATAGAAGTCCTCACATTAGATATTTTGAGGTTCATTCACGGCTATTCATTGCAACAGCGCATCTGAAAGGAAGTTAATTTTTGGAGAGGATGTTAATTTCCAAGAGAATATTTAAGAAGTTGAAAAATTGTCCTTATATTTTATTTGAATTTTTTTATATTAAATTTTAAGAAGAACTTTACTCAACTTCAGAAATAAAACATTGAATAAAATGAGTTAGTAATTTGAATATTTTTTATTGTAAATATTGTTCTGCCTAATGCTAACATGATAAAAAAGTAATAAAATATAAAATGGGCTAAAAATGCTTAAAATTACGTTTATGAAATCTTAAACATCCGGCGAGTATTGTTTACTTTTCATCATCATGAAAAATAAAACTCTTTTCGAAAATTAAAAGAACACTCACATTTATAGAGGCGTAATATCTGTGATTACACTTTATGAAATTAACACCAATAATCTCAATTATAAATACATCGTTTCTGCACGGGTAGATTTACATTTACAAAGAATAAATGTGACCTCGAAATCTCAGGACCGTACGGAAATGCGCTTAAGAGTATAAATTGCTCATTTCATCACCGATTGTACGAGTCATTTCCAACTAAACTGTTGTCTGTTAGTGCCTTTCGACGGTGGAATGTTGTACCTACATTAAAAAGTACTTGCTTCAGTTTTGTGACGAGTATAGTAGGTGCAGTAGGAGGCCGTCATTTTAGTGTATATTTATGGGTTATAGTGTAAACAGTGTACAGCGTTATCATTGTGCCAATTAATCCCAAGAATGTTGTCAAAATATTAGAGGCAAGTTACCACTTCCTGGATATGGTAAAGTAATAGGTATCGAGAATATGGAGTTCGCGAGTATGTTGATCGATTGATTTTATCGTGTTTCCGGGCGCGTCAACTGCTTCGGTCATTAGTCCCGGTAGTGTAGTGCATGTTTTTATCTCGGGAGATGGCGGTGATCCTCCCCCATTTGATGGCGAGATCCGGCACCGACCTACCGTCGGCTAGTGGGGTTTCCCCCTAACCAGGACTCTCCCACCAGCAGGGCACCGCCCCAGCCGGGACAAGATCTAAGCTCCCGACTGGTCTCCCGGAATATGTGATAGTGTGGTGCATGTTAGTGTAACTGTGTGTGTAAGAGGAGATGATAAAACAAGGAAGAGGAAGGACAGATCGCGCGCGGTCCGTGGCCCATTCGCCTGGCGTTGATCGGAGAAACCACGGAAAACTACCGATCAGAGCAGCCGGCCGCTAGAATTCTCCTCCAGACAGCGACTGAATTCGACCTAGCTGAATAGCTAGTATCGAAAATCCTGCCGCCGTCAGGACTTGAACCTAGGACCTCCCGGTCAGTGACGCTGCAGTGACATCAATTGATGCACTGAGCTACCGCTACCGGCGCGAGTATGTTTTGTAGCACATTAATTCACAAATACAATGGAATAGATATAGAAATGCATAAATATACGCTGGATAGTAATAGTGATTTTGAAGAACAGAAAGGACCCGTATCTAGAAGTTGTCTCCTCCAACAGTACGTCATCTCCAGAACAAAAGAATTCTTCAAGTACAAGCGAGTACGAAACCTCTCCATCTGAAATTCCGAGGCCCAGTTTATTACAACATATTGATGACAACATACTGAAGAATATTTATGAAGCCTATTACAATCGTAGCTTCGATTACTATAGCAATGTTATGAGACACTATAAGTGGATTCGAAGTAAATTAAATTGTACCCTACTTTAAGAATATGTGACTAGCGAAGAAGAGATCGAGATCATTTCAAGTGAAACAAGCAGTCAGCATTAAAAACTTTAAAGAGTATGTAATGTCACAAGTAAATTGGGCAAGAGGATATGAATCTTCGGTTTATTATGGGTGTCTGCAAAGAATAAGCAGAGGGCAATATAGCAATATAGGCACGATATTGAAATAGATGCGTCTTTGGCCTTTTTGTTTCTTCACGTTACCGAAATTCCTCTTTGAATAAACTATCATTCTATTGCCTCTGTGATATGATGTTCAGTTTTGCATGAGAATGACTCATGCCACTGTTTTGGGATCAGCTATTTTATGCACGTTTGTGTGCGGTTCTGAGCGTTCGAGATCACGCACATCCCTTGTTAGATCTGTCTTGTTCGGTTTCTTCGGCACGACTTTTACAAAAATCATAGATTCCCAGCTTAAGAAAATTTCATTTTTCACGTCAGAAAAGAGAATTTACGAAAAGTAATTTCAATGCATGTACTTGAAATGATAACGTTTTGAATAGTATCTGCAAAGACATCCGTATTCCAAACAAATCGATTCATAATCAAGCCAGCAAATTATTGCATTTAATAAATACTAATTCTTCGATTATTAACACTCGTTACGAAAATCGACCAAATGAATGCATGAATGAAATAAAAATAAAAATGTATCAAATACAGAAAAATTCGAATACAAGTGGGGAGAAGATACACAGAGAAAACAGAAACAACAGTGCGATACTACTCGTGTAGTTCATATCCGCAGTTTACTTATAGTAAGCTAGAATATCAAACAAAAGAGGCACGTGTAAATACGGCTCATATTGGGCAGCGTGTTTTTGTTGAAACCGATCCTCTCCACTTTCACTCGCTCCACAGCGCGGAAGAATCGCGGCGGAGGTGGTGGCAGAGGCGGAAGCCGGGGCGGAGGCGGTCGCGGCGGTCGAGGCGGCGAAGGCGGAGGTGGCAGAGACATCGGAGTCGGAGCCGAAACGCAGGCGGAGGCAAAGGCGAAGGCGGCGGCGACGAGAGGTGGCGGAGGCGGAGGTGACGGAAGCAGCGTCGTTGGCGATGCAGATGCTGGCGGTGGTGACGGCGGCGGTGGCGGAGACGGACGGGGAGGCGGTGGAGGAGACGGAGGCGGAGGCGGTGGCGGAATAGAGATGGTGCCGACAGCGGTGGCGATGGCGGAGTCGGAGACGGTGACGGAGGCGGTGGCGAAGGCGGAGACGGAGACGGAGGCGGAGGCGGAGGTGGTGGCGGTGCTGGAGGTGGCGGCGGAGACTGCGACTGTGGCAGTATAGGCAGTGGCGGCGGAGGCGCGGCGGTGGCGGCGGCAGCGTGGACGGTGGCGGAGGCAGCGGAAGCAGCAGCAAAGGTGGAGGTGGCGGCGGGGTTGGCGGATGAGGCAGCGGCGGCGACGGCGGTGGCGGAGTTGGCGGAAGCAGCAGGAGTGGCGGCGATGGCGGGCGTGGCGGCGGGGTTGGCGGATGAGAGAGCGGCGGCGACGTAGGTGGCGGTGGCGGAGGTGGCGGAAGCGGACGCGGCGGTGGAGAGGTGTGGCGGAGGGGGTGCGGCGGGCGTTGCAGATGCAGCGGCGCCAGGGGTGGACGCCCGAGAGCGGGGAGCAGCGCGCATTGCGACAAATGCAGAGCCAGCGAGGCCCTGGACAACCAGATGCGGCTTCCGAGGAAAAGTAAGCGGAAACCAACTGGGGCCTGTGTTGAGACGACAGTCGTGGTAATAAAGGTGCGTCAAGTAGAAGTGAAGTGAGAGCATAAGATGCGTTGAAGAAAAAGTAGCACGAATTATGGCTTCAGTTTGTAGGTGTGAACAGGAATATCGTCAGTGACGTTTGGTTGTAGGTTCGGAAAAGTAGTGACGAAGAGTTTGGGGAATACGGTGATGGAAAAAAGCAAGGAAATGTTGAAGAACTGATGGAGCATGGTGTGAAAGACAGTCAGCAAATAGGGAGGATTTTACTGAGGGAGACGATGAAGGAGACGGCGAAGTTGCGAAAAAGGAGGGCGAGAAAGAGACGGGCATGGCAGAGCGGACGGACAGGGCTCTGGTGGGAACGGTTGACAGGCAGGGAGCAGTAGGGGGAGGGGAAGGATAGGAGGCGATGGGGGCGGGGAGGGCAGCGGTCGGTCACCCGACCTCCCGCGGAGGGCGATGGCTCGTCGCGAACCTGCCCGGAAACCGAGCGCCGCGGCGCCGCTCCCCCGCCTCGCGCCGTCCCGCGCCACGCCTCCCCGCCGCGCCGCGCCGCACCGCGCCCCGCCCCGCCCCGCCCCTACCGGCCAGGAGGCCAGGGGCTGCAGCGTCGAATTCCTAATAGGAAGGGTAAGGCGATCCGCTGTGTGAAGTGCTGGGACCCCGTCTCTGACAGAGTGACAGCCAGAAGGAAGCCAGAAGCGCGGAGGAAGAGGCATGTTAAGCTGGCCGGGCGGGGGCGCCGGGCAGGGGCGCCGGCCGGGCCGAGCGGGGCTGCGAGCGGGCGCCCCCCAGGGGCCGCCACCTCTGCGCCCGGCTCGCCGCTTCGCACTTTATTGCTTCCCGACGTACGTTCCTAGCGTTGCACTTTTGAAAATCGCAAGAACACTCCTAGTGACCTCCACCAAATCAGAAGTATTTTTTGATAATGACGCTCCTTCAAACAAAAAAGAAGAAACTACTCTCGCAAGACTTCGCATAGGACATAGCCGTCTTTCCTCCTCACATATGTGCAAGAAAAAATCTCCATCGCTTTCTATATCGTGTAACTTCCCAATAACTATTCAACATATCTTAATATATTGCCCAGTGTATTTATAATTACGAACGATATGTTTACTTTCAAATTGTGATTCCAAATTACTACCGGAAACATCTCACATTTATAAAAATGTATGTCTACATACTCTAATTAGGTATTTATTAATGTCATCAAATTTTTGAAGGATATAAAATTATTTGATAAACTTTAAAGAAATTATAAATGGTCTCTAATGACCTTGCTGTTCATGCGACGAAAAAAAATTAAACTCACTTGAAAAAGAAAGCCTATTAAAAAAACTCACGTGAAAGAAAAAACAAGAATTTCGAAAAGGGTCCAGAAAATTCGAAACATTTATGAAAAATAGTTAAATTTTATGCAATGTGGCACACATTTAAATACGTTTGTAGATTAATATTAATGTATACATAAAATATAATCTCATTGGTCTAAAGTGGTTATACAAATACACAACTTTTGACGTTCACCGTCTCGCCAGGTGTTGCAGTCTTCGTAATTGTATTCTTCGCGCCTTTTCCCGTCTCCAGCAGAAATTATTTCGACTTAGAAGACGTGGACCAAGGTTTCATTTAATCTATCTTCAGATCACCTTAAGCTAATTAAGATTTACTTTATTTTACTTTAAACAGAGACATTTTTGTTAATTTTAATAGCATTTGAACTATGATAAACGGTGAACTGTTTTATCTGTGCCTGGGTTACGTAATGCATACTCAGTATGTAACCCATGTGTTTTACAAGACAATATAATTAGATTCTGCAGAGAGATTAGAATTGCAAGACAATAAAAGTCATTCTTTTAAAATACAAGTATTTGAACATACAGTGAGTGGTCAGTGTTTTCTATAATCATATACTCGTATTCTAATGATAGCAATACAATTAAAAAGCAATCTATCCTTGAAGTAGCCCAAAGACGACATGCTTTTAATATTATCGAATAAATAGAGCGGGAGAGTTGCTGTTATTAAATTGCTGTTGTAAAAATTTTATGATGCATTATAAAGATGGACGTAAAAATATTGCGAAATTATTGTGATAGAGATTTATGTGGATTCTTTCTACCCAGAACTTTTTTCCGGACTCCAGTCACAGGCGTATCCAGTCTATATGATCGTATCCTCATCGAAGTAATTCAGCAATTAAGACGCGCTCGCCATTCATAGAGTTATATTTAAATCATAACATTTAAGAGCCATAATGTTTCTAATTCAGAAAATCTTGAGTCATGCCAGAAAAAATATACATGCTGTGTATTAGTGTTCATTTAATATACAAAGAAGTTTATATACGCTACATATTCAGTTACCTACGTCCAACATAGAAGTTGAAATTACAGTGTTATGCCAACTTGTAGAATGAGCTACTTAACTAGCACCAAAACGAACGGGAATGAAAAATAATGAACGAAAGCCTTCGAAGCACGAACTATGATATAATTTTATTAGGAACCAGCCCAGCTGGGTTTCGTAAGAGAAGATCATGTGCAGAGGATATTTTTGCATTAGAACAGATAATACAAAACAGATCAGAATTCAATTTTAAAACCCTTCTAGCCTATTGATTTTGAAGAGTTTTGCTAGAATTTACGGAGATAAGATGCAGTGTGTGGTGAAAAAAAGGATTCCCTAAACCTTTTATCCACATCTTAAAAGTTATAGTTTATAGAACAGACTTTGAGTTGACACTGTTGAAGTATTGCCATCTAAAATACAGAGAAATTGAGAACTCAATATAATTAGAGACTGGAAGAGAGAGAGAGAGAGAGAGAGAGAGAGAGAGAGAGAGAGAGAGAACACCATCATGAATCAATATCATATTAACTCTTTGCTATTCGCTGATTATCAAATAATCATTCGAAAAAACGAACATAAATTGCAAATGTCATTACACAGGTAAACTAAATAAAACATATAATCAGAAATTTTCCATTTAGAAAATTAAAACAATGGATTTTTATTTCATATTTACCAAATGAAAACAAAAACCGTCATAACTAACAAACTAATAGAACATTTTCAGTATGTCGGTTTTGACTTATATTATGCTTAGTGTGCGGAAATTCACGTATTTATTTTATATAAACTAAGGCATTTATTTTTATTAAACTAGGCAGCGAAATAACATTTGTCTGGCTAAAATAAAAGGTAAAAACAATGAAAAAATGTTTATGAAAAGGATTTATTGTCAAGAACTTTTACGTAATATTTAAAATGATTAAGTTTTTTTTAAAAATTCTAACTCTTAAAGGCATATCAGCACTTTTTTGTAAGGAAACTATCTTTCCTTTGTCATCTTGATTGCTCATGACCACCAGGTATTTTTATTTTTGCCAATATCAGTAAGATATTTTTTTAGTTTCACTGCTGAACATTATTCAAAATGTAAGATCACAGTAATTCTGAGTAGGATGATTTGTAGAAGATTGAAAACATGACTGTCCAAATAGAATTGTGTTTCTCGACAAATCGTATTATATCACATGTATTATGTATTATATCACATGTATGAACAGCTTATAGTAAAAGAAATAAAATGAATAAAAATTATTACAATGTTGACACCTATCAGAGAGATAAAAAATAATAAATCACCTCTCGTGAAAGGTAAACCGGTCTCTCAACGTATCGTAAGACAGTTAATTACCTGTGATTAACACAAAGAGTGATTTGAAGACGTAGGAGATCACACCCCATATATTCATACTAGGTATACTCATACTTATAAAGAAGTGATGCTCAATAGGAAGCCGCCAGTTTTGGCGTTGACCAGCGTGCCTTCACAAATGGGTCCGCCCGCCATCTCCGCTGAGAGGCCCGAGTCTCTCTGCCCACCACTCGCGACCGCCCTGAGAAGGGTAATATCCCCTGGCTCGACACCTGTCCATTCTTCTGTATTGATACTGTGTCGAAGCAATTCTCAGCGAGCACCCTTCCTCACGCAGTCGTCTAGCATGTGAGATTACCCAGGATTATCTACGGAAGATGTAGCAACACCACGTAAATTCCTTACGATTTTCATTCCTTCTGTGTTTTGTCGAAAGCTTCCATGGACTTCTCATCAACCGAATCTGTCTTCTTGAACCTTCTGATTTTAACATTGTGCTAAAATGACAATCACACAATTCATTTGCTGAGTCATTCGTCGAAATAACCAGCTAGATTTATTGACTTCCACGATGTGACACTTTTCCAAATTATGCTTCTTCTCGCACAGGCCCTAAATGCTTTACTGATCAGTAATCGACTTCCAGGAACACAGCGACCGCCGATTCACAACCGTTAGGGATCCACAACCTTAGATGGCAGCCAACAAGATGCCGTGGCAAGGACCAGTCAAGTTGCGTTCTATAAGAAGTTGAGCATAAAATAATAATAATCATTGACATGTAACTCACGGCTATTCCTTCTGAGTACTACTATTCTTTGATTTTAAAGCGTATTAAAGAAATAAGCACGCACATTTTCTTGCGATCATTTAATCATAAATAGTTCAAGAAGAGACCTTACAGGAAAAAGAAGGTAAGAAACTAAAATTCACAGTGCGTATTCAAAACGTTAAACACTGAAAGAAAACCATTTTAAATGTAGGAGCTAGGTGAAAAACATTTTTTATAAGATTTTTTGATAAATAAAGTAACTTTCCAAACAATGTTTAAATTCATTAAACTTGTAAATATCTATAATTAGGTGAATTTCTATTCACACACTCACTACATATAAAACTATATTTTCTGATGAAGCTTCTACCCTTCTTCACAGACTTCCGCTATTAAGAGCCCACCAACGAAGTTGACCACAGTATCCTTGTAGAAGCGCTTTCATTGTCTTTTATGACCACTCTGTCAACAGTCAGTAAAATTAAAGTTTCCTACAGTGGTCGCCCAGGATGGAATGTACGAAGAGGATCGAATTAACAACTCTGACTTGAAAGAAGAATCTAAATGCAAATACAGGGCATATACTTTCATAAAAAAAATTCTTAAATTAATTTTGCGGCTAGAAAATGTGAATATATTTCAGAATTATAAAAAAGAGAAAAGTTAGAATATGATAATAATGTAAAGTGTAAAGTACATACTATTTTGTTATTGGTTCTTTTTCCAGCCGTCGAATTTTAAGATTTCATCTGTAGTGATTCTAAGACCATTCGCAAGTCATTAAAACTCTAATTTCTAGATATAAGCAGCTCGACTCCCGGGCCGACATAATCCTGATCTTGAAATTAAAATTTTGATAATAATATTACATAAACATCTCAAATATTAGTTCTTAGTTTGAAATGTACTAGTTTCATTAAAGAAGTCTTGTGTTTATTCATTTTTAACATACAAATTAGTGAGATAGTTACGAAATACTTCACGAAAGTAATTTGAACTGAGGACCTACGACATTTATCGTATATATTATTTTTCTTCAGCTTCGTTACAATTTTGAGAAGCTTAAGGAAGCTTAAGGACATGTTGATTTGTAATATTGTTATTCATTTACATCCATAATTAAGAATTACGAGCATCTACAATAATTATAAGACAAAATGAGTACAAAATGTGAAATACTGTACAAGGACCCGAATGTACACGTACTACCTATTCCCTTGTATTTTCATTTATATGCCTTTGCAGAAAATGCGTTCATTAATCTTACTATGAGGCGCATCCAAAAAAGAAAGTTTCCCTGGGTTGTCAACAAAAAAAGAAAAAAAATGTTAATGGAAAAAAATATTGCAGCAGATAAAGTTCTAGTTGCACTATTTTCCACATAACCATCATCAGAACTGAGTAAGTAGGATCAACATTTATAGATCGTGCCGTCTGGGAAAGGTATCAGTGTTTGACAGCCACTTGCAAATCTGTATCACTGAAATGATAAACACAATGCTAACCGGACAGGGATTTCTTGAACGAAAAGATGGAAATCTCTGGGAACGAAATTCAGACTTTAGGACATATAGTCAAATACCTCTCAGGGGAACTACTGCATGTGTTGTCAGAGAAGCCGTGTGTAGCCGTGAGGTATCATGCAGGAAGACATGTGCATTGAACACTTCGCGTCACTTGTTCTGAATGGCCTTTCTCAAATTCTGTTGTTTTCCACAGTAATGTTTAGTGTTCGTCGACTTACCTCTGTCCAGTTTTTGTAATAATTTGACTCAAAATTACGTGAAAACTATTCATATTTTGGAAACAAGTAATTAAAATATTTCCCTGATCTAATTTTCAAGAATAGATTGCTGGAACAAATAAACCACCTGAAAAATAAAATTGAAGGTGTAGGAAAGGTTCAAAGAGTTAAAGACTTAAAAATCACAAAATGTTTATTTATGAAAATCGGACCCTTGACGTCAGTATGCGCGCATTGCTGTATTCGAGAAAAATATTAAAGAAAAATTGTTGGGTCAATTTTCTTAAAATTCTGAAAGACTTTGTAACAACACAGGGGCAGACAAATGAGCAGACGGACACCGAAGGATAGATAGAAGAACAGACAGACGGACGGACGGAGGAACAGATGGAAGGACGGACGGACAGACGGACAGACAGACGCACGGACGGACAGACAGGCAGACAGACACACGGACGGACAGACAGACACACGGACGGACAGACAGACACACGGACGGACCGACAGGCAGACAGACGAACAGATGGGCAGTCGGACAGACAGACGGACAGACAGACGGACAGACAGACGGACAGACAGACGAACAGGCAGACAGACAAACTGACGGATAGACGGCAGACAGACGGACAGACGGATTGACAAAAAAGTTCGCTGACGGACGGACAAACAGACGAACGGAGACTGAGAGAGAAAGAGACGAACAGGCTGATGAAGGAGTAAGTAAAACAAACTGAGTAAATTATTTGAAGCCTGAAGGGCGCAAATCGATGACTTGATAATGAGCAAAAATCTTGATCGGTGTGAATTTGTATCGCGTCCTCGAGTAAAGTGGGACAACAATATTCTTCCATAAATCTAATATCCGAATATTTCAAATGTTCTATTAATATTTTAGTAGTGAAAACTATTCACATTATTTTTTTGCAGTAAAGTGTGTTATGTTTTTAAAATGGAATGCTTAAACTTTAAAAATATTTCTTATAAAAATGGACTGCTCTTAATATTTTAAATATTGCTGCCACTATTAATTACGGACAAGCGTAACAACACCCCAATTATATAAACAATGACCATAACTCAATATATAATGAATGGGTCTACACGGAGTATTTGACTAAAGAATCGTAAATTAATGCTTAAGTCAGTATACTTGGGTTTTTCTAACGTGTCATCTGAGGGTAGTATCTACAAGACAGAATATGTCCCGACTTTTTGTGTCTTTCTCGGTCTTGCCGCAAGATGTCGCATAATCGCGACCGTTTCAAGCAATGCTGCTGATCAACTAGCAGCACGATCGATAAAAACGCGCAAAGCCGTGCCATATTCCATCTTGGAGTTACTACACTCCGATGCCTCGTTAGAAAAACCGGAGTATAGATGGGGAAGGCTCACAAGCTCCTCAGTGTTTCCTTGGCAGGCCGCGCTCTCGGTTTGGCCGTCGCCACTCGCAGTTCCCGCCCCGCCCCCCGCCGCGCCTCCGCACTCACGGCCACGCTGCCACCCACGCCCCTCGCCGCCCGTTGCCTACCGACCGCCCTCCCGGCTGCTGTCGGGCGCCCGCACACAGAACGGATTTCTTGTAGCGCGCCTCACCCGGCCTAGCCCCGCCCAACACGCTTCGCCACGCCACACTACATCCCTCTCCATCACGTCACGTCCCGCCACGACGCACTCAATCCGCCACATCACGCTAAAGAACGGTACGCCTCGCCAGGCGAAGAAACGTGACGGATCGCCCCTCTCAACACGCCACGCCACGCCACACCGCGATCCGTCCCGCCCCGACACTCTACGGCATGCTCCGCCACGCCACGTTACGGAACGGTACTCCACGCTACGCCACCACCCGCCACGCCACACCGCGCTCTGCCCCACCCCGACACTACGTCATGCTCCGCCAAGCCACGTTACGGAACGGCTCTCCACGCCACGCCACGCCGCCCCCCGCCACGCCACATCGCGCTCCGCCCCGCCCCAACTCTCTATGGTACGCTCCGCCACCCCACGTTACAGAACGGCACTCCCCGCCACGCCACGCCACCAACCGCCAGGCCATACCGCGCTCCGCCCCGCCCCGACACTACGGCACGCTCCGCCACGCCACGTTACGGAACGGCACTCCACGCCACGCCACGCTACGCCACCACCCGCCACGCCACACCGCGCTCTGCCCCGCCCCGACACTTTACGTCATGCTGCGCCCCACGCCATGTTACGAAACGGCTCTCCACGCCACGCCGTCACCCGCCACATCGCGCTCCGCCCCGCCCCTACACTCTTCGGTACGCTCCGCCACGCCACGTTACGGAACGGTACTCCCCGACACGCCTCGCCACCACGCGCCACGCCAAACCGCGTTCCGCCCCACCCCGACACTATGGCACGCTCCCCCACACCACGTCACGGAACGGCACTCCACGCCACGCCACACGCGCCACGCCACGCCACCACCCGCCACGCCACGCCACCACCAGCCACGCCACGCCATCACCAGCCACGCCACGCCATCACCAGCCACGCCACGCTGCGCCCCGCCCCGTCCTGTTTCGCGTGACGTCGGCAGTGGCTGCGGCGACGTAGTGGTTAGCGACCGCGCCCTCCTCCGCACCGCAGAGCCGATTTCGACCCCCAGCTTCTAGGGAGGGGGTTCCAAATGGGTGAGCTGCAATGTTGCCGCACCTCACCTAAACATCACAGGGTTTCGATTTCGAGTCTCGGAAGCAGCACGCGCATGAGGTTCGCACTTGCGGTTACCCCCGCACTCGTCGAGCAAATACTGGTCAGGAGGCTTTGTTTTCCCTGGCATGATTTCTTCCGCAATTCATCCTCTTCTACCAACACACGCTGCCGTGAACATCCCGACAGCGAAGATTGTTCTGCAACCGATAAATGCGATTGCCCTTTGAATGCTACATCAGCACTTTCACTAAAACTGGATATTCGCTTACAAATGCAAATTTTGGATTTACGAAACATAAATAATTTATACAATAATATAATATGGGAAATATAGTTAGTAAGAAAAAAATATTTTATTCCGGGAATATTGTATTCATTTTGATAATGATACGGAAAGTTACCATAATGTGAAAGTTCAGCTTTGACTCACGAATATGTTATGATTAACTTTTTGGTTTTCGGAGGCTATCTCAAGCCACATAGAAATTATAATCCGTAAATGTTCAATAAAATCAATGTGGATAACAGAGACTAACATAATTAGCCGTATATGTAGCAATTTGTACTCCCTCTAAATAAATGTATTACGATACGCCAATTTGCAGTTAAGTTTTTGGGACGTCGTACGTTTCATTTTCTCACTTTACTAAATACATACGAACATAAAGAGAAAGTTTTGTATAAATTCCTTGATGTCAGCGGAGATATTTTGGTAATCAACAATAATCACTAAGGAACCAAGATATATCAATCACAGAGTTTTTGTAATATATTTAATATTATAAATGCTAATTATCCAGACATTACATATTTGGGGAATCTTATCTCATCTTCAACCGAATGAAATTTTATTTGAAAACGTGAGTTCGACTACCCAACGACTTAGGGGAATTAATTTACTAAATAAAGGAAGAAGATTTATCCACGTTTCATTACCAGCGTCGTACAATACGAGTTTTTCTGTCGAAAAATCGCTGATTTCCCCCGTAGCTTTGCAATCCTTTCTCTTTACTACGTAAGTACGTAGAAAATCGAGAAAGTAAACTTTTTTAATGGCAAATCTATATCACGTCCCCGAATTACGTGTTTTTCTTTTGAAAAATCGACAGGAAAATCAGGAGTAATCAGATGAATCGTAATCAGTATCATTCGTATTGATTTTCTCACTCCATTTTTCTTTCTCTTGAGTTGTGATTTTACTTCAATATGCTAGTGAGAAATAAGATGCGTTTATTAAGTTGTAACAATTGCAGATACCAAGAAAACAGTAATTAATAATAAATTCCTGCTTCATGAATTTTTCCTATCACAATCTAGATTGTTTGGTTCGTTCCGTAGAACATTTTGAATGTTCACTGGAATTAAGGAATTTTTAACCCATTACTTTTAGATGTGCCCAGTGCGAGTTCCGGTGACAATCACCGACTGGTCCTCCGGGACAGCACTAGTGTATTCGCACGCAAATTTAAGTGCCGGTAGCATGAAGCAGCACTCCCGGTGAAAGTCAGAGCGATTCGACTTTAATTCACAGTTACTTAGGAGTACGTCAACCACGTTACCAGAGCATAAGTACTTCCAACTGTGCAACTCTTTTTCTTTTCATCGCTCCGAAACATTTTGCTTGACAACTTCAAGTGTCTTAATGCATTTACAACGTAATTACGGTTGACGTGTCAGCTTAAGCGTGGCCCATTCATCCTGAAGGCTGATTAGCTCCCGAGATAACACCCCTTTGGCCCTCCGGCGCGGCGCGCTGGCTGCACGGGGTTCCCCGAGGCTGCGGCGGCGTGGAGGGGAGGGTCACGTGGGTGCTCTTGCCGCCGCGCACCCTGCCCTGCCGCCGCCCCCACGCTCCCCTGTGACGGGTGTTCGTTGCGCCTTGTTTGCTGTTGTCAGCCGGGTCACGGCCCTCTGAGGGCTGCTGCCATGCATTGAAAGGCAGCGGGGCTAACAATCGTATCCTTCTAAAAATCACGGAGGTGGAGGTTTCAGGGTGGTGTGAAGTATTATTTTTTAAACGAAACGGCACTCTCAACGTTTTTACGTAAATACAACATTTTTACGTGATCAATCTGCGATTCAAAACTATACAGACCCAACATGCAAAATTAAAAACATGGTAATGAGTGATATGACTTTAGTGTTGTTTTTGTATGTAATATTCGCCTATAGAGAAAATGATCGATTCCATTTCCAATTTGAAGTGTATTTCAAAAACAAAAATAATTGAATGCAGCGAAAATGATATACGAATATGTTGTAATTCACTACGTTCAATATAAATTCAATTTTTATTTACGGGTATTTAGTAATTGACTTCTGTTTCATTCCTTCGGCATATTCTCAATCATTAAATTTGACAATTTGATACAACGAGTACGAACAGAAGACTATTTCATTGATACAGACATGCTTGTTGCCTGTTTTGTATCGATTTAACTTTGTCACTTCATAAGAAACAAAAAATCCTCAACTTCCATAAATTCGTTATTGCAGACTGATTAAGTTTCATTATCAAAATAAACACAGAAACATTTCAAAAATAGAAACACCTCAGCTAATTAAAAATGAATAAGAATGTATGCAAAATCAAATTAAACAGCTTAGGTTCACTCGTGTTTCGATTGAGCCTTCTGGATAATATTGTTTCCACGACATGCTTCTGATTATGGTGGACGGAAAGGTATGAAACACTTTATCAACAACATCAATGCAGAAATGTTATATCTGAATAACAACTCCAAAGTAAATGAATTATTTAGACGAATTGTTGATAAGGATGAATTTACTCTCCTTGTGTATAAAAAAAGAAAGCAAAAGTACTCTTCAAGCAACGAAGATCGGAGCAAGCTCTTCAAGTAGGAAAAATCGCACAAAATATCCCTCTGCAAAATATAAATATCTACTTCTGTTGAATAACATATGATTTTACATATTTACGTGTATTCCATTAATCTTTCATTCAATTTCCATTCATTTCTTTCTCTAGAAATGCGGGAATTCGGACAGGGGATTTTTGGCCAGGATTCGTGCTTTCTTGCCCAGGATGCGCTCGGATAACAAACTCGACCTGTTTTCAACGCAGAAGCGCACAGCGGCGCGCCGTCTTGGGCGTGAATGCATCGCCGAGGCTACTATTGAAAAATTTGCTATGCTCCCTCGCTGCCTGGGTTGCGGGCCCACAGCGCAAAATCGCGAAGCCTTGAGATGACATTTTTTCCGTGATACTGCAGAGACTCGGCGTAACCAGATAGAACCTTCAACTTTCTTACATTTTAACTAGTGGCAAGCTAATATCTCCAGATAACAGTGTAGTCAGTAGAAGATGTGCATTACATAAAAGTAAATTTGAAAATTTTCCGCAGAATTTCGGGGATTAATTTGATAATATTTATCACACGTTTGAAATAAGTGACAATTCCCCCTCCCCCATGTTTAACCTATGCGAAAGGTGCCCACGTGTGAGCAATTTTGGCCGTCCAGTTTTAACGCATCTCATTGACTTATTGGTGATTCGGAGGTCGTCAGAGGCTAAGGTCGTTAGTCCCGTAAGTGTTTTCTCTAATCTAATTTTTTCTCTCTAAATGTGAGAGGTGATGTTGATTTACCGCCGCTGGATAGTGAGATCTGGTGCGCCGACCTACCGTGGGCTAGTGGAGTTTTCCACAACATGGAATCTCCCTCCAGCAGGGCACTGACCGAGCCGGGACAAGCTGTAAGTTCCCGACCGGTCTCCCGGGACATGCGGTAGTGTAGTGCATATAAGTGTAGGTGTGTGTAAGTAAGAGGTGAAAAGAGGACAAGGAAGGGGAAGGAAAGATTGCGCACAGTCTCTGACCCATTTGTTGGGGTACTGCTCCGGGATTCTCTGGTTCTTATCGGAGAAACCACGGAAAAATACCGATCCGAGCAGCCGGCCAATAGAATTCTCCTCTAGACAGCGACTGAACTCGACTTAGCTATCTAGCTAGTGCCAAAAATCCTACCACCCTCGGGAATCGAACCTAGAACCTCCAGGTCAGAGAGACTGCGTTGACAATAGTTGATGCCCTGAGCCGCCGCTCCCGGTTTACCGCATCTCGTGTTCTCAGTTTCGAGGGAGGGGTGGGGTGAGAGACGACGGGCGACGGTGCGCCTTCCCCAGGGGAAGGGCGCGTCGCCGCTGTCCTTTCGGATCAGATTTATGGGCACATCTTTCAATTTAGTACAAGGGTTCCTTCGAACTTGTGTCCTGAGCCCGTAGAAAATCAGAGTAGCGATTGATGGATTGCGTTCGTGACAGTTTTGCTCACCGAGTTGTCCACAGCTGCCTCTTTCCCGGACGGGTCACGTATCCCCAGACCGTAAAGGACCCCTTTTTGATTCACGCTTTAAAAGAACGAAACTAAACGGAATTCGCTTCTAAGACCCTCCAGTGCTGTTTTTGAACGCTCGTCGCGCCGCAGGCAGAATTTCCTAAGATTCACAGACTAGAGAGTTTTTATTAATACGATTGATGAATTTTCGCTTCGGGTTCGCAGAGTCAGAAACTTCATTGTATGACTGAAATGGCAGTTTGATACGAGCGTTACAGTTCTGTGAGTAAAAAGGTATAATAACGGCGTAGACTGGCTCATAAAGGAAATAATGTATTCTCAGAGAAATCCTAATTAAAAACAATGTGCCTAAATTTTATATTTTTAAATAAACTGATTATATTCTGATGCTAGGTGTTCTTGTGCATATAATTAGCACGGAGTTAAATTCATCGTATTTTCTGTTTCATAGAGATTTAAATTACAAATTTTCTTTATTCTCCAGAAAGTCCCCTTCAAGAACGGAAACGTAATGTCAATAGAGTTCGGAGTTCTTCGCAGTAATATAGAGACCGATGGCTGCGCTATTCTTTGTAGGTTTTCAACTCATATTTTGCGCAACACGCTAGTGTTTTGGGGGGGGGATTTAAGGTCGCATCGACATCTAGGTCATTAGCGACCACTATTGGAGTTAACGTTATGGTAACTATGAAAATAAAACGAAACGATGATGATAATGGGTGAAAGGACGAACACAAATACAATGCCCGAGGTAGGACTCGAACACGCGACCCCTCGGTCCGAGATCACAACGACACTACAGCCTTAGAGTCCTCAGCCACCAGGACGGCGCTCTTGTTTTTGTTACATATTTTTATTTGTAAACAATTTATTTAGGGTGGTAAAATTGATAACACTAAACCAACAGGTTTTTAAGAACATCTTGATTATACAAATCCATCCAGCGGCTATTTAGATCTCAGATCTGTATCTTTCAGTATTTATAATATAGATTCTCTCCGATGTCTTCTCTTTCACTAACGGCCCACGACGCGCCATGAAACCCTTGAGTATTTATTCGCTGTACTGCTTGGCAGATATGCAAAGCTCCTATGTTCTCCTCGCATCCCGGGATTTCCGATCGAGCTGAAAGTGGGTAACCCGGGTAGGCTGCGAGGAGGGGAGCCGAGCGGAGCCGAGCGGAGGGGGCTGAGAGGCGGAGGGCAGGCGCTTGTCGTCGCCACTTGCGCCACGCACAGAAGCGCGCGCCACTCTCTCCGTCAGCGAAGTCCGCGAGGGCCCCGCCTCTCCTCCACTTAGCGCCGCCCGAATATCTACTCGAAATATTTTGTTTATATTTAGCTTCATGATATTTATTTTTATTCCGGGTGACGTTTTCGTTCCATTCAAGACACAGTGTGCCCGCTGCTCGCAAAGTACGAATCAAAAAAGTTGTCCAAGGGAGACGTGCTTTCCGTGCAAAGGATTCGCTCAATATAGGATTAGCAAACAACCTTCGTTTGTTTGGAAATAACAATTTATCATTAATAAGAACAGTTTACAATGTGTTTATTACGTCCTCCAAGAGTACGCAGTTCCAGAATGTGTCAAACGTACATCTGTTTAGCCAAATTCACTTTAATTAGGGTCTAAAGGGACACAAGTTTTGTGGTGAGAGGTGAGTTCTGTGGGGACAGGAGTTTTAAGAGACAGGTGGGGAAATGATGAGAAGCACGTGATGATATGGGGGAAATGGGTAGGTGCGGAACGGACAGGGTCCCAATCATATTCTTAAGCAGTACTCTACAAAACGAGATATTTTTGAACTTCCGATTAACATAGTTGGAAATTTAGTTCCCTTGGAGGTGCCCACTACATTGCATGGGTGGTAAGAAAAGAAAACCGAAATCTACTTCTCTAATCTAATAATCTAAAATTAAATTTATGGAAAAGGACACAATCTTTCCCGATAAAATTAAAGGGGACACTAATTTTCTGTGCTGTTTAATCTCAACGTCTAGTAATATTAGAGTGGTTACTCTCGTACAGTACCGGGCAGTACGCTCAGTTAAGGCGCCGGCCGTTCAAAGTTGTGTTTTATTATGAAGTAATTTTATCTTTACAAATAATTGTTTCCAAGGTCTGGGGTTTTCACGTAGGTCCCGCCTGTACTATATAAATGCATTCGAAATATACGTTACTAAAAGTCTTAGTTCAGTTTCACGTTTAAAGAGAGCATTATGAACTAAAGAAAAAATTGAAATTAAAAAAACATAACTTTTTGCATTCTGAAGATATTACAGTTCATATCAAGAAATGCTCAGTCTATAAACTGGATAAATACAATCAGGAAATTGATGTATAAAAATTGGTTATGAATATATTATCTGAATTATAAATAATACTTTTTTACCGAAGGCTGCCTGCATTGCCTTACACCATTCTCAAGATTGGAAGGTCATAACGTACGTTGATTATGTATGTCCGCCATAACAGTGAAGAAAAAAATCGTTTATTGAACGACATTGGTGATGACAAACTGTACACTTCCACCTACCAATTTCACATTTCTCCTATAATCAACGTAATATAACTCTCAATCTCGCAGAAAAATGTTCATTGCATCGTACTGAAATTAGTGATGCTACAACAGCACGTACTTTCGCGCATTATTTGTAATAGTTACTACGTAATATTGTAAAACTACCTGAATCCGAAAACTGGGTGACCAATGAATTCAATAAAAATGAGTAAGTACTCCAGAGCAATTGCTGAAGAGTACGAGTAGGAACTACTACTTTTCAAAAGCAATTGCTTCTTTTCATGTGAATAAAACGTTTCGTGAAATTTGGAGCATTTCTCTCTCTCTGTCTCTGTCTCTCTCTCTTTTCTGTGTCTCTCTGTCTCTCTTTCTCTCTCTCTCTCTCTCTCTCTCTCTCTCTCTCTCTCTCTCTCTCTCTCTCTCTGAGTGATTCCTACTATCTGATCTGTTGCGATTGGTCGATTTTAGTCTGTTTTTTTGTATACGTTACGGCGCCACACGTGCTTGTTTCTGATGATCTCGACCATGTAAGGTTAAGTGGTACAGTTGAAGTGCATTGTTGGCGAGATTGTAGGAAATCTTCCATCATTCATTCACTCACTACCTAAAACCTCACAACCAGCTCATAATAGCGTATAGTAGCGTAACGTATAAATAATAGTATCATAATAGCGTAAGTGTATAACCTCTCTTGTATCCATTCAATACGATGAGTCATCTACAGAGGTTGCTCTGAAAATTCGAAGTAAATGCTTCGCTCTAGTAGCAAATTCTCGATTTTATTCACACGAAAAGTAAGCAATTGCTCCTCGGCCGAGCAGTTACCAATGGAGAAGTTGCTCAAAATAAGACAATTACTTACGTCTTTTATTCATACTGTTTGAATCAATTGCTTCGAAAATTCTAGAAAGAAGTAATAACATATTTTTATTCATATCATCCACTGGTTTAACTCACAAAAATGTTTCGCACATTCCAGAATTCAAACTCGGGTACATAGTGCTTAATGTGAATGGCTCGCTATCACCAGTCTGAGGCGGAATGCAATCTTCCCGGCGATTTTGAAAGTAGTTTTAACATTTGCATTTGCAATTTTCGAAAATTCAGATATTTTATATGACTTTATTTATAAGTCTAAATTTGAAGTACATATTTATTTCATGAAAAAAATCTGTATCTTCATTATTCTAGTTGGGGGAAGATGGCGAAGAAAATTGACATCAACGGCGCACTGGGCGTGGCTGCAGAGCGTGGCTGTTCTGGGTGGGGCTCAGTGGTCGAGAATATTCCTCGATGGTTAAGAAGACACCTCCTTTTAAGGAGTTGGAGGAAAGACTTGGAATCGATATGACTCGTTTTCACTGTTCTGACGTTGGTATAATATCAAAGTATAAAGCATAAATAAAAGCGGTTAAGTAAATAAGTAAATAACTGTGATTCATTCCTCTGTCAGGTTCATCGCATTGCCAAAGTGTGGCTTAGTCATTTTGGAGATATTGTGATATACGATCCACAATGTAATTATTTTGCGAATTTAAGAAATGACTGATGAACGTTTCACGAAATTCGAGAAGCAGAAATAATTCCAATAGTAACTGCTTACGTCGATTGCTTGCTCCTCTGAAGACTGCAGACAAACTAATGACTATACTTCGGACCCCTGCACTGTCAGAAATTTCTGCATTACTTTAATAAAATATACATTAAGGTAATTATCATAAACGCACAATAAATGTAATTTACATATGAACATTAGGATGCAATAGTCAAAGATTTATGGGCATATCTGGAAGGAAAGAATAAATGATCTTGATGGAATGGTAATTATGAATATATGATATGAATGATGAGAAGTAGGGGAAACGAGAGAACCTCTACATTAAATCTACACTAACTTTAACTTATGTATTAAATTTAATGTACAAATATGTTAAGCTCTTAATGTACAAGGTATACATTGTACATTAATATATTGTAAATGAAACTAAAATGTATATATATTTTAGTTTCATTTACAAGACATTAATCTACACTCGATGTAATAACATTTCTGAGAGCGTAGATTAAACAGGTAGAGAGTGCCAGTCCCCCAACGCACGAGGAATTTTGCGCGTCTACAATGTGTCACTGCGGAGTTAGGATAGTTATCTCCCAAGCGATCGATCTGCGCAGGCGCGGTCCTGAGAGTTCTGATTTTCTTTCTCATAGAAACTGTCACAGTTTTCTTTCGGTTCTCATTATCAATACTTTCCCTTTCCTCATTGTAGTTAAGAAGGGTCAAAAAGGGATTTCTTCAAGTTGGAAATACAATGTGCTGCTGGAAGTAATTCACCTTCATGCATAGATATCTATATTAAGAAGTACATTATTACATAACAGTTCTTATAATTTATGAAGCGCCCCCCACACACAATAACATGGCTTACAGAAGTTGAGACCTACAAATATACTTTTAAATCTGTATTATTTCGACGTCAAATTCATTTTAAGATTGTAGATGCGGAATTTCAGCATTATAAAAAGTAACTGGTTTATTTGGGGGCCATTATGCGAAATAAAAATTTGAAATACAGCCTGCAACGGTTGATTGCTTCAACGGTTGATACTAACCCTCTCTTTCCATTACAGATGAATTTCAGAATACTGAAGCCTCTATTGAGACTGTAATGGATATAAAGCCGTTAGAAAATAAGAACAGATTCTGAACTTGGATGGCATTTCTTAACGAAGTTGCATATTAAACTGACTGGTGTACCACACATTTGCAGTTGGACCGTGCTTATGTCATCGGGTACTCTTAGATGTCTATCCGCTACGTAAGACCGCGTCAAAAGAATGCTGGAGACGTCACTAGATTTCTTGCCACCGATTACCCCTCAAACTCGAAGCTGTCAGGCGGCATGTCCTGAATGACCAATTTGCTTTTGCGATTTGCCAGATATGTACGTTGACCAATGCGAAAGCAACCTAGTCACCTGCAGTTTTTGTACATACCCTTACGATTTTGTCATATTCACAAAAATAATAAAAAAGTAACAATTCTGACGAATATTTGTTTTGCCCATTTTCACGTAATAGTATTTTAAGGCATATTTCACTTTCTTTCCCTTTATTCTTGAAATTTATTTCTATTTACTTCTAATCTTGGTTAAAAATTAATGGTTAAATCATTTTCACTTTTACTAATCCCAGTCGTTCGCCATCGAACATCTATTTCTGTCTAGTTCTAGACCGAGGATGTCATTTGTTTTGAATTTGACGTTCCGTATCTTTAGATATCAAAAGCTCGCTTCCTCCTCAAATCTTTGCTAAAAGAAAAGAAACTGTGGGTCGTAGTGACCGGTGGGTTATGGATGAGCTCTGGGCTCAGATTCGTAATGTAAACATCATACGGATCTCACGAGGGTAAGACCGGGAGCGGTAGCTCAGTTCATCAACTGATGTCACTGCAGCGCCTCTGACCAGGAGGTCCTATGTTCGAGTCCTGACGGCGGTAGGATTTTCGACACTAGCTGTTCAGCTAAGTCGAATTCAGTCACTGTCTGGAGGAGAATTCTAGCGGCCGGCTGCTTTAATCAGTAGGTTTGGGCCTCGTGGTTTCTCCAATCAAAACCAGGCAGCACCGGAGTTTCTCCGATCAAAACCGGAGCAGTACCCTAACAAGCGGGCCACGCACCGCGCGTGATCTTTCTTTCCTTCCCCTTCCTTGTCCTATCCTCTCCCTTTACATGCACCTACTACGTATACCCTCACATACACTACACTACCACATATTCCGGGAGACCGGTAGGGAGCTTAGAGCTTGTACCGGCTGGGGCGGTGCCCTACTGGTGGGAGAATCCTGGTTAGGGAGAACCCCCGCTAGCCGACGGTAGGTCGGCGCCGGATCTCGCCATCCAGCGGGGGAAGACCACCGCCATCTCCCGGGAGAAAACATGCCTTACACTTACGGGACTAATGATCAAAGTTGTTGACGCGCCCGGAATCACCAACCAAACAGTCAGAAGGGTAAGTCGACTTTCAACATTGATTTCTCACCCCCCCCACAGATGTTCTTCCAGGAAGGTAAGGGCGCTGGGCCGGGAGGCGGTCTCTACTGTCGATACTAGCGAGAATAGTCGGGAACGCGGCGATTCCGATAGTTCCCTTTCTTGAGGGAAAGCGTATAGATTTCAACAGCCAGATAAGAAGGGCCAGGCTCCGAACTGCGAAAGCACGCCGGTGAGACCGATCGATAATAGAAAGCGTTGTGTTCGGCTTTACCAGTGAGGCTCCGCTATCGGTAATGTAGTGTCAGCCTAGCCTAAACTGTGTTGAGCGAAGCGTGTTCGTGATATTACGATTGTGCCTACTAGACATCTAGACAAAGAAACACACTATTGGAGAATTGTTTAACTAGAGTTGTAGGGGCTGCCAAGGTCCTGACATCAAGAGGTCTCGCATTAAGAGGTGACAACGAGATCTTTGGTTCTGTCAGGAATGGAAATTTTCTTATTGCTTTAGAGCTGATATCCGAGTTCAACACATTCTTAGCAACCCACATTGAAAAGCACGGTAATGGTGGTAGTGGCAATACAAATTATCTTTCTTCCAAGACATGCGATGAGGTAATTGAGTTAACGGCTCAAAATGTTAGGTAAGTAATTTGTGAAGGGTTGAAACAATCTAAATACTTTTACCTCATCATAGACTCGACCCCATTCATCTGACATGTAGACCAGTTAGTCCTTGCTGTTAGATATGTTTCATGTGATGTTGTGCCCTTACATGAAACATATCAGTTACCTTCATTCCATCATCTGGTGACAGTTCAGAAGAAATGTTTAAGTGTGTGATGAATGAGCTAGAAAATCTGCAAATAAACATTGATGACTGCAGAGGCCAATTTACCGATAATGCTTCAAATATGGCCGGCGTTTACAATGGTCTGGAAGCAGAAATAAAGAAAAATCTCCTTTAGCTGTATTCATCACGTGCGCAGCACACTCCCTAATTCTTGTTGGATCGCCTCCTGCGGAATCTTGTGACAAATCGTGTGAACAAGCGTCCATAATTTTCATATTGCTCCAAAAAATGTAAGTATTTTTTACGGACTCTAAAAAGCGATGTGAATGCCTAACAAGCGTTATGGAAATATCTTATCAGAATAAGAAGACTATTAAAAAGTGTGCCCTACGTGATGATCATCAAGAGATGACGCGTGCCAAAATTTTCAAGAATCATGGGAAGTAGTGCACATTACTTTGACAAAAATTTCAAAAGATAACATAAAAAGCAACGACTAGATGTGAATCCCGAGGAATCCTTCGAAGATTATAACATTTTGAAACTGCTTTTATGGCATGTTTCTGGAGCCGATTCCGTACTTCGCAGAATCCATTAAGTTAGCAAAGCCATCCAAAGTGGAACTGTGGATGTTTTGTTGATCAGAAATTTGTATGGTTCTCTTGAAGAATATTTCACGCAAAAGACAAACAATGTTGATAACTTTGAGGAATTAGCCATGGATATAACCAAAACTACTTCTTACGAAAAAGACAATATAAGACAGCCAATAATAAAAGTTGGCTGATGAAAACCGAAGAGGAAAAGTAAACTTTCCTGGCAGGGATGACCTTAAAACACTTTTTTACCAATTATGTACTTTTTTGTTAGTAAATTCAAGAAACGAAAAATGACCTATGACCAGTTTCAAGACCGGTTCCACTTCTTAACTCAATTGTGTGATAAGATAGACATGGAAGAGGAATTGAGGAAAAAGGCCATCATTCTTCACCACGTTTACACATATTATTTGGATTGGGATTTCAGTGAAGAGTGCACCCACTTTCAAAAACACTGCTGTGGGGATTGATCCCCCATCTGATAAATCGCTGGGAGGAATTTCGAAATTTCTGCGGTATAATTCCTTACAAGATGCTTACCCCAATTTGGACATAGCTTTGAGGATAAGTTTATGCTTACCTGTTCCACATTACGCGGGAAAACGTAGTTTCTCCTGCCTTAGAAGAGTTAAGAACTATCTGCGAACTAATATTTCTGAATTACGGTTAAACTCACTTTGTTTATTTTCTATTGAGGCAAATACAACAAAACCACTTTCACATGAGGACATTATTAACGTGTTTTTCATTAAGAAATTTTGTAAGAAAGCTATGTAAATTTGAACAAGGGCGAAAATATAAAATATAATTCCTACTTACTAACACAGTACTTTGTTTAATGTTAATCTTTGTGTTAGAGTAGTCTGTACATTTTTCAACAAAAAACAGTAATTAACAACATTTTTGTAATTTAATTTCACTATGCAGGACAATTCAATTCAAAATGAACGCAAAACATAGTAATTGGCATTAAAGTATAAAAATATGTTCAAATAGTGATCACTGATCTCTAAGAACAAATTAATTAAGTTCGAAACCCATTTTATTTTTTAACAAATCTTGAATGACGTTAGTAAAGAAAGATGAACTAATGTTATTATGTAATTTATTATGTAAACCATTAAAATTGTAGTTGTATCTAAACGAAATGAAAGAAATTGTGCTTTAATGTTTAAAAATATGAAAACAAGAATGAACTCTACGGTTTGTTGTATAAAACAAATGAATTATGCAACTATGAACAATAGAGGTGAAGGCAAATGGACTTTAGCCTACAGGCGGCGTACTCTTAAATCCGGCCCTGCCTCTCGTGTCAATTTCGCGCTCTCTTCCGTCTGTCAATAATGTTCACCCAAGTACAATGGGTCATCTCAACTGTCACCAGATACGTTCCCCATATATTTGAGAAGAGGAATCAGATGGTGGCAATTTTCTAAACCAATAAATTACCAAAATCATCTGTATTTGCACAACTTATCATTGGCAAAATTCAATACTCCTAAAACATTACCTACTGTCAGTGGCTTGCGAATGTTTAATGAGTCCTAAATTTTAAAAAATTGAATGAATTCTCAAAACACATCGACACGTCTTGGCGTGTACATAACTTTATCATTCCCGGATTTTTTCCCATTCCAGATTTCTGGCTGCTTTGATTAGTTATTAACTTTCTCTCTTTTTTTCCCTAGGGCTTGTATCCAGCCGACAGCCGGTTGCCCTTTACATCCCGAAGGGACGCATATTCGACCATACACTAGACAAACACTTGCGGGCTCCTCTGATCTGGGGTCAGCAGAACGCGAGGCCCTCCGCGACAACACACACAAAGTCAAGGGACAAACAGCCATGCCCAAGGCGGGACTCGAACCCGCGACCCTTCGGACCGAAGTGCTGAGTCGGTATTCGCTCTTAGCCACCTCGGCCATCCAGGTCGGCAACTTTCTCTCTTCCGATAGGGAAATAAGAAAGATATGACTGATCGCGGCCTTTATTCCCCTTCGTCAGGTCTACTACAGCAACCGATTGCGGCCCCTACGTCGGGTATCATATAGCGCATTCCATGAAGTAAAAAACCTCTGCTGGAGAGGCAATTTCCTGAACTCGGCCGTAACATAATTCTCATTTCAGCATTAGTTCCATTCGATAGATTTTTTCTTTCAACCTGAAACTTAAATATTTCTGTGGGAGTTCTACAAACGAATGAAGATTCAACTGCGGAATACTTTATCATAGGGTACTAAAGTATTCGTCTATAGCTACTTTCACTCGTTTATACCGTGTATACTTTGAAAGATAAAGTAGTGTAAAGCTGCAGCGGAAAGTGGCGTTTTTCCGACGGAAAATTCGTATTATTGGACCCTGATACCGAAAAAGTACATAATGTTTGCACATATATGTAGTAAATAACTTTCTCTAATAAGTTATGTTGCCAAAACTACGTTGGTTCTTGATACCGAAAAATTGGTTTAGGAAAATGTCAGTCTGAACTACACGAGCGCCTAAACTATTCAGACAATTTTCTCAAACATTGATATTCCCCCATTTATTGCGGCTCAGCCATTCAGAATATACAAGTAGTTTATTAGACAAATTATGCTAAAAATTGTCCTAAGAGCTTATTTCCCAATTTTCAAAGTTTCCTCCCTGAGTACGCTGTATACAGTTTTGTTGATTCTAATTTATTTGTATTCATTTTAATAAGTAGCATTATGTGAAGGGGAATATGCATGTGAGGAGAGCACGGATTCATTTCATTCAAGTTCCAAAGTTCTCGCCCTCCAGTTCATGAAACCCTACCTAATGCAAGCTGTGATGAAGAAGCGTACGTGGGCTGTTTCTCGAGAGCGGAGCGGAGCGGGAAGATTGGAGAGACAACTGTATCTTGGCAGGCCATGGAGGGGAATAGAGAGCCATTCTGCGCCCGCAATCCTGTTTATTTGGAGTAGGCAGGATCTCTTTTCCCTGCTCCTCCTGTTTGTTTAATGCACAATTTTACTCCAAGTACAGAGTGCCTCAGTCCAATCAACCTATTCATTGGCACGTCTATATTTCTGGCTTTCTGCTGGATCGCGTTTGGTGATGTCTCAATTCCTTTGTAGTGAGGTAAGTGAACTCACCTCAAAGTGACGCTTTTTTGAAAATCGGTACTACAATTTATTGCATTGTCTGGATTCCTCTCAGGCATTGAATATGATTCATCAATACACATTATTTTGTCCCTCACCTATATTTTCAAAGTACTTTTTAAACAATTGAGTACGTGTAAAAATTATAAATCAATAGTTATTTCTATAAAAACGACTAAAATCAAGAAATTGCATTTGATTTTTTCCTTCACTCATTGAAAAATATATTTTAAATATAATATAAATGAAATGTAAGATGTAATAACTTCAAGTCAGTATATATGAGTTAGTCCGCATAGTAAAATAATTCCAGTTAGTATCAATTATAAACTAATGTATAAACTAAAAAGCAAAAATTAGTGAATAATTTTACATATAAACGTGTAATTACATTTTCCTTTGACCTTAACAAATGCGTTCTCTCCGTATCCAGTTTTAAATTCAAATTCAGAAAGTTGGAACTCAGCACATAATTAGTTGAAAATCAGATTGGATAAATCTACACAATAATCACTGAAATAATCATCGCTAGTTTGTAGTATTATCATTGATCGAGAATAAGAAATCATAACATTCTTCTGCCATTCCACGACGTCCCATTACCAAAGAATTACTATAAAGAGATTACGAGAAAATATTCGTATGATTGCTGTTGGCTCACCTGCTTTTCAGAATTTTTTACTTTTGTATGCAGAGAATATACGTATTACGGAGAAAGTTTTGTAATGCTGAAAATAAATCGATGTCGAGATTTTGGCAGAAACAAGATTTTGGGGGTCACTGATGCCGGATATGTGTTCTTTTTCAAAAAGTCCGTCCCTCCGTCGGTCCATTTCAACATTACGCATAAACTATACACGACAGCAATCAGCGATTTTGGTCTTACAAAGTCAAACTGTTACTGGAACGCGTTGGTTCTTTAACACATCTCTGCAGATCCAATTGAGAACACGCGAGATAGGACGGTTAATTTCTGATATAAAAAGGCAAGATATTCTGGCAGCAACGGCCGAAAAATGCTTGCTGGTGGCACAAATTTACATTAGTTTGGTATGGGGTTGTGAAAGTTACGTTTATACATTTAAAATGGACACAATAGGGGGTTACGGATGATTAGGGTCGTGGGGTAGATGCAACGTAGACTGAAAGACTCAAATAGCGATGGTGTCTATATGCTTTGGGGTGATACTGAAGATTAGATCCACATCCTTCTAAATTGCTGTGCCACCGAAACATGGACAGGAAAATGGATGGGAATGGCGAACTATTACTTCCGACATAGAAATGTAACGTTTGCCCAGGACGTGACAGGTGATAATAGGTTTCACTTTATGGAAGGTTTAAGAATATTTGTAGGAAAGTTTCGGACTATTCGGAAACGGTAATTAGGGAGTGGGAAAATATCACTGGTAAATAGCACCAGTGGACCCTAGACCGGAGAGGAAATATAAGTAAAATATGAAACGTTAAACAGTGATTAAGTTATTAAGAAATAAATACATAAAAATAAATCAATAAACAAATAAATAAACCATTAAATACTTAAATAACCACATTAAGCGGCAAAAGGGAGCGGGTGTCCGAGAAATACGCACAAAGGCGAGGGTGCGGACGATTTTCTGTGGCGCTGTTGGTGCTGAAGTGGCTAAAATCTAGAAGGATAATACGTGAGTCCCCGCCAGGAAATAAATAAATAGTTTGGAATGAGTTTGGTAGATTAGCAAGTACTACTCTTCTGACGGCAGGTTTTCCCTCTTCAGGTTTGTTTCCTTTAGCCGTACCACAAAGGCTCTTTTCCGCGATGATGCACCGCTTTGATGCGGAGAGACTATGACGGGTGAATACCAGAATTCGAAAGGTTAGAATGCTTTAGAATGTAGGTTCTGTTATGGCCTTCGTCCTAGCCACGTAGTATCACGTTATACATTCTATATATGGAATAATTTTGTGTAAACTGTTCACAGAATTTCCCCAAAACGCACTTTCCACGATCGGCATGGCTGATTTCAATGTCTTGCGAATTTGAAACAGAACTCCATTTTCAAAATGTTCTCAAAAATGTCTCCATTTTCATTTCTTATTTTTTTATCAAAATTTTCATAAAAACTGCATTTATAAAAACGGTAAGGTATCGAATTCCATTAATATCGCTGAATTTTTGAAAGTGCACAAGTTCGATTTTTTCGATCCTCTCCCACAACTACAGTATTGACTTGAAATATTTTCTCTTAATGGAATCTAATTTCAAAAAGATGATCCGTAAATAAAGTCATGCGTATTTTTTCTGAAAACGGGAGTCTTTTACATGCAATTTTGAGTTAAATAGAATACGAGATTTCCTCAAAAACTATTCTGAATGTTTATTTTCTTGAATATTACGTATATTAGAATGTACTGCATTGAGAAATTTGCATAATCATGAAAAAACTGATATCGAGATTTTCATGGAAATAATTGTTTGGGGATTTCCCATAAAGAATTTTTTTTCTTCAAAACGTCTGTCCGTCCATGTGTTTGTCAATCTGTTCGTCTATCCGTACATCGTTCCGTCTGTCCGCCCGTTTGTCAATTCGTCCGGCTGGCCGGAAGGATGTCCACCTTCCCCCCTGGTCGTCCGCTTGATTGTCCTGTGAACACCACTTCTGCCTAAACGAAAACAGGAATTTCCAGAAAATGAATATTCCACTAATCGTTCTGAGCGAAATTAAGGTGCAATTTTGAAATGTATCCTTCAATCGGGAGGAGTGCTTTACATAATGAACCTAAGACAACGGGAAATTTTCTTAAAAATGGGTCCAATGTATATTTTTTTGCTGGAATGAAGTACGATTATAAAATTTATAATCGTAATTTATAACAATGGTGGTCAAATTTACATTCAAACCTTCGAATTTTTGAAAATTGCTGTTACCGATTTTTTCATCCCTGTTCTACAACTATCGAGGTTTTTGTTGTTGTTGTTGTTGTTGTTGTTGTTGTTGTTGTTCAGCTTTCTATTTGAATGAGTCGGCGCCGCAAAAACTGCGCTAATGGATATGAGCGTTGATCTCAGGAACCAACATTCTTCAGTTCGAATTCCAGGTTGTTTGGATAAGTGAATGGAGGCTGGCGTTGCGGAATGAAGTGACATCCAGCGAAGTGAGTCGTTGCTCGTCGCGATTTCATATGCATTCGAGTTCAAATGCGTGAAATATTCGCACTTGTTGAACTAATATTATAATTAAAGGCGGTCATTTGCCGAATATTCTCTCTCGTTCTCCAAAGCGAGAAAGGCTGAACGATAATGAGGCCCACGAGAATCTCGCGCAACGAGAACGCATTCTCGAGAGCGAGACGACTCGATAATCTCGTAGCCAGACCCGTCAGACGGAGGGCCTAGCCAACGGTCTTTCGCAGAAATCAACACGAGCTCGTTCGTTGACCTTGGACCTCACGTCCGGGTGCAGAGCTCGGCGACACGTGATACAGCGTTGAAAATTTATCGAATTTCTAGGTATAGATCTTGTCCTTTTTAGTAGCGATAAAGAATGGAGAAACGTGTCTTCTTACCTCTAAATGAGTCTTCCCACGCATCCCAAACTCCCTTCTTCCATGACTGTGTTTATCACAAAATGCGATGCTTTCTTAAATTTGACTGTATCACTAACATTCGCGAAAATAATAGCCCAGTTTCCTTATTCTGCGCCACAATTATAACTAAAATTATTAAAAATTGAAATTGAATGCTAATAGACATATTAACTATTCTTACGCGAGGAAACAGAAGCGTAATGTTTAATTTATAAAATTTAGGCTAATGTATAAAAGCAATAATTGAAACATGTTTAATTTACACCCATGTATTATCTATAATAATAATAATAATAATAATAATAATAATAATAATAATAATAATAATAATAATATAATTTACTTTTATTACAAATTTTCTCAATGTTTGCAGTTAATAATGTCAAAATATATTAAATACTTAATATAAACTAGGAAAATAACATTTTAATTTAGCCCTATTTATTAATGTATAATTAAGATTTAATTGTGAAATGAAGTAAGGGGATATAATTTTTTAACAATTAACAAAACTGAGCCTGAATGTCTGAGCGTTCGGGATCATCTCAAGGTGTCAAAGCTTCCTCAGTTCGCCGTACGAGGGGACGGGAAGAAACGGTCCTACGCCTACGGCGCGGAGCATACGTTGATAGCCTCTCCACGTGCGAAATACGAAGATAGGCTTAGGTCATCTCTCAGGTCAGATGGGAGATAGCTCGATGAAGGTCACTAAGAAAAGGTTATCTTCAATGGAATTAATAATTATTATTTTATATTTCAACTTTTCCTAAATTTAAATTATGTGAGGTTTTCATTTGCTTACAAAGTATGCAAAACGTAAACGCATGAACACAAAACATTTACAATAATAAGAATAGACTTTAATATAGTTGTTGCAGTGAGCCATCTTTCATTTTTTATTTATTTATTTATTTTTTACTTTTCTTGTGTACGACGATATATTTTCACTATTATGAAAGTATAAGGAAACGTTTCATTATTACGCCAGAGAGCAATTATTGTATTTAATTTAAATCAATTAATTAGGACGAAATCCTTGCTCTATACCAAGCAGTTTTGACCATGAGTCTCTTCCGATCTTCGGCCGGCTTGGACTGCTTACGAGAATACTCTGTCCCAACGAGATACGACAATCTTGTAGTCTCGTTGCCTCCCGCAGAGAAAAAGATTCTCTTTCGCTAGTGTACTCCCTTGGCCTTGGCTGGGCAATTGCCCCTCCACGACCCTTCTCCCTTCTTCGGCCAGCGAGAATGATTCACAGTTCGGACGAGATACGAGAGAGACTGAATGCAGTTTTGTCCGATTCTAATTATAATATTGTTGCAAATAAGACGAGAATGATTGTGCTACTGAAGCTCTATTTGTTGAATGTTGGCAAGGATAATTGCGATAATAGGGGATCACCGCATGTAGACCGGTGGAGCACGAGTTTCTTCACGGTTCTAACATTAAGAAATATTAACCGTAAGGGCTGTCAGTGAGGTCAAATCGAATTCTAGATGTAAATAAATAATTTCCAATAATTTATTTTCACGACTTGCTTACAAGCCTCCGATGGCAGAAGTAAATTTCAGATTGCAATAAAAATAATAGGGAAAAACAATGTTCTACCTTTTTATCTTCGTTATTTTGATCTCTTTACAAGCAACCGTTAAATGATGTTGAGGTCATGTAGGGAATCTTATAATTCCACCACTGCAATAATTCTATGTAATATTTTATGAGTACTTCAGTTACGGGTTTTATTCTAAGGATATTTAGCTCAGAAAGAACGCATGGAAATTATAATCATCGTATACAGTTTGATGATCAGACATGGCTGCCAACGAATACAGCCCTGCTTAGTTCTTCACGTTAAGAACGAACGGGCTTCGTCTGGGTGGCAGAGGCAACATGCTGCTGACCGCACCACATTTATCAAGCAGCAAGAGTCCACCGTGGCTCTTCTATCTCAGTGATTCCCTGCATACCTCAGCCCTTCCCAGGACAGTCTCGCCGTTGTTGGAGGCCAGCGAGTTGCCCGCGAGGCACCCTGAGCGACCAGGGCGCAGGGCCGCGTGCAACGACGGGGAGAGGGGGCCGCTTCCTCTGTAGGAAATCGAGAAATATTGATATCTAGATATCAGTATTTATCAATGTATTTCAAGATATCAACTTCATCAGTAATAATATTAACCTCTGCAGGAAATGGTTTCACTTGTAAGTGAGAAAGTGAAATTTTGATTCAGAGGTGCATCAAATATTTAGGCCATTAGATCCGTAAGTATAGTGCCGGAGAGGCCAATGTTCCTTCAGTTTGAATGTGACGTTTGGCGCCGACCAATACGAAGAGTTGCGCATATTTCCCCATCCATGTATCTCCCACTGCAGGATCCCCCGGGACAGGACCAGCTCTAAGCTCCCGTCTCACCTCCCGACATGTCACTTTTCCGGAATTGAAATTTTACGGCAAATCGGTCTCAAGAAGCATTCTATTTACGTGGAATAAATCTATATCTCTGACATTATACAAATTGCCGCTTGGTAGTACATGCTCCGCTATTTCATGAACGGAGATCGTCATTTATTTTTATAAAATAATGTCCAAAAATTCAGAGATCTTGAAAATCAATTTCCCGACATGTCACTTTTCCGGAATTGAAATTTTACGGCAAATCGGTCTCAAGAAGCATTCTATTTACGTGGAATAAATATATATCTCTGACATTATACAAATTGCCGCTTGGTAGTACATGCTCCGCTATTTCATGAACGGAGATCGTCATTTATTTTTATAAAATAATGTCCAAAAATTCAGAGATCTTGAAAATCAATTTCCCGACATGTCACTTTTCCGGAATTGAAATTTTACGGCAAATCGGTCTCAAGAAGCATTCTATTTACGTGGAATAAATCTATATCTCTGACATTATACAAATTGCCGCTTGGTAGTACATGCTCCGCTATTTCATGAACGGAGATCGTCATTTATTTTTATAAAATAATGTCCAAAAATTCAGAGATCTTGAAAATCAATTTCCCGACATGTCACTTTTCCGGAATTGAAATTTTACGGCAAATCGGTCTCAAGAAGCATTCTATTTACGTGGAATAAATATATATCTCTGACATTATACAAATTGCCGCTTGGTAGTACATGCTCCGCTATTTCATGAACGGAGATCGCCATTTATTTTTATAAAATAATGTCCAAAAATTCAGAGATCTAGAAAATCAATTTTAATAAATTAAAAACTAAGAGATATAAACATTTTTTTATATAAGTTGTAAGGAGGTATTATTTACCATCGATTAATGGGAAGTAAATGAAGTTGCGGTAAAGTAAAATCAGGTTCTTGTTCAAAATAGGATTTTTGTGTTACAACAGTATTCCGAAAAGCGAGGATGTGTGCTAGTGTAGGGCATGAAAGGGTAAGCGCGTATGTGCGCAAGGGGAGAGATGGGGCAATAATAACGAAGGAAAGATCCCGGTAATTTCGTGACCAATTTGTTAGAGTTCTGCTCCGACATTCGCCGGCATTGATAGGAGAATCATAAAAATTCCGATCAAAGCAGTCGGCCTCGTCTCCTCGTCAATGATACTGCAATTTATGTATTAAACAAGTGGTGCTCAACAGCACATACTTTCTCACATTATTTCTGAATTTTAAAAAAATCGAAAATAAAAAGTTGAAAGATAATGGGACCTGCGCCATTCTTTTTGACGATCTTTGCTCTATCAGTGGGGGGGGGGGAATTGAAGAAAAAATTTGAAGCAATTTTTGAAAAAATGTTTTTTTATAAATTGCATTAATTTCAAGCACACCAACTTTCAGCATCACTCATGTATTGATGAATTATCAGAGTATTAGAACTTCACCCGATATTGGATATTAGAATATGACGCCAGCTTTAGCTACAACTTATTTGTTTTCATTGTCCTTAACGAACGCCGGACTGTAAAATTCTGAACGGACGCCGGCATTAAGAGTGACTTTTCTTTCTTCTGTAGAGTTGTGTTAATTCCATATAACGGAACACGATTCAGAAAATAATATTAGCAACATTATTAGATAAAATTTCGTTCTGTGCACACTGCGGTCCATAAGATTCCGGGCTAAGGCAATACAGTCAATAGCATTTATTTTGTTTATTTATTTTCTACTATATGGTGCAATACATTGCTCAGCACGAGTTTATAACATCTCCATGGCCTCAGAGAATTCTTTCGGAATAGTTTTGAGTTTGCCGGTCACAGCCTGGATGTTCTCAATAGAGTCGAATTTTCAAACCTGCAGATGCATTTTCAGTTTTGGAGAGAGAAAATAGATCAGAGATGAAAAATATCGTGTGTAAGGCCGAGGATGCAACGTTGAGATCCGTTTTCAGCGAGGAACTGGCGATTCAATGTTGTCGAATATGACGCGGCGTTGTGCAGAAGACAAAAATCATGAAAGGTAAAATATTTTTGAATCAATGCCATTGTCGCTGAAAAATCTGCTTTGCATCAAAATTCAATTGCTACCCATTGCTCCTTTTCGTCTAACTTGCAATTCTGACACGTACACAAACATCACCACCACCACCACCACCACCACCACCAGACTATTTCAGATGCCTGCCGTCTTCAACATCGACTACACGATGCCTCACAACATGGTTGTTCGAAAGGGTTCAAACTATACGTGCTCGATGAGATTAATATGAACATTGCAAAAAAATCTGTCAGGTAACTTGTAAAATACTCACTATCGCCATCTTCCACTCAACTGTTTCGGAAAAATCAATCTCGAGATTTACTTTTACTATTACATGTTTTTTGAAGATTGACATCGAAAATTGTTGTTTGGAAGAATGACGGCAAGTCCGGAACCTTGTACAAAAGACGGTTTATCAGACCATAAATTCTCACGTTTTCCCTTATTTTGGAAAAATTGGTTTTCTCTTTTATTTGCCTTTGAATTGGAAGAGAAACATCATTTCAAAATAACTTTGAATAAATATTATTTTGGTGCGAAAGAACACGTGCGCAGATCATACTTGTCATACCTTACGTATAGATTTCACTGTTTTTTTTGACGAAAATAAATCAAATTAACACTTAGATCATAAGATGCTTATAGAGATTTGACAATAAACTATTCCGAATTCATTATTACATATTTGGTAAGTGCAAAAAAGTATACGTCTGTATCAAATCGATAAGATTTTCATTCAAACATTTAGGAACATTTTCAATTATCCATTTTTTTCGGATCTGTTGGGCGATCTCAACTGTAAATGCTCAGAATGTCCACTTGTGTTGCTAATTTATTTTCCCTGTCTCTTATATTGTTTTCATTCCTGTGACATAGGTGCACTTCAAATGCAATTGAAACGAACTATCCTAATAACTCCAAATTTCTTTGATATTTTAGAAGATACATTTAAAAAACCTGAGTTTCAAAAATGATATTTTTCAGAGAATAATATGAGTATTGTTATCGAAATTCTTAAATGCAATAATCATAATCATTCACAATTTCTTACATAAACATTGGGGTTTGTCATTTTGTTCAGTGTTCTCGTATTAAAAAATATCTGATAGTGAAATCTCGTGGGCCCAACGACAATTTTGAAATATCCTTTCAATGAAACACTGTTGAGGGAACTTCTGGAATCGGAGATTAAATTATATGGTAGTATATTTTTTTTAATTATTGTAGTACACATCAGTACCCTAAGACCTTAACAAGAATGTTCTCCAAACATGGTTTTATTTGAGTAGAAAATTAGCCCAATCTCTGATAAAGGAGAAAGAACTATATATTTAAAGATATTAAAGCTATTGAAAATTTTAATAATATTCGTAAACGTAAAATGCATAGTGAAAAAACTGTACTATTGCATGTGATAGTTCAACGCAATGCTGTTTAGGTTCTATTCTATCATCAGATACTGTTTCTCAAACGCAACATACATACGTGTAGGGATCTCAGTTATGTATTTGTTGCGTAAAACGGATGCTGTTCGTTAAATAAGTGAAATACATGTATTTAAAAATCCAATTTCCTAAATGACAGTGTAGAACTAGTTAGCTATGGAGAATTTAAGTCGATAATGTTTTCTCAATAAAATATATTTTTTTCTAATGTACGAGATAGATGTATGGTTCCAGACAATTTTACTGTTGCTTTAACGATAAATAAATAAATGATTCTAATTGAAGCGCAAAAAGCCGAATCTCAGGTGTGAAAGATATTTATAGTTCTTTCTCACTGTAATGCATATTATCATTAAATGATTTCGTCGTGTAGAAGTGACATATCGGAAATCCTAGTCGTAGGATATCAAGGATGCTGACTGGCCAACCTACCGTTCCTCTTCGGACGAGCGTTGAGAATATGGAAGAAAAGTAATAAGACGAGATTATAATTGAACTACCACGGAGAACAAAGGGACTGACGACTTTCTGCAAACTTACATTGCCAACCGCGCTGTTCATAGTGGCACAGACTCTTCCCATAATTTATTATGCTGAAAACAAAAGTAGCAATTCTAACAACTCTGCTACAGACTGCCACTTGCGTAGTAAATAATTGATAAAAAATATTTTAAATAGAATATTCACAGTTTTTTTTCGTTTCTTCTATCAAGTTACATGTTACACACAATCAATTTTCAAATACAGTATGAAGCAGATTAAAGTTACTGTCTGTTACCTGCTGGCTTCGGCCACCGTCGCAAACATCAGGATTCGCAAAATTTCATGAGCTTCGTTATATTGATAATTGGTTATAAAACCAAATCACGGCGAGTCTTTGTGAACAGTTTTAAAAAAGCATTTATTAATATCAACATTTGCACTAAACTTTAGTGGTTCTTTAGAGAAACAAAGGCGATGAGTTTCATCGATGCGGAACATTTGTGGCATACGTCGATCACACTAAAAGATGGAAAAAGCAAAATCTATTTATTTATTTATTTATTTTACGTCAAAAAAACAGTTAAAAACTGCGTATGACGTGCTATGGGGAAAAGTGAACCATCACAAAAAAGATGGAAATTTGGCAGCTGGAAAAAGAAGAAATAGAACGGTGCGCGAGGATGATGTGCAGAATGGCCGATTTGTATCAAATAATACGAAAGGCAACATTAGTTAACGAGAACTGAAAAAAATTTTCAACGGAAATTAATGAAAGAGCAAGATTTTATAATGTTACTGTTTCGATATTTTTCATTTTCAATCTGTATATCTAGTTAGCAACATCATATCGTTTAGATAAATGCTTGGGAGTACAGTAGAATTAAAATTTACCTTATCAATTGGGGCCGGTCCCGATCAAGATATTGAAATACCCGGATTGTTGGATAAATCGTGAATAAGGTAATTTCTTACCTCGTGTAAACTAAAACACACGCACCAAACAAAAAAAAAAAATATAGAAGGCGGACCTTTTAGCCACAAATCAGTCTAGGTTAAGGTTACGACAAACACTGGCCTTGACAAGCACAACAATTCGCGAATTGCGCATACAACAATACGTTTCCTACGTTCATTTGTCGCTGGAACGTTTTGTCTTTTAATACATTCATTGCAGATTGATTGTAGAACGATAACTAAACGAGCGCAGTATTGTAATAAATGCCAAACAAAACCAACTTACTTTAATATAACAATTTTAGTGACACAAATTTCTTTTTCCTCGAAGCTATCCGATAAATTGGTGATACGGATAGTTGGATTTCCAATAATTGGAGTTCTGCTGTAGTAGCTTATACAGAGTCCTTAGACTAAATCCACTGTTCTTCAGGTAAGTCGTTACATTGTTCTCGCAAATGTATTTTTATCAGCGTAAATTATTCACCTGATTGTCTACAAGCAACTTAAGTTGTTTTGTGAACGAAAATCCAATATGCTTTCCCATTCGGATGAAAAAGTTAGCTTATTTAGAGTAACTGCTCATTCGTGTGATTTGCAGAAGTCATATGATGTAATGCTGGCCTAGATAGTCGTCGTGGTTATAGCTCGGGCCGAAGGGTGGCAGGTATGAGCTTGGTCATTAGCGAGGTTCTTCCACTCTTGTTTTCCGTGTGTTGTGTCGCGGAAGGTCTCGCGACCTGCTCGCCCAAGATCTGAGGATCCGGAGAGTCTGGTTGTGTCAGTGCCTAGAGTCTTTTAGGAGATACTTTTCATTGGAATGTAAAGAGTAACTGTTTTTTCTAATGGAAAACTTAAAATAAGAAGAAGAAGGAAGAAAAGGAAGAGGAGAAGAAAAAGGGGAAGAAGGAGAAAGAGGGAGAAGAAAGAAGTATAAGGAGAAGGGGGAGAAAAGAAGAAGAAGAAGGAGAAAAAGAAGAATTGTAATGTATGAGGTGAATAAAAGTGGAGTGTCGACCTTGAATGATTAATTGTAGAGCCATTCCGAGTACTAAAAACTAGAAACAATAAAAGCTTGTTCATGAAGCAAACAAAATATACTTAGGTATTTACATTATTTAATAATATAGTAAAACTGTCATAATATTGTAAAATATAAAATAACCAAGTGAAAAAAATGATTGGGCACTAATGTTAAATGTGAGACAGGACACTACTCCGACAGACAAAACTAATCAGACTTATAAAGAAACATTCGGATATACGAAGATAAATATGACAACTTTAACTAAATGTTTGACAAGCTGAAGTGAATTTTTATGACCAATTTTCGCAACTGTTAAAGAGTACTAATTCCCATGAAATTAAAAGAATGATAATCAAAATTGTCATAATTACCAATAACCTTATTGCAAGAACATTGATTTGTCCAAGGTGTCAATGGGGACAAAATCGGACGCATATTCTCCTGCCCACACTCCCTTGTCTTACCGCACATTTCAATATTGTATGGTATGGGTCTGGTTCTCCCATTTTTCAGACTTTGTTTCAGTCTTCCAGGACTGTTTTTTCGTAATAGAGCTTTCGCCCAGAGCACACGTTTATAATTATGTTGTAATAGAATTTGCGTGTGGATGTAAAGTTTCTCTACCGTAAGGTGATATAACGAATGAATTTATTTGTAGAAGTGGCGCGTAGTCAAATCTCTTGAGACCGGAGCGCTGACTTGCGGAGCGTAGGGAAAGATCCTCTGTCAACTTTCCGTATTTTCTCCGCTCATTTCCCGGCAACGAGTTGGTGGACGCGTGAGAGAGCGACTGGAACACTCCAACAGCAAAGGGAAGCCACGCGGAGGATGGATGGCATCCTATGAGTTGGGGGAAATTGTGCCCAAAAACATCAGCTGCCATCAACACCGAACGCGTCGCGACACCACGTTAAACAACAGAGAAAAGTTATGTCTCGCTGCCCGGCGGCAGCCAATTGTTTTGGAAAGGGAACACCTATATGTCCATTTTTGGGTAGAGAAAAGTTATTTAATGAGGTTCAGTTACATATATTTACACTTGGTATACTTTTACACTTGGCAAACATGATCTATTTTGTTACTGTCCCTCAAGACAGTCGTCTTACTCTGAACTTCATCAGGTAACTCTTTTTTACTCAGCGCTATTGCTCCTCCCGCCTCACAATACCTAGACGACACGACATCCGAGAGAGTTAATTTCATTATAATTGATTTAATATAAAACGATAGTGGTGGCATGGGGTTTAAATAGCAAACACAGATTGCTTGCGGCTTCATACATTTCTTGTTGTACTACGTAATGGAAATGCTTCGGAAGCCTCTCTGTTGCTATTGAATCGTTATAGGCCGAACGAAATTAAGTCTAACGATGGTTAGAACGCCGAATAAATTTTGTAGAGAAAATAAATTGTAACAAGAAGTCATTCCAGATCAACTTTTGGAACACGTGTAAGATCAAGTTGACAGCAACGTAGCTTTGATAGAAAATCCTCAATACTAATTTGTTTTGCAGCGATACGAAGATGTGGGTTGGAATTGTTTCGAAATTAATATTACAATTCTGTAATATTAGACTACTCACAAAATCCCTGCACTGTGAATTGAGTTATTGTCATTCTTCTCAACCGAATCACGCACTTCGTATGTTTTGTCTATAGTACTTTGAAGAAATAACCACCAATCATAGCGCACTTGTTTTAGATCAACATAAGGAGATGAACATGTTTCAATGTTTGTAAAATAAATAACAGATAGAACCACAAAATGCCTACGAAATACTTACATCTACCCAAGAGATATGAATGCAGTGTCCATAATTTGAGTAGGATTGTTGGAAAGTTGTTAGATATCTGTGCTCATCTTCCACTAAATTAAAATTCTATCAAATGCATGTGCGAGAAAAAATAAGTTGATGAAGACTTTAGGTTCGTTTTCCTATTAGAGAGAATGGAAATGCACTCGACGTTCATTTGCGCGAAAATTCGAAGTATTTCTTTTACACAATTTTCATTGAGTTTGAGGTAACTTGTTTTGATTTAATTTTACCAAGGTTTTTGTACAGACATGAAGAGACGTCACATGTTAACAACACAACAAATATATGATCTTCCAGAAGAATACCAGAGGACACAATTCCACAATAATTATTTCAAACTGAAGAGTCGCTAATCTTTTAAATATACAATTGATTTTACAAACAGTTCTTTCATTTTCAGTAGTAGCTGTAGTGTGAATACTTCGAAACTTGTGATAATACTGTACATAAACTTTCACGGGAAAGACCTCCTTCAATTGCTTTTTTTAAAGAAAATACTCGTTACGAAAAAATCTGTGACGAATAATATTTGAAATACATTCTGACTCGACGCCGGAAATGTATTAATTTTGGTAAGTTCTTGTTTTCACGTGAACACACTGAAATATGTGTTTATGGAATCAAATTAAATGTAATCTAATAATTGTGTGGGGCAGATATACGTAAAGAAATTATTGGTTTGTGAATCTACAAAATTTCTTTCGAAACCATTGTTCTCGTTGTTACGCGCTAACCACTCCAACAACATTGAAGGGAAGATCAAAATTTGATTATTTCATTAGTTTCCACGCATTAGTATCAACATTCAGTATTTTGAAGCGTGAGGTTTCACCAATGCACCACCGTACCAACTTTGTTTCTACGGGTGCACCATCCGAACAAAAATACCTTTATAATTCGCATCGGTTGTTCACGGTAGGTGACGTAAAAATAAGTTATCCACACAACGAAATATATGCAGAAACTCTTAGGCTTCAACGATTAGTTACTCTTCTAGGTTCCGGAGGTAGAAGCAGAAAATAATTCAATACAAAGAGATTGGTGAATTTTGGGCTTAATTTGGAGAATTTTCCCGCAGGGGCTCGCATTGCGGCAAGACTTGAAGTGGATGGGCGAGTGAGGGCGTGAGGACGAGGACTGCTTACCGTGGTCCGTGGTCGGCTGCAGGGCGTACTGGAAAGAGTAGGTGTCCGGCGTGGGCGGCGAGTGGTGATCGGGCAGCGGGCTGATGGGCGGCTTCATGTAGGCGTTGGTGGTGTCGCCGGAAGAGGAGGCGGCGGCGGCCGCGGCGCTGAAGGCCGGCATGCCCCAGGCGCCCGAGGACGCGGCCACGGCGGCCGCCTCGCGCTCGGCGCTGCTGCCGCACGGCTGGTACATGGAGGGCACGGGCGACGAGCCGCCGTAGTCGTACACCGACGCCACGCTGCTGGGCGCCGTCATGTACGGGTGCGACGCCATGCCCACCTGCTGGCCGCCCGTGCCGTACGAGCACGTCGTCTGGTGATGGTAGTCCTGCGAGTTGGCGGCGGCCGCCACCGCGACCTGCTGGTGGTGGAGGGCCTCGTAGTGGCCCGCCGCCGCCGCCTGGCCCGCCGCCGCCGCCGCGGCCGCCGGGGTCAGCATCCCGCCGGCCGCCCCCGGGGAGACGAAGTAGGCGGCGGCGGCGGCCGCGTGGTGCGAGTGGTACTGCGGCTTGAGGGCCTGGCACTTGCGGCGGAAGCCCCTCGGGCGACGCCGGAAGGACCCTTCCTCGAACATGAACTCCGAGGCCGGGTCGATGGTCCAGTAGTGGCCCTTGCCCGGCCGCCCTAGCCCCTTAGGCAGCTTGATGAAGCATTCGTTGAGAGACAGGTTGTGGCGCACGGAGTTCTTCCAGCCCTGGTAGGAGCCGCGGAAGAACGGGAAGCGTTGCTGCAGAAACGTGTAGATCTCGCTGAGCGTGAGGCGCTTGGCGGGCGAGCTTTGGATCGCCATGACGATGAGCGCGATGTAGGAGTACGGGGGCTTTTCTTGGCGACGCACCCCGGGGTTGCCCTTCTTGGTGGTGGAGGCGCCGGCGGCTGCGGCGGCAGCGGCGGCGGCCGCGGCCGAGCCGGCCTCGGGCTTGTCGGAGTTCTGGGCGGATCCGGCGCCGGCCGAGCCGCTCTGGTCAGGGGCGCCGCCTGACGCCGCTGCGGGGCCGGGCGTGGGCGCGTCGCCCCCGCCGCCGCCGCCGCCGCTCACCCCGCCGACGCTCCCGACGCTCCCGACGCTGCCGACGCTGCCGACGTTCCCGACGCTGCCGACGCCGCCGACGCCGGCTTGCAGGGAAGGCGAGGGCTGGGTGTCGAGCCCCAGCACGGAGCCGCCGTGGTCGTTGCCTAGCACATGCACGCTGTGCTGCTGGTGCATGTGCAGATGGTGCAGGTGCTGCTGCAGGTTCAGCGTCTGCTGCACAACCGGGTGGTGGTGCAACTGGATCAACTGGCTGCCGCTGCTCGAATCGGCAGCCAGCGGACTATCCTCGCTCTTCATCATGGTTTGCTGTTTTACTGTACACAAATCCGTTCCGAGTTACTAGTAACCAAATGTTGCCGCAAACGTGATAAACATTTACTCTCAGGTTCCAGTTTTCCCTTCTTGTTGGTATGGTTAGTCTTGTCCAAACAACCTTGCTGCGATGGCTTCCTCGCTTTTGAAGCTTATAGTTCCCACATACACACAGTTTACTACAAACACACGCAGCCTGTGTGTATACAGACTCGATACGTCGGCGGTGTGCGCGGTCCGTGCGGCGGCAGACGACGCAGAGCCGCGAATGTGTACATCTCAGCAGCGCGCCGAGTGTATACAAATAGCGTGGGCTGATAAGCCCGGTCGCTCAACGCGCGGTGCGGCGGCGGCGGTGCGGCACTGGCGGCGGCCGGGAGCGGTCTGTGCGCGCGCCTCGGCCGGGGCCTCCCGCGCGGCGGCGCGGCGGCGGCGGCGGGGGCGGCGGCGGCGGCGAGGGCGCGGGCGGCGGTGGCAGCGGCGCGCGGCGCGGGGCGGGGAGCGTGGCGCGGCGCCGGGGCCTCCATAGGGCGCGCGGCGGAGGCGCAGGCGGGGGCGGGGCCCCCGAGCGCGGCCGGCGGCGCGGCCTGGTCGTCGGCGCCGCCGCGGAGGGGACGCCGCCGCCGCCATTGGCGTCGGGGTGCGGCTCCGCGCCACGGCCCCGCCTCCCGCGCCGCCGCCGCCGCCCCACGCCGCCCCACGCCGCCTCACGCCGCCCCACGCCGCCCGGCCCGGCCGCGCGCCATGCGGCCGACGCGACGCACCCCGAAATAGCCGCCACGTCCATTCGCCGCGTTTTTGGAGCGCGCTGTTATTCGCTATTGCCTGCGCCCTGGCCGCCGCTGACGTGGCGATCTGCCCCGCGCCCCCGGCGTTGCCCAACGGAGGACTCCAGCCGGCGGAGTGGGCTCCAGCACAATGACGCTTCTATTTTTTTCCATGCGTTGGGATTCCCACTTTTTCGCACAGAGTAATATGAACAACATACAGAACGTCCTTGATGAGCTAAATTCGTTTTGTCTCAATTTTACTCTAATGATGAATGTAGAATTAATATTTTTTACATCAAACTGTTTCTCTGGTTAATTATATATCAATTTTTAACAGAAAGAATATTATTTTTTAACAAAATAATATTTTTAAATTATAGACATAACCCCAAAGTCGTATCTACTGAAAATAAGAAAAACAATTATATTCGCAGTCTACTTCCCTTAAGTACCATCCCCCATTTCTTCTTTAAAACTGAAGTCTCCATGTGGAATACTAGAGGTCTTTTGTGTTGATCAGGTTCATAAATAAAGCTCTCCTTCGAATTGTCAATTGTACGACACTTTCTACAGTGTGTTCTTCAAGAAGATTCCTATTTTCTTGTAAATATTTAAATTTCCTGATGAATTGTGTATCTTAAACACCACACAGCAAAACTTGGATTTGCAGGTTCCAACGATATTGTAATAGCAACTAAATTGCTGTTGATGAGATAAAAATGTAAAAATGTTTATTTGAACATATTTTTTAAAATTTATGTGCTTGTGTTAGAGTTCGACGATACCTCCGCAGCGACTCTGCAGTACGGGTAGATCCTAGGGATCGAATTCTGACGGTGGTGGATTTTCGAAATTAGCAACAAAGGGAGATCGAATTCAGCTGTTGTCTAGGAGAGAATTCGAGCGGCAAGTTGCTCTGATCGGTAGTTTTCCGCACGCGATCTTTCCTTCCTCTTCCTTGTTCTATCCTCTATCTTTACAGACTCACACTTAAACGTACATGCCATACACTACTACACATGTTGGGAGACCAGTCAGGAATGTAGAGTTTCTCCTAGCTGGGACGGGGCCCTGCTGCGGGGAGATACCTGGGAAGGGAAATCCCCCGCAAACCGATACTTCACCATCGGCTTCAGATCTCGCCATCCAGCAGGGGAGGGACACTGTCACCTCCCGGAATTAGAGTACTGAATGTTTCAATATCGGAGTATATATTATACCAAATAAGTCATTTCTTAATATCTCTGAATTGATTAGAGTGTAATCTGTGGGATGCCCGGGTAAGATATAAATGTTTCGTTTCAATATTAATTGCATCGATAAATCCAGAATTATGTAATATTAATATTTATTTTTTATTTCCACATTTATGAGTTTTCATCCTTAGAATAATGATGCATACCATGAATTGTCATCCTGAGCTCCCAACCATGAACGAAGAAAATATTTATTGATATTCAAAATTGGATGAGCTCTAAAAATCGCTGTGTAAACATATATTCATTAACAACGAAATACTTGTGGCAGAAAGCAAGAAAGAATGTAATTCATGGCAGCCGCAAAACTAAAAGTTAGTGGTCAATTAAATATAAGAGGATTAGGTTATTATTGAAAAGGATCGCATATTACACGATGTGTATGATGTGCTTAAAATTATATTTATTTGACTACAAAATGTGAGACATTCATTCAGATAGTTAAATTTATAAAAAAAGTTAATTGAGAGTTAGGTCACAGTAAAATTATAAAATTCTTAATGTAATATTTTGAAATGCAGTACCAGTTCACATAATACGTTTTGTAAATTCATTAAGAAGAATGTTTGAAGATTAAAAATGAGTTGAACAATCAATTTATTTATTTTATTTTATTTGCTTCCCATTGTGTGGCCATAACTTTGTATGAAGTATTAGAAATATGAATGTATTACATGTAACCTCTGTAATACATGCAACCTAACGTCCTTCATAATTTGGGATATAAAATCGAGTAGTTGGAGATCGTCTAAGTGTGTATGGGGGGGGAGGCGAAATTCGATGAACTGCTTTTGTGTGAACTTGCATCTTGCAGACTGGCAAACTTGCAAATTTGCTCTTTCGACGCGTTCTTCTGTTTGACGTGAACACCTTGCATTGGAACATGTTTTTCAAAACATTCGAACAGCTGACGTAAAACTTGGGTCGTTGACTTAAAAGGCTTTGATAATTTTCTTCAAAAACAAAAACATCTCATATTACCCGACAGAGCAAAAATCATGTGAAAAATAACAAATTCTGACTCACTCCAGTAAACCGAGTCATATCATTAACTACAAATCTTGTATCAACAGCGTCAGTCGAAGCTTGTTTTGAAAAACTTGGCATCGAAGATGATCGATCAATCGTGTTGAATTTCAAATACACATTTCTTATTCACTTATATTATCATCTCTTTGTTCTAAGCAAGGTGAGTCATATCGCAGGCCAGCACATTCGCTTCACAGTATTTTGGGTTCAAATAATTCGGGGTTCACACTATGCAGTGACGTAACCAATGTGACGTAAGCAATGTTCTAAATCTGGGAGTCTGCCTTTTTCATTAAATAAATACAAATAAATAGAGAACTTTTAGTTGATGAGTAATTTATTTCCATAAATAGCTCATTAGAACGTCAAATACCTAATGCCTATATTTGGTTTGGTAACAAAGAATAGTTAGGCGAGAATGAAACAATAATTATTGGTGATATTACAATAGGCTGTACTACAGCAACTCGGCGTCGCTAGCCGAATTGCTTAATTGCGCTCCGTGAAGTCATGGAAGTTAAGCAACGCGTTAAATACCGCGGGTTCGTGGATGGACCACTGTCTGGGAACCCCGCTGATCTAACGGCTCCGAGTCTTTGGCCGAAGAGAAAAAAGACGACTATGTTAACGGATAACTTCACGTTTCACGCCAATACATGGTTATAGAACGTTGTTGCAAAAAAACACTCAAAGAAAAAGAAAGTTGCGCCATTTTTAAGCGTCTTGCTGTTTTGAGATTTTTAAAATAAATTGCATCGACTTCAACAAAAATTACGCGAAAACTAATCATTTCACGCACATTTCATTTTTAGTGAACTCTGTATTTCGAACAATTGCAAAAAATTCAACATTGCAATACCACAATACTGATGATAAAGCTTTTTTTATTAATGAAATCCGTTCTCTGAAATTTCCTTTGAAATACGTAATTTTTGTTTGAAGTAAGGGGAATTTGTTAAAAAAATAAAAAATAGCTCCAATTTTTTCCTTTAATTCTTTCTCGAATAGGGCAAAAATTTGCTGACGTGCGATTTTCCTTGAACTCTCGGAATTTTCGAAAATTATAAAAGTTACAAATGAAGCGAGAACGTGTGTGCTGTTGTAGTTTATATTTTCAATCATCAGATTGATTACACATATGAAATTTGTAAAATCATAGCCCATAAATATTCATTTATAGAGCCAGGAAACAGAAAATGACCCTCAACTACGAATTTTCATGTTAAGCGAAATTAGAAATGTAGTACATACAAGATTGATGGCTAGTAGCAACAATTTAAACACAATTCTAAACAAGAATGAAATTTTTGATTTGACTGATTCTTTCACGGACGAAGCTGTGGCACTGCAGCGCCTCTAACCGGGAGGTCCTAGGTTCGAGTCCTCACGGCGGCAGGATTTTCGACACTAGCTTTTCAGCTAGGTCGAATTCAGCTGCTGTCTGGAGGAGAATTCTAGCGGCCGGCTGCTCTGATCGGTAGTTTTCCGTGTTTTCTCCGATCAACACCAGGCGAATGCCGGAGCAGTACCCTACCAAACGGGCCACGGACCGCGCGCGATCTGTCCTTCCTCTTCCTTGTCCTATCATCTCCCCTTACACACACACTTACACTAACATGCACTACACTACCACATATTCCGGGAGACCGGTCGGGAGCTTAGAGCTTGTCCCGACTGGGGCGGTGTCCCGTTGGTGGGAGAGTCCTGGTTAGGGGGAAACCCCACTAGCCGACGGTAGGTCGGCGCCGGATCTCGCTATCCAGCTGGGGAAGATCACTGCCATCTCCCGAGAAAAATAACATGCACTACACTAACGGGACTAATGACCGAAGTAGTTGACGCGCCCGGAAACACGAAAAAATCAATCAATCAATCAATCAATCACGAAGCTGTGGCGCACGAGTAGATTTCAACATAGTGGAGCGTAGTCGAAGTCGCAACACTGAAGGTTATGGTTTAAATTCCCGTGTGAGTGTCTTACCACGTTGCTGCGAAGTGGTTAGATTGTCTTATTACCACGAATCGGGTTTGTAGTATCATCTACTACTATTTACAAGCATTTCTCATCGTCAATCACCTTTCATCAATGAGACTTAGTCATGCATACTGGAGGAAGGCAACGGCAAACCACCACTATTGCTACTTACCAAGGAAATTGATGGCATATAAATGTAAGCTTGCTCCCTCGATTTCAATCAGTAATGATCTTCACGATGATGACATATCACCACCAACAGTCCTACTTTTCAGTTATAATATTATTTTTCCAATGTTCCTTCGGTCTTCTTGAATTTCGTACCGTCCCTTGTCTCAATCATCTGACTTCCTCATTTCATGTATCATAAAACGTAAGTCCAAATCATACCAGCCCCATCTTAGGTATCATAAATCGTAAGTCCAAATCATGCCAAATCATTTTGTGGGTTCTTTGACTTTAGAACAAGATTACAAATGAAACATCGAAGTCTTCCAGAGGTATCAGTACTTTCGTTATCGCTAAGCGTTCATTTTCGAAGACAGTTTCAGAAGTGTAACAAAATGTTGGAACATTTCGTATATTATATTGAAAAATCATTAAATTTATTGGCAAATGTTTACAAACCTTTAATATATTATATTTGACAGATGGCTCGATCGTGAGGTTAGTCATTTTCACAATTATAAACGATATCGTGTTGATTTATTTAGGGGAATTATCGTAGGTAATATGACGAATACTTTGGAATTTACAGATAACTTCAAATCGCGAAGCGACGAATGAATTCTTTTGATAATTTCCAAAGTACGAGTAATATTTAGTAAGAAACTCTATTTACTCTATTGAAATCATCTAGTTATTTAAATTAAGATTGTATGTATAATGTATCAACTTCCAATTAATCAAGCACGCAATCTATAATTCCGAGATCAAGTTGAAGACTTTCGATTAACAAGAGATCACGATATACGTAACAATTTTTTGTTAAACACACAGATATGAAACACAGGATTAAACACACAGGTATGAAACACACGATTAAGAAAACTATAACTTGACGAATCTTCATTAACTTCAGAATTTGTAACGGTTGAGGTTGATGTCGATACAAGACAATGTCTAAGTGTATTTAATAATTACGAATGGTGTTCCTTGATCATATGGTTCCTTGCGAATATGTGATCAAAGAGGAAGCATTGACAAGCAAGTAACTTGTATTATTTATTGCCCTTGTAACCACTTTGAAAAAATTGTGTTACATTTGTGGTTCGGGTAGAATTTTTTTTCTTCTATTTTGCTTGCACTAGAAATTCAATGATTTCAAAAACAGTGCACAAAATACTTCAAGAAGAAAGAAAAGAACGCATTCACTACAAACAGATTCACGTAACTAAAAAGGAGGTGAATGACAAACGATATGATCTCAAATTGATAATCTTCATTAAAAATGATTGCACCTGATATCTGGAATGGTATTGGTTTATAATCCATGAATAGAATAGTCAAGATAGTACCGTATCAATATGGTGGTTATTGGAAATATTAGTTTCCCACTTTTTAGTCAGTTCTGCTATTGTCACAAGTTATTTACAAGTACAGAAAGCGGGTTTTTGGCGTACGAATGAAAAGGTAAAATTTGTACGAATTACGCTCCTACTTTTTACTACGAATTCATCGAAAATTACAAGTATTTACTCTTGGGATCATTCTCTATATGGGAGACGGCAGCCATGTTGATTCCTGTGGCCCCAGTGTTTTGTTTTCTTTGCCGTACCGAATTGTATATGCCCATGACTTCTTGGCGGTACGCGTACGGCAAACTCTGTCTATACTGTCGTACGCGTACCGCAAAGTAACACTTCCCGAGCAATGAACAGTGAAGACAAGTACTAGTTTCTATGCATGAATGCTGTAAAATAAATGCCTTAAAGAATGCGTTTCATAATTTCAGCTAATTGTATTTTTTAATGTGCTGAATTCAAATATACCACTTGTCTCTTAAAAAGTAACGCTCTTCTACAAGCTGCACAAATATTAGACTGCGCTCAAAAGTAGTGCAGCAAAGTGAAAGAGTATTTTAAATAAATAATACTGTTTTTATGAACTATTATATGTTCAACAATCTGATTGTGAAATTTCGGGTGGGTACAGTGATTAATTCTAAGAATACAAAATTCTGTTTTTTAAATATCTTGTTGGTACTCGTTTAGGGGTATAATTTCTTGAATCTAGTTTACACTAAAACAACGAATCGAGCACTAAACTCGATTCCTGTGCAATAGGTACGAGATATCTGTGCACTCGACGATCGTTAACAGTTTGAGCCAACGCGCGCATTGTACAAGTAACGAAAACTTTTAGTACCTCATGATTCGTAGGAGTCCTTGTTTGTGAGTTGTCAGAAACTCACAGCAGCCGGAGGAGGAGAATGAGTTTTCAATGGTTAGTTCTGAAGGCAGTCCGGCAAATATTAATTTAGAAATAGTGTCATATTGACCTGTTAAGATCTTTCCTGTATTCAAATTCGGTACAAACAGGCTGAGATTCCTATGAATATGATGTACACGGAGGATTTTCAATTTTAATACCATTTGAAATATCCAGCGAGCCCGTATCATGTTATCGTTTAAGAAAAGTACCGTTTTTGAACTACTACACTGGCAAAAATGTAGACTGAGAACATTGTGTTTGAATTTTTTCTTTCTTCAATGAAAGAGCATGAAGGACTGAAGAAAAGAGGGAACCACCAGTGAAGCCAGAATGAAAGCATTCTGGACACGCAGAACATTTCAGTGAAGATGAAACTACGTTCTCTGTAGATGGCCAAAGCTAAATAAGAAAAAAGAAGAGTAAAGAAGAAGAAAAAAAGAAGAAGATAGAACGCAGCAATATTGTGCACCCCTTTTCAACGGTACATTGGACAGTACAAAACATAAAATGGCTATGCAATAAGAAGTTCAGCTAACTGCTTCAATCAAAAATTCTGATTTCAATTTTCTGAAATCCGAAATGAAAACAAGAAAAATAGACGAAATGAAGTTCCATAATTAACGCTTCATGCTTCTCAGTACCCGAAAATTTGAAGTTATCCAATGTAGCATAGTTTCAAAGACCGGCCATAACGAACACGCGTAACAAATATTTTCTCAATGTTTGTTCTTTGAAATAAATTCTCAATTCTATTCAGTTCATCAGCACGGACTTCATGAAAATTATACAAACTATAGCATAAAAACTCTTGATCTAATGCTCTGCGTCAACCTGGTGTTAGCGCGGAACAATATGACTCAATGGGCTCAAGAAGAGTAGGCGTGGAGCGGCGTGCAGCCACGCGCTCATTCAAAGGCAGCTTCGGAACGACCGCATCCCAATGTATATTTCGTCAACTCTGTGTTTACGCGGTTCACTCACATGCTACTAAACACACCGAGATGTACTACTCCAGTCCGTGGACATCCCCGTATACACATCAATAGCTCTTAGACCCAATCTTCAAGTACTTAGAGAACTAAACATTGATCATTCATCGTTGATTTTTGAATCGTCGAAGTGCTGTTCAATACTGAGGATTTAATGAGATAAAAAAAATATACGCCATATCATGCAAATTTTATCGTAGTGCGTATACATTTTCGTGTTCGTGTAAGTGCCAGTTAGTTATTCGTAAACATAGCCACACGTCGTACAGATATGTTTATTAGGCACAAGTTAGTGGAGTGCGATTCTGTGTTAAATACTGTTATAAAGCTAACCGAGAGAAGTGGCTCAGGGCGTAGCGCGAAGACTTCGCATTCAGGAGGCCCGGGTTCAATCCCCGTGTCGGCCTTCCAGAACGGGGTTTTCGTGGCTTCCCTTCGTCGTCCAGGCGAATACTGGAATGGTTCTACTGAAAGGCCACGGACGCAATACCGGCGCCACTAGTCAAATTCGTTAACTACGTGAAGTCTCGAAGAGTAAGCGAATGTGAGACTCGAGGGTTCATGGTAGGATGACCGACTACGAACTCCTGGATCTAACGGGGCAGAGACTAATTACCCTTTATGGGACATATTAATTAATTACAAATTGAATAATAACTAATACAAGTTTATCATTCTAACGAATAACATGTTAATGACGGGAGAATATCGATTAACAAAATTTCAGACGATTTTCATCTGGATTTAGTAGTCTTGCAACCCCACAAATAAAAATGGTATGTTCACACCTTAGCTCTGTACCTAGTATCAGCGAATTTACATCCGATGCCGTTTTCTGCTGCAAATCTAACCATATCCATATCAACCAAGAATTTCGCTACGCTTCTTTCGAGGTGCGAGCGACTGTGTCATAGGTTTGGTCATGGTTCGGACAGGGTTCGGACCAGGTTCGAACATGGTTCCAAATCGCAAACACAGAATATCCCAATACGCTAAACGCTACGCAATTGTTGTCAGAGGTGAATCCCCATCATCACCGAAGTATTGCCGGCAATTTCTTCCGCGTTCACCGCAAGTAAAATTCAAAAGTTGTTTGAAAAATATTGCCATTAAAATACAAAATTTGAAAAAATAACTTAAAATGTAGACATTTCAATTAGAATATCTCTTTAGAAGGAATCAAAATTAATCAAAACTATGATTTCATTTTTATTTTTTCGCATATTGAGTTCATAGTAGTAAAGAGAAAGTGTGGTGCCGCAGCGAAAGTAGTCACTTTTCAACAGAAAAAACTGTTTTGGAGCCCCTGATACCGAAAAGTGGCTAATTCTTACTCCTACTTGTAAATTACTTCCTCTAATACGTAGTGTAGACAGAATTCATATTTTGTGGGTCCTTGGTGTCTAAAAATTGGTTTACGGGAAAATGTGGGTCTGTTTATCCGCCCGTCCGTCTGGCCGTCAGTCTCTTCATCAGTCTGTCCTTTCATTTGTCCGTCCGCTCGTCTGTTCGTCACTCTGTCCGTTCGCCTGTCCGTCCGTCTGTCGGTCCGTCCGTCTGTCGATCGTCCGTCTGTCGATCCGTCCGTCTGTCGGTCGGCCCGTCCGTCTGTCGGTCCGTCCGTCTGTCTGTCGGTCCGTCTGTCCGTCCGTCGGCCCGTCCATCTGTCGGTCCGTCCTTTGTCCGTCCGTCGGTCCGTCGGCTCGTCCTTTCCTCGGTCCGTCCGTCTGTCCGTCGGTCCGTCCGTCCGTCGGTCCATTCGTTCGTCCGTCCGTCCGTCCGTCCGACGGTCCGTTCGTCCGTCCGTCGATGCGTCTGTTCGTCGGTCCGTCAGTCTGTCGGTTCTTTCATCCGTCGGTCCGTCCGTCCGTCCGTCGGTCTGTCGGTCCGTCCGTCAGTCCGTCCATCTGTCAGTCCGTCTGTCCGTCGGTCGGACCGTCGGACCGATTCGAAAAGCAGTATGGTCGAGAGATTGCTGATTTACTTGCGTGACACTTCTGTAAAATGAAGTGGTGCTGACATGAACTCCTTAGCAGCCCCTACATCGTTGTATGTGGGGGGCCCTAGCTCCCCTTTCCTTGAACCAATCTCGGGCAACCTGGTATTGGTGTTCACTGATATGCGCGTTGACCATTAAAGATAACGCTTCATCAGGAGTAGCAGACTGAATTGAACCTCTGTTCTTTGACTATCACACGTACTACCTTATTTTCGGATCCCGGGTTGGAATTCTCAAATCTTTCTTCATCAGCTAAGCTGTGTGTTTTGTCTCTTTGGGACGCGGACGCATTTGGGTGGTGTAGAATAGATGAAGAATGGAGCGTTTTTATTTTCCTTGTTTTGCTCCGTACACCATTTGCTTCATATGAAGTCAAAGGGCGTCCCAGGTTTGAAGAATCGTTGGGATCTTGTGATGTAGGAATTTCAGATGGCAATATCAATCTTTCTTTCAAACATACAAAATTTTCTTTTAACAACTTATCACATTTTCTATTGCATTTGTCCCAACCAACAAACACTTTATGACAAACTGTATAGTTTGTCTTTGTCTTGTAAATAGCTCATTTTATATTTTCTCATCATCAGTAAATTGGCATTGCGGTATTTTGGCGTCGCGACGACCAGGGCTTTCAACAGCATTTCACATACCTCATTTTTCAGCATTTTGTAGAAAGAAGTTCGTCTAAAAAGTAGAAATGTTTGTTTTGTAATACAAATCGTCTTAGAATTGTTAAAAATGTTATTTACTCTTTTAACATACGCCAGAAAGTGACTTACGCGAGGAAGACGCAATACGCAGTACACAGTGCAAGCTACGCAGAAAAAATTCAAAGGCATGTATCCCACAAAGCCGACCTGGATGGCCGAGGTGGCTAAGAGCGAGTACCGACTCAGCGCTTCGGTCCGAAGGGTCGCGGGTTCGAATCCCGCCTTGGGCATGGCTGTTTGTCCCTTGACTTTGTGTGTGTGTGTGTTGTCGCGGAGGGCCTCGCGTTCTGCTGACCCCAGATCAGAGGAGCCCGCAAGTGTTTGTCTAGTGTACGGTCGAATATGCGTCCCTTCGGGACGTAAAGGGCAACCGGCTGTCGGCTGGATACAAGCCCTAGGGAATGTATCTCACAAAACGCTGTAATGTGCTGTAATTTTTAACACGATCATTTTCCTCACACTTTCGTCTTTTTATAACAATTTTTCCCAAACCGGAAGTAAGCGAAAGTAACAATTAAAAGCCTAGAAGGAAATTACGATATCTCTATTGTATGATTCAAATGCGCAAATTTATGTATAAAACGATAACTTAAAAAATTATTCACAAAAATGGAAATAGTCTTTACTAGAAAATAATAACACCTCCCTCTACAAACGAGATATTGAGCGGATCTATATCTTTCAAAGTCGCTGAGTAATTATTGCACCATTATGGGCATTCTGTATCACATTTGTCAGGACAGAAATCAGGAGCAAACTGAACCCTACTTTGCAGCTCAGTTTCGAAGTTTTAGAACGGTGCATTGAACTTCTGTTTATGTTTAGGTAAGGGGTAGACATTTGTCTCACGATAGGCGAATTCTGAGCGCCAGGGTTGTAATTTGAGTTTTTGGCCAGCTTTGAGGCATATCTGGCCCAAGGTGCGTCGGTCCGTCCGTCCGTCGGTCGGTCCGTCCGTCAATCACTCCGTCCGTCGGTCCGTTCGTCCGTCCGTCCGTCTGTCCGTCCATCGGTCCGTCGGTGCGTCCGTCGGTCCGTAGGTCCGTCGGTCCGTCGGTCGGTCCGTCGGTCCGTCGGTCCGTCCATCGGTCTGTCCGTCCGTCGGTCCGTCCGTTGGTCCGCCCGTCCTCGGTCCGCCCTTCCGTCGGTCCGCCCGTCCGTCGGTCCGCCCGTGCGTCGGTCCGTCAGTCTGTCCGTCGGTCCGTAAGTCCGTGCGTCGATCTGTCCTTCCATCGATCGTCTGTCCGTCCGCCTGTCCGTCCGCCTGTCCGTCCGCCTGTCCGTCCGCCTGTCCGTCCGCCTGTCCGTCCGCCTGTCCGTCCGCCTGTCCGTCCGCCTGTCCGTCCGTCTGTCCGTCCAAGTGTTCGTCCGTCTGTTCGTTGGTCTGTTCGTCCAACTGTCCGCCCGTCCGCCCGTCCAGCTGTCCGTTCGTTTTCCCGTCCGTCTGTCCGTCCACGTTTTCGTCCGTCTGTCCGTCCGTCCGCCGCTCCGTCCGTTGGTCCGTCCGTTGGTTCGCCCGTCCGTCGGTCCGTCAGTCCGTCCGTCGGTCCGTAAGTCCGTCCGTCGGTCCGTAAGTCCGTCCGTCGATCTGTCCGTCCGTCAATCGTCTGTCCGTCCGTCTGTCCGTCCAAGTGTTCGTCCGTCTGTCTGTCGGTCTGTTCGTCCAACTGTCCGCCCATCCAGCTGTCCGTCCGTTTTCCCATCCGTCTGTCCGTCGAAGTGTTCGTCCGTCTGTCCGTCCGTCTGTCCCTCTATCTGAGCGTCCATCCATTTGTGGACAACCCTAGCGCGTAAACATTTAAGAGAATTTGCCCCAAATTTGACATCAACTGATTTTTTCGTTACACTCCGTGTATTCTCATTTGAATAGGTTATCTTTGCCCCTGTGCACATGTTATACATGCACTTTTACTACGTGACGGGATATATTTGTTTCTCTAAAAGCTACACTACTAAAGAACGTCTATCTACATCATCTGGAAACAGATGTTTTGGGTATATTTATTATTATTATCCCTTTATTTTCTCATTTTATTGGTACATTTGAATGAATTATTGTACAGATATATAAAATCAAAGCACATCTATTTTTGTTCTTTAAGAATTCAGAATACATTTTTCCCGTGAATTTCCGCACTATCCTTGTTGCTGAAATAACAACTGCCTTCTGCATGAGTGTCTTCATTCAAATCCAGGTGCTAAAGGCCCCACATCAAACTCCTAGTGATGACTCCGGTGCTTTAAACATTTATCGGGATAATATTGATTTCCTCCATATTCCACTGTTTCTCAACGGGTTCAACAAGATCTGCATATTTACTGCTTTTTCGATGTATTTGCTTTGAATGTTGCCAATTTTTGGGAAAGAAACATCAATAAGCATGACATGTTTCTCACACTTGTTAATCACAACCAAATCCGGTCTGTTGTGAATCACTGTCTGGTCTGTTAAGATAGTTCTATCCAAACACAAGCGCCCCATCTTCATTCTCCAGAACTCTCACAGGTTAGCACTTAAAGTACGGTATCTTATCTTCAGTCAGAAGATGACATTTCTGAGCCAACGCTTGATTTTAAATTTTGGCTACAGAATCATGTCGTTGTTTATACTCGGTGTTCACCAAATGTGTCTCTCGGTACGACAAGGTTATTACGCCTTGAAGTGTGAATTATGACTTGAAGGATGATGATACCCGCAGGGGTACAATAGATTTGCAATAGATCGTGCAGACGCACGACGATATATTTGTATATAATTTACCTTAGTTTTCTATATTCTATTGTTATTTATAATGCCTGAAGATGGGGTAAAACTTAATCTTCGAAACGTGGTTTATCAAATAATGGTTAATACACTTTTTCTAGGGATATTTTAAATAGAACATTTTTTTATATCATGTTTCTCCATGTAAACCAAGTGGCCAAATACATGAAAAGTATGTGATTGTAACTGAGATACAACAGACAATATTGTGTTTTAATGTTTAGAATTATGCTAATGTATATCAATCCGCCCCCTAGTAACAATTTATAGATTTCAATTTGCAGGTTAATTATAAATTAAGTATAAATAACAAAATTTACTTTTCCTAAACCACGGTATCAACAAGAAGTGTCGATAGACATGATTTTAATCTGAGCAGGGGAAGCCAAGAATTCACCCTGTGGGTATTATACTTCATCTCTAAGAGTGGGTGGCCACCCAAAAGGCTACTGAAGTTGAGATTGCAGATCAAAAAGAAAAAAGTAACAAAATATGTTAAGTATTAAGGTCCCACGGTTTACTTCACTGAAGTTGAAAGTAAACTGAATTTGTTTGCGTTCCCTTATCATATTTGTCTCTGTTTACATGGTTGCGTGTTGTGAATTCCAAGGCGCCTGATTCCCCACAGGGGCGGGTGCTGTGGAGGGTGCAAACGCTGAAGGGGGCGGTGGGCGGGGCGCCGTGGCGCCAGCGCGCAGGCGTGGTCGTTGACGAGGCGCCGGGCTGCCCGTGGCGCCGGGGGCTGCAGCCCCCGCAGCTTCCGCACGCAGCAACCTGCGGGGCGTCTGTCGGCGGGCGAGATAAGCATCTGAAGAGTGCGAACCTCTGCGGCCGGGGGGCGTCTGGCGCGGCGGGGGCGGGAGGGTGGCCGTGGAGTGTCCTCGCGGAAGGCGAGCACCGGGGTGAGGACGAGAACGAGGACGCGGGGCGCTGTCTGGCTGTCTGGCGCCAGGCCCTGGCGCTGGCCTCTCTCTCGTTACGACCCTTGTGACAACGACGCACTCAAGAACTCTATGCCAAACAGCCCGTGGAAGGCTGAAGTGCTCTGCACTTCGTTACATCTAATTACTTATTCATTCTGCCTTTCCCATTGACATAATTCGCGACCAGTAAACGAAGGGAGCTTTCCGTTTGCCATCACTCCTGTATAATTCGCCGAAAATCGTTAGGCTACTAGAGGGCCGCAGAAGCAAAAATTATGCTGAGAAAACACCCAAAATGATATTCCAAAAAGTAGCAAGCACGCTACTCAATAACAACAAATAAAATACTCTCGCAAAACACTGCAATAAATTAAATATTTTAACAAAAACAGACATCGCAAATACTGTTATAACAAAGTATAGTATCCGTACAACAATTCGATACACAACATAATAGTTCGTTGCACACAAGAATATAAAAAAATTCCACAACGCAAAATGTGAATAGCAAAAATTTAATTATAGGCGACCACATCCTTTCCCCCTTGCAGTATGAGACTACACGGAATAACGCAATCAATTTTTTTGCATTTTTCATTCAAAATTGCAAGTATTAAATTGTTCTTGGATTTTTCCAGAGATCCTGGGTATGTAATAAAACCATAGTCACTTCTCACATGGCCAGATGTTCATAGGCCAGATGCATTTTTTTCAATTTCTGCGCGCATTTGAAATTAGTAATATACTAAATTCCTCCACCACTTGGGAACTCATTCCTGCAGGCACCTGGTAGCGGAGAGACCACCAACATACACCTGGTAGCGGTTTCAGCGTTCGAAAGTGTGTTGGTGTGTTTAACCAGTGAGTTTGTGAAACGTACTGGAATCGATTTCATTGGTCATCTGCTGTTCAGTGGTTTCCCTGATAATTTCCAGGTGTATGCTGGGGCAGCAACCTATACAACGGACCTCGGACCGTGCGCGATCTTACCTTCCCATCTTCAAGAGCAAATTACCATAACAGTCGGATAGCAAATATATCAATGACTGATTGATTGATTTTTTCGTGTTTCCGGGCGCGTCAACTGCTTCGGTCATTAGTCCCGTCAGTGTAGTGCATGTTTTTTCTCGGGAGATGGCGGTGATCTTTCCCCATTGGATGGCAAGATCCGGCGCCGACCTACCGTCGGCTAGTGGGGTTTCCCCCTAATCAGGACTCTCCCACCAGCGGGGCACCGCCCCAGTCGGGACAAGCTCTAAGCTCCCGACCGATCTCCCGGAGTATGTGGTAGTGTAGTGCATGTTAGTGTAAGTGTGTGTATAAGGGGAGAGGATAGGACAAGGAAGAGGAAGGACAGATCGCGCGCGGTCCGTGGCCCGTTTGGTGGGGTACTACTCCGGAATTCGCCTGGTGATGATCGGAGAAACCACGGAAAACTAACGATCAGAGCAGCCGGCCGCTAGAATTCTCCTCCAGACAGCGACTGAATTCGACCTAGCTGAAAAGCTAGTGTCGAAAATCCTGCCGCCGTCAGGACTCGAACCTAGGACCTTCCGGTTAGAGACGCTGCAGTGACATCAGTTGATGCACTGAGCTACCGCTACCAGTGAAATATATCAATCGCGCACAAGAGAAGGAACAAGGAATTCGGAGACGCACATTAATTCTCGTCTTCCCACATTTGGTTGGTTGAAATGTTAGTGATTCCGGGCGCGTCAACAGCTTACGTCATTAGTCTCGTTAGTGTAGTGTATATTTTCTCTCGGGAGATAGCGGTGATCGTTCCCCGCTGGATGGCGAGATCCGGCGCCGACCTACCGTCGGCTAGCGGGGTTTCCCCCTAACGAGGACTCTCTCAGCGACCCAGCCGGGTCAAGCTCTAAGCTCCCGACCGGTCTCCCGGATTATGTGGTAGTGTAGTGCATGTATTTTATTTTTATTTATTTATTTATTTTACGTCAAAAAAAAAAAGTTAATAACTGCGTATGACGTGCTATGGGGAAAAGTGAATTGTGTGCACATTTTCAAAATTCTGTGATCCCTACACTAAGTCATATACTACTTAAATTTTGAATTTTTGAAAGGGAGAAAAACAACTCCCATGTAATAAAATCTATTTTCAAGGATAAACAAGTAATAAATTTTGAATTTTGAAAGGGAGAAAAAAAACAAAAAAACTCCCATGTAATAAAATCTATTTTCAAAGATAAATAAGCAATAAATTTTGGCTCTTATTACTTCCTGCCGCGACAACATGGAAACGATAATTTGAATAATTGTATTTCCCACTGAATTCTAGAAGACGTGCACAGAAAATGAAGTTACATTTATGTCCAGAAGCAAAACAAGGGCCATCTCAGCATTTGCTCAATGGATCAGGGAAACTGGCAGCAGAAACGATTTCACTTGTGATTGAAACTTTTCTATTGAATTTAATCGTTTAATGTCATCTGGCAAAGTGTTGTAAAATAATGTACATGTATTGTATGTTAATTTTTTGTAATGAGCTGTTGATGCTGTCACCTGATGAATATGATTTCTACGTCGAGTGTTATAGTAATAGACTTCGGCATTTTCTGAAAAAATATTCCCGCCCTTGAGAAAGTCATTTTTTACAAAAACCACTGATTCGTAAATAAAAAGACACGGTAATGGTAGAATTCCTAGATTAATGAAGAGAGGCTTACATGAATCACGTGGGTGGGATTTGTTTATTATTCGTACAATTCGTTTTTGTAATCTACAAGTCTGGGAGCTATAAGATATATTTCCCCAAAATATTATGCCATATCTCAGGCGGGAATGAACATTCGCGAAGTATACACAACGAGCAGTATGAAGGCTGACTGAATTTGCAAAAATTCTGAACGCGTAGCATAATGAACTTAATTTTGTGTTCAATTCATTTAAATGGACGTTCCATTTAAGGTTTGACTGAATTGAGAGACCTAAAAATTTTGTAGCCTTAACATCAGTCAATGGTACACTGTTCATTTTCAATGGAGCACAGAATTGTTTATTTGATATGGAAAAATGCATTAAAACCGTTTTCTTTGTAATTGTAAGGATGTAGGGATAGAATAAGGAAGAAGAAGGAAGAATCGCGCGCGGTCCGTTTGTTAGGGTACTGTTCCGGCATTCGCCTGGTGCTGATCGGAGAAACCACGGAAAACTACTGATCAGAGCAGCCGGCTGTTAGAATTCTCCTCCAGACAACGACTGAATTCGACCTTGCTGAAAAGCTAGTGTCGAAAATCCTGCCGCCATCAGGACTCGAACGAAGGACCGCCCGGTCAGAGGCCCTGCAGTGACATCAGTTGATGCACTGAGCTCCCGGTCCCACATTTGATATTCCACGGGGATGTTATGAGAACATTGTAATAACATGATAATTACCAACAATCAATTCTAAATATTTCGCAATCCTCCTCTTTGAATGTATTAAGAGATATTGTAAATTCGATAACCAGATCTCGGTCAAATTGCTTCCGAATGCAATCCATTGGAATAACTAATGTATTGGTCGATTTTGTTTTCGAAGTAGAGACAACACTAGAGATAAAACAAGATAAGTGATCAAACTTGATTTAACTGTAGAGAAGGTAGTTATAATCTGCAACTACAGATTTTTTCAAGCGGATTCGCTGTTTCCATTCAAATTTCATGTTTCGTTTTCAGGGTATTATATTAAATCCCTGTGATAAGTATTCGTTCTATTAACAGGTGAATGAGAAGCTTTGCCTCAGACCATCCCACTTAAAAAGTGCCTTCGGCATATCTCTCGATCCATAAAACCGATTTACCCAGGATCTGCGTGGTCTGGTTCACTTAGCTTACCTCTGCGCCAGGTCGAGAAGGATTGGGTAAGATGATCATTATATAAACCTGCTGAAAGAGCTAACAAACGATGGAATCTGTATAAAAAGGGCATTTTCGTTTCAACGGTATTTCAGTGAGAGTAGATACAGCAACCCCATTCCTTACTTTTGAACAAATCTATCATTATTTCACCTTCAAACTGTTATAATGTGATACCATCACTAGCGAAATCTAATAGCGATGTCTAAAAAGTAGCGATATATAAAATATGTATCCATGTTTATTGCAAAACATGCAAACATACAAAGATCATTAGCAATAAAACTTGTCTGTTCTGATTTCGGAAGCCTAGGTACCGAAAAACACAGTACAGATCTCTCAAAATAGGATATTTTTCATTAAATAATACAATTAATGGCCCTTGGTAATACTGGGACTTTTTATTTTTGGGCCCATAAACATTCTTTCGAAGTTAACCACAGTATATTTATTCGGTCCCTCCATGTGTGTAAAAAAGATCATTGGCATTTTCATTAAAACGATGACAATGTCACAGTCGATAGAGCTGTAGTTTTGTCAGTTGAGAGCTTCACTAAGATTCTTACTACGGAATCCTTCGCATCATTTGATCCTTCAGTTTTTGGCAAGAAGGCCAAAGCGGAAGAAATAGGTAGCCTCCGCATACCAAAAACCACGTGCCCCCGTCACCCTCTTGCTTCCAATTCCCTAGAGGCCACGCCGCTGACCTTGCCCCTGCCTCAGTCTACCCTGTTTGCTCTGCCACCACCCGTGCACTTGAACTCATCCCGAACTCAGCGCCTCGCACCCCCTGCCTTACGCTCCTCACACCACAACCCACGCCCGCACCACTCCAGAGTGCCCGTGCCCTGGAGCAGCGCGCCACAGCTCCGCTCTATCAATTTTCTTCCTTTATTCGGGTTTGCCAGTTTTCTAAAAAGTGTTCCAGCAAGAAAATATTTTATTTAGTACATGGATCATGTGTCTGTCCTTATGTCACTGTTCATGACTCATCGTTTTGTTCAGATTGATTGATTCCGGTGATTTCGGGCACGTCAACGCCTAAGGTAATTAGTTCCGTAAGTGTAGTGCGTGTTTTCCCCTCGGGATGTGATGGTCTTCCCCCGCTGGATGTTGAGATCCGGCGCCGATCTACCTTTCGGGTAGCGGGATTTTCCTCAACCAGGTATCTCACACCAGCGGGGCACCGCCCCAGCCGAGACAAGCTCGGAGCAAGGAAGAGGAAGGAAAGATCACCCGCGGTCCTTGGCCTGTTTGTTAGGGTACGGCATTCGCCTGGTATTGATCGGAGAAAGCACGGAAAACTATCGATCAGAGAAGCCAGACACTGGGGTTTTCCTCCAGACAGCGACTAAATTCGACCTAGCTATTCAGCTCGAGTCGTAAATCCTGCCACCGGCGGTACTCGAATCTAGGGCCTCCTGGTCAGAGGTACTGCAGTGACAGCAGTTGATGCCGATTGTTTCGTTCAGTATGAGTTTCGAAATTCTATTTCCAACGATGAAATCGAAAAAATAGAAATATTGGTCTAAATTTTCTTTACGTATACTTCGATGTGCGCATTTACTTACCGCACATTTTACCGTTCTAAATACTACACGTTCTCAATTTCGTGAGGTGGTTTCCTCTTAAGATAGTTCTGCGTGGGCCCCGTTGCCCTATTTGGCTTTTGTGGGAGAAATGCGGAGAGTAGACATAACCTATTTAAAGCTAATCTTACAATCAACTTATAGCTAACTTATCTTAACTAACCAATTTTCAGAATGGGTCTTCCCTAGGTCGTTTTCCCACGTCTAAAAAATGCTTAATTTATAAATGTCGCATTTTCGATTGATTTTTTCTTTCTCGCCTTACAACGTAAATAGTAAATAGTATTGTAATCGTGAGGTAGAAATCGTTGATTTTTCGTCAAAACAACTCTTATAAACTGGTAACGAAAAAGTGGATAAATCTAGTTCCTATGTGTAGTAAAGTACTTTCTATGAATCGTGTAGTCAGAGTCCATATTAGGAGTCCTTTATATCGTCAAATTGATGAATTGATGATGTCTTGACGGCAAAAGGTCAAAAACATCTCCATCTCTCCATCTCTCCAAAACTCTCCATCTTTGGTCAAAAACACCGCATACACCGTCCAGACGACTTTCTATAAAATTAATATTCCCCGAACAATATAAATGAACTTGACTGATTGATTGTTTCCGGTCGCGTCAACTTCGTGCGGGTCAATAGTCCCATAAATGTTGTGCATGGTTTATAACGGGATGTGGCGCCCCCCCTCTGGTCGATGAGATCCGGCGCCGTCCTAAACATCGACATGAGTTTTTCTCATCCAGGTATCTTCCACCAGCGGGCAATGCCCCAGTCGGGACAATATCTAAGCTCCCCACTACTCCCCCGACATGTGTAGTAGTGTAGTGCATGTAAATGTGAGAGATGAGGATAGAACAAGGAAGATGAAAATATTGCGCGCGCAGTCCGTGGCCATTTTTAGGGTACTGCTCCGCTATTCTCCTGGAGTTGATCGGCAAACCCGCGGAAAACTGCCGATCAGTGTAGCCGGTCAGAATTCCTCTCTAGACAGCGGCTAAATTCGACTCAACTATCTAATTAGGCACGAAAATCGGCCACCGTCTAGACTCGAACTCTTCTCTGGTCAGACAGTAGTACCCTAAAATACGGGCCATGGACTGCGCGCAATCATTCTTTCCTCTTCCTCTTCTCATCTCTTACTTACATGCACTTCAGTACCACACACGTCGCCGAGACCATTCAGGAGCTAAACGCTTGTCCCGGGTGCTGTGCCCCGCTTGTGAGAGATACCTGGTTGGGAAAAACTCCGAGAAGCTGAGATGTTTGACGCCGGATCTCGCCATCCAGCGGTGACGTGTGCACGGAACATGAAGGCGACGCGCTTAGGACCTTCTGGGAAAAATAGGCCCGTTGCTCCTCCCTGTTCAGGAGCCGTCCGGCAGGCGGGGCGTTTAGGCCCAGCGCCCGTCCCAGCAGTACTACTCCCAATACATACATCAGATAATATCATTTGCTCAATATCACAGATGCGTAAGTAATTTGAATCGTAATACTACGCAACTTATGGACGGCAAACAAATTATATCTATCGTGATTAAGCACCAGTGATTTTCCATAAAACTCTTGCATTTCCATAGTCTTTTTACTTTCGTATCACATACCTTATTTTAGTAAATAAATTGTTTCAGATCTGATGACTATCGTCGCTATGCTAACAAAAAGTACTTCAGACAATAAAAACGAGGTACCTACGTGCAAAAAATACACTTCTTCTTACAGTATGTTACACACAGTTTTAATGTTTTTTGACGCAAAAAATTCAATTTAGACATCAGTTCATTGTTTTAATAATCTATCAGCCACATGAACAACTTATTAATTAAATAATCTAGAATGTTTATGCTGATCGACCTGAAACTGGCAAAGGTGACTCAGGGCACCAACTGATGTCACTGCAGTGCCTCAGATCGGGAGGTCTTGGTTTCGACGGTGTGAGAGGATTTCCGTCACTTGATTGTCAGCTAGGTCTGCTTCATCTGCTGTCTAGTGGAGAATTCTAGTGGCCTGCTGCTCTGATCAGTAGTTTTCCGTGATTTCTCCGATCAACCGCAGGTGATTGCTGGAGCAGTACCAAAACAAATGGGTCACGGACCTCGTGCGATTTTTCCTTTCTTTTCCCTGTCCTATCCTCACCCCTTACTTACAGACCTACACTCAAATGAACTACACCACCACACATGTCGGGAGACCAGTTGGAAGCTTAGAGCTTGTCCCGGTTGGGGAGGTGTTGTGCTTGTGGAGAAAACGTGATTGAGGGAAACCCTCGCAAGTCGACGTGTAGGTCGGCGCTGATTCTCGCCATTTATTGGGGGGAATATCACCGTTACCTCTCGCAATAAAACACGTACTACACTTATGGGACTAAATGTCCTTAGTAGTTGACGTGCCCGAAATTACTAAACAATCAATCAATCGATTTGAATGTAAGCTGTTTTAAAATTATTTTGCTAAATCACACTTCAAATAGTTCTGTATATAATAGTTTGTATTTGTATCACAAACGTTGTTGATTATTTTTTAAATTGATTATATTTTACATAAATTTATCCACCCTTAATACTTTGAGCGCCGGCGTTTGGGAGGATTCCCTTTAGCTTGGGTCGTGGTCCACCACTAGCTTGGGTCGTGCGTCATATCGATCATGGCGCCAGCAAGTTTCTCTTCAGAAGCCATTGTGTGTATAAACCATGCACAGCTCTATACCTATTGGGTGTGTACATGATACGAAAAGCATCCGTATGAATTCGATATAATATTTAAGCACTAAAAATCGCAACATGCATTCGTCATCCTGTAAAAGATTTTCGACACTCACTTTCAAATTATCCATCGTACATTAGAACTCTACTGATTATGTTCCACTACATGTGTATAATACAATTATAATACAGTTTGCAACACGAAATAAAATCCCATTTTTCGCCTAGTTAGTATGTTTTCGTAATCCATGGACCATAACATTCTTGTGTTACACGTTAGAGGAAAATAGGGAGTTACTAAACACGGATGACATTCGAACGCGTGTACCAATTTTATTCCTAAGGACATAATTTAATTCGAAGGACCCAACGTCAGAGTGTGTAGCAAAATGATAAACATGACGCTCAAAGTGTTGACGTAGTTTAAATATGTAATTAATGAAGTAATCCCCGTGTGGGGTTGCTAGTCCCCCAGAATAGGATAGGGGGATGTTCGGCCACACTTATCTGGTGGGTGCCAGGGAAAATAAATACCCGTGGTGGACCAAAACCAGCGAAGAGGAAGAAGAGGACGGCAACGACTCAGAAGACGGAAGAGATGCTTGACAGCTCTCCAACGGCAGAAGAGGTGGATGAGTTTAATCCCTCTCTTCTCTCAAAAAAACTGCTAACTTGCAGAGGATGATGGCTCGTCAAAAAGGTTAGAGGAAGGAAACCTCGAGAAAAAATCCCTGGTCCTCCATGTTGAGGGTTGAAATGTTGGGCCTGTCCTCCATCGCTCAGAAAAAATCTCAACATGCACGAGTCCCAAGCAATATGACTCCGAATCATGCTAGTCTACGACGACGACTTGGCCTTCAAAATAGGTATATGAATTTTGGAACTTGGAACGTGTAAGGGCATAGCCACAAAGGAATCCGAAGTGTTTAAAGAATTAGACAGATTAAATTTAGATGCTGCTGATCTCTCTGAAACTGAAAAGAAAGGGAAGGGTTTGGAAGAGATTCAAAATTACGTTCACATATATAGCGGAGTAAATAAAAAAACACAACAAAGGAGTATCCATTGCCATACACAAATCTTTAAAACATCATATAAAAATGGGATGGTATTAATGAAAACCTACTACAAGTTGATGTACGTCTAATGGGGGCACAATATGATCGCAATTGCCGCCTATGCGTCCACAGACACTGCAACTGATATCGAAAAAGAATTTTTTACCAGCTTCACGAACCTTCTGGGCCAAATTGGAAACAGAAAGGAAATATATGTAATGGGCGTCTCTCACGGAAAATTAGGAAGATTATATGGAAGAAGTGTAGGAGGGAAATTCGGAGAAGTGTGACGTACTGGAAATAAATAACACAGACGACTGTTTCTAAAAGAAATATATAACTATATTTACACAATAATTTACAAAATAAAAATCTCCGGCAACCTTTCCAATCCCTTAGCCGCGAAACCCCCGCGACCGTCCCTAGGCCCAGCCTAGTACCACTGCTTTAAAGCAGGCTAGCAACGCGTGGTGCGAAGCTGTCGGACAAACTGGTCTTCGCCTCGAAGACCGCGTGCTAGGATAGCACCGGAGATATCACTCGGCCTGTCGACCCTCTACATATCCCGCGTGGGCGCAGTTGATGCAGCCTTAAGTACCCGGAGGCTCGCCCCCTCCCCTCGGCGCTCCCATGCCGGCGGGCGTCAGGAAGGCTCGACGGCCAGCCTCCTCTAGGAGTCTTGCGACATAGTCCACGACTCGCACTAACCTTTCTCTATAGTTATATCTGGAGAGTCTCCTGCCCCATCCCCCTGGCCTATTCAGCGCGTCTTCAGCTCGGCGCGCGTCAGCGTGCCCAGCGCATGCCAACCGCCCCCAACCCCGCATCCGGCTTAAGCATGGGGAGGACAGTTTTCGCGGCACGGCTCGCAAGGAAGCGATGCGCGACGCCACAGAAGGTATAAAGAATGGGAATGGGGAAGGAGTGATATATATGTTTGAGAAATATAAAGTGAAGGTATGGAATTTTTTTTCAACACAAAATTATCCACAAATACACCTGGTCTCAACCATCAAGGAAATTATACTCTATAATTGATTATATCATTGGTAAACAGAGTAATAAGACCAGAGTGGAGGGATGTAGGGTATATAGAGGTGCAGAGTGTGAATCTGACAGCTTCCTTCTGCGAGCCAAACGTATTTTCACCCTCCAAAAGGGAAAAGAAAAAGATCAAATAAAAGAGAGACTCTAGAAGAAAAGTCATAATATATTAAGTACAACGTGAGGTTACAAGAAGACCCATCAGTCCTGTTCTTGTATAAGTTCAGGCAAAGTGGGAAGTTGCAAAATGTGGATGAGTCCGCTACGAAAGCAATGTACAGAGATATAAATTTTGGGTGTAATTGAATGCACAGAGAGAAGCAATGTACAGATATACGAAATTTTGGGTGTAATTGAAAGAAAGCAGCAGAAGACTAGAACGTATTGGTGGTATGACAAATTTGCTGCAAGGGCACGGGAGAAGAAAAACGCCTATCAAAAGTGGTTGACGTTCCGTGACGTAGAAGACAAAAAAAAAACTTATACACGAATATGTAGAGAAGTATAAAAGGAGATTATAAAACTAAAAATGATATGTGGGACCTAAAGTGTCAAGAAATTAGTAACACCATTGGAAGCTCAAGATCAAGGGAGGCGTGTAAAGTGTTGAAACAACTGAGAACAAATGAAATGAGATAAGGGCATTTGCAGTTTATAAGCCTAGACAGGTGGGTAAAGTATTATGAAGAACTTCTGAAGGAACACCGTGTAGAATACGACGCTTTATGTCAGCCGAAGGATACATCAGACAATCAAGTAGAAGATATATCCCCTATTGAAGTTGAGAAAGTGTTGAAAAGGTTCAAAAGTGGTAAGACTCCCAGACCCGATGGGATAAAATGGGATATTTATCCTTGAAAATAAATTTTATTACATGGGAGCGTTTTTTTTAAATTAATTCAAAATTCAAGTAGTATATGACTTAGTGTATGTATCACAGAATTTTGAAAACGTGCACAGAATTCACTTCTCCCCATAGCACGTCATACACAGTTTTAACTGTTTTTGACGTAAAATAAATAAAAATAAATAAATTAAAATAAATATAGAACTAATAAAATCAGGTCCATCGGTATTGTTCGAACAGCCTTCGGAATGATTTAATGTGTGCCTCAGGGACCGTGGGATACAAGAAGTCTTTAAAATGGGTTACATCTCCAATATATTTTCAAAAAGGAATGCTCCAATTAACCCGGTATAACCGACCTGCGTTCCCTCGGTAAAATATACGGTAAAATTATTACAAAAAAAAGATTGAAAAATGAAATAAATGAAATGGAAGAACAGAGTGGTTTTTGAGCAGGTAGATCCTGCGTAGATAATGTATTTACCATTCTACAAGTTACGGATTAACCGTTTGGCCCATAGCCTTGAGACACATCTAGACTATAATGACTTGCAAATGGCGAACGATAGCATCCCCCTTCAAAATTGTGGTTGGTCATGGAAAATCAACATATTAATAGCATATATGTTAAGGCCATTAGAGTGTTATATACGGGAAATATCGATTTTATCAAATTAGGAAATAACGTATCAAAAAAAGAAATAAAGATAAGTAAAGGGCAAAGACAGGGATGCTGTATTGCACCAACCCTATTCGAAATATATCTAGGAGAAGCTCTAAAAAATTTGAAGAAAAAATGTGAAAGGATGAGAATAAAATTTAATGACGATATGTTATATTCACTAAATTTTGCAGATGACCAAGTAATATTCGCAGAGGATGAAGACGATGCACATCGTATGTTCAGGAATTTCAATGAGGAATATGGAAAATGGGGCTGAAAAACAAATTTCAAGAAGACAGAGTACATGGTGGTAGGAGGGATAGGAAAATATTTAGTAATGAAAGATGTCTCGGTTGTTAAGTGTTGTCAAATGTTTAAGTATTTACGAACAATTTTAACAGACCAAGGGGGCAGGGAAAAGGAAATTAAATATCGCATTTGACAAAGAAAATCTGCTATTCAGCAATTGCCTTCAATAATGTAGAATAAAATATTGCTAATAAAGTGAAATTTATAATTTTAAAACAATTGTGGAAATCATATCACTGTATGATGCTGAGTTGTGGTAGATCTAAAAAAACAATGAGAAAAAGTTAAAGGCTATGGAAATGGAGTTTTGGAGAAGCAGCAGTAGAGCAACGTTAATGGAAATAATCACAAATGAAAATATAAAGCAAGAAATGGCTGTCTTTTCGGATATAATGGACACAATAGAAGGGAGAAGGTTAAAATGGTATCTTAGAAGAATGCCGAAGGAAAGCTGGCCTATGAAAACTTGTGCAGGTGCCAATGCGCAGAAAGAGAGGTAGAGCAAAACGCATATGGTATGATGGAGTGCAACAAACAATGAGAGATCGTAATATCGAAAAAGATGATTGACGAGATAGAGGAAGATGGAAGCTTGGGTGCGAGAGACGCCGCATGGTGTAGTTCCACTCGCAGGAGAAGAATAAAGTAAATTACTGCTCCTGGATGGAGTACATCCATCTCGATATCGTACATTACTCTCCGGTAAAGTTATATGAAGTTCAAACAAATTATTATTAATATTTGTATTTAATTTTAATATAATAAAAACTTTTAAATATAAATATTATTAATATTATTATTAATATTATTACTATTATTATTATTGATTAAAAATTAAGTCATTTGAAGAACAGAAGAACTTTTAGTATATCTAAGGTGAAATATAAGCAGCACGGAAAAGCAAAGATAAGACTGGTGTCGTTGGCTTCTGCGGCCGGAGTCATGATCTGGGCTTTCCGGCGACACGGCGTCGAAGGCTGAGGAGCCAACGTTTCAACTATCACATCGTGGTCTTCTCACTACAGCCCTGAAGAAAACGATATGATGATTGAAACGTCGGGACCTCAGCCTTCGATACGGCGTCACCCGGATAGCCCAGATCAAAGATAAAATTTGATAAGCGATATTGAAAATATCTGATTGATTTTTGAAGAAACTTTTAACAGGGTACATTACAGAACCCTCCCAGAATGGGAGTAATAATTATAGTACATATTATGCAAGTGAATTACTTTAGGGATAATGTATTGCTCTTAAATTTCATCTTGCTGTTATTCGGAAGCTACAGTTCTTCGTGGCTTTTCGTAGCTTACGTAGTAATGTAACACACGTATCATTTTTCTTTTCTGACAGTCTATGAACATTTTTCAAAAAAACATTATTGTCCATATAATGTTGACCCAACGTTTTGCATGATATTTGCACGCATCTTTAGGTTAAACAAATAATTATCGATATTTCTGCTTTTGTAAAAACACGTTAAATTAAACAATTTTTCTTTTAAAAATTATAGAACAATATAAAAAATGTTTAAAGGATGAATCCGAACATAAATAAGGGGAAAAAATCCTATTTTAAATCCATACTTCCTCGCTTTAAGGAAGTATGAAAAGAGAGGGAGTAGATTAACGGGAAAAAATATGTATTTAACTGTTTATAGTTCTTGTCTTTGCACTCTCATCGAATGGCATTAATATGGGAATGATTGGTGGAATATATCCCGGCAAAATAACTTCGAATCCTCTCCAAAAGTTAAAAAGTTTAATTAAAAATTGAAAACAACTTATTTTGGATCTTCTAATATACTACATTGGCCGTAATTTAATATTTAGGTGATCACATCAGGTGATCAATGCTTTTTACTTGGAGATCCATCGGAGTATGATTTAGCATCTACGCCACTCTAACGTCATTTACCACCTCCCTGAGGTTGCGCCTAGTAAAAAAAATCTTCCCGAAGAAAAGCAGCCAATTGAGAAAGAGATCAGCGGGATGTGGGTGCGCTAGAAGCTGTTACCACGAATCACAGCTCGGATTTCCAATGAGGATACCTGGACCGGGCTCGGGGAGTGGGCCGGAAAAGGTTCAAGGCCATGATCAGGTACCTCAGGTGGGGACAGGAGGTAGGTTTGTGGTATGGAAGCGACCAGTGAGGGACGGAGCTGGGGCATTTCGGATGAGTTTTCATTTTGGATAGTGACGATATATTAATTTGTGAGTAAATATGTTTTATTAAAGTGTACTTTACGTTATGCCCGTGCACTCATTTCGTTAGTGCATTCGTTTAGTTAGCTAATTTGCAAATGGCTTCATCAATATTTCTTGCGGTGTCATTGTCCTGCATGACGTTCATTTGTTTCCCGACTAGTCAAAGTGGTCCCTACAATTAGAATTATCGTTGCAAGTATTATACGCAGCTTATGGACGGTATTTGCGAAACCATCGCGGCTGCGCCGGTCTCGACCTTACGCCCGATTTGGGCGGCCAAGAACCGAGCGGTACGCACCGCAACGCGGCCGTATCGTCTTCCCCCTCCTCCCAATCGTCACCATAGGAACAATGTAACGTATGGGGCCCTGGTCGAAATGCATTCGCTGCCAGAGGAGATCCGCCGGAGGACACGCACGGCGCTCATGCGGGCGCTAGGCCCGCAAGCTCCGCAGCTGCTTCGCGGAACCGGCAGGGCGGTGAACTGTGAAGCACACGGGACCTCTTTTGCCCCCAGAGGGCCCAAACACGTGGCCATCACGTCCCTTGCGCTGCCCCCCGCCGCTTCTCGCGGAGCTCTGCGATAAGCGGCGAGAGGCCGCCTGCGGGACGAGTGAGGCACCGGCGGCCGGAGACGAAGCGGGGCCCTAGAGCCGCCGGGTAGCGTCGATAGGGGTCATAGTGCCCAGCAGCCACGGATGCTTTGAGTAAGGTGTGCGTGGCGCAAAGTGCTGTGTATATAGTGTAAATAGTGTTATGTGAAGATGTGTGTATGCGTGTGATAGGTATGTAAAATAAGTGTAAATGGACATAAGAATGAGTGTGTGAATGAATGTAAAAGTGGAAATATGATTATAAAAAGAGAACATTTCATTGTAGAATAAGAAAAGCATGCACGCGTACCTTAGGTTGCCGGCCAAAGTGCCGGCTACTTCCACAGGCTCAGTTAGGTAATAAATTAGTTCTTAATTACTGCCTCCTTCTTTGCCGCAAAAGCCGAAGAGCACCAGAGTGTCGTCCTAAGAGCGGTGACTGCCCCACTCTGCTGCTGGCCCTGACTTACATAACCAGGCGGGCAGATAAGGGAAAGAGCTATGCCCCTTCCATATGGACCGGGGAAGCGTGACGACTAGCGCTCCTCCAAGTGGTGTGGAGTTGCCACATTATTATAAACAAAAATGTATTTTGGATTCGTTCCTTAGACTTTTGCTCGTTTCATGACTTCTGACTTGTCCTCTCTTTTCACATGTATGATGCTTCGATCACTTGTTTGTCACACCTTTGTGGTGTCTGATCATGACAGGGAACATTGGAAATTGCATTGGTCCATCCATGAACTTCTTAATATCAACTGTGTTACGCCCGCAAGACAAAGAAGGCTCGTAGTCGGTCTGACCAAGTGCTAAAAGAGAAAAAGCATTTGGATTGACAGTTTTTTCTTGGTTTGTACACAAATATCGCCTAGAGAAGAGATATTTCCCCCTCTGAAGACAATAAGGTTTTGGAAGATGTTTTCACCTTATTTCGTAAGAAGAGAAAGTATTGTAATCGAGCAACTGAAAACGGTGATTTTTCGACAGAAAAGCTCTTATTGTCTGACCATGCGAAATTCGCCTTTCGAGGTTTCTTCATGCCGAAAAAGTGTTGTTTATTTTTCAAAACGCCTGTCCGTTTGTCTGTGAACAACACTAAAGCCTAAACTATTCGTAGGAATTATTCCAAAATTAATAATCTTCAACCGCTCTGACCCGATTCAAAGTTCTGCGGTTTTAAAAAAGAATGCAATTTTGGGTTTGGGGGTATTTCACTACATTATTTACAAAATTTCCTTAAAAATGAATCAATGTTTTATAAAGATGGCATTGCTCCGATTTTCACTCTTACCCCTGAAATATCAAAAATTGCAAAAGTTTGAAATTTGTTTGAATTCTCTCTTACACCTACACCATTGAATATAGAGATTTTTTTCAATAAATTTTGTTCTCCATAATTAGTTCTTTAATAAATGTTATGTACAGTTCTTTTAATTTTCGTTTCGCGCAATTTTGACTCAAATGTGGGAAATATTAAAAACACAATTGTCTCAAAATACTGCTAAAATTTTTCTTTAATCTTTGTGTACGGATACTGCTAAATTCACTAAATAAAATGACAGAAACAGTTTATTTTGAATGTATTCAAACTTTTTCTATTAAAATAAGCCCAAAATTGCTCACTTTCAGAAACCTCAAACATATTCTCAAAAACGGCTCCAGCTTTCTCAAAAAAATGTACACGCAGGACCAGCTTTTACTCCCCTGTAATATTATTAAAATCACATTATTTTCACTATTAGGAGACCGAAACATTGAGAAAAGTGAAAAAATATCTTATAGGCTCCATTAGGTAGCAACTAAAAAGAGGGTGGGGCAAAACCAAAAGACTAAAGAGATTAGGAAACTAATTAATACTAGAAAATCTGCGCCATTCTGAACCACCACTAGATAAATACAGACTAATATAATTACGTATACACACTACACATAAACGTATCATGTAAAATACGTAGAATATCTATTAGCATATATTTTTCAAAATTAATTTTCTTTTATCAGCTTTTCCAATCCATTTTACCAAGATATCAACAATATTGAGCTTTCATGTGTGTGTGTGTGTATTCTTCTCGTCTTGTGTATTCGATGACCTGCCCCTCTTTAGTCTCACGTTTGGCGCACATGCTCGATCAGGCCTCAGTGTATGTTTCCAAAACAAGTCAGTCACGTGCACCCTCATGTGCCCTGCTGCTCACCAGTGCCGAATGGAATTCTACAGTCCATCGTCTTATAGCAAAATAAACTCACATTCTTCTACTGCGGTAGCAGATTTGATTGTGAGACGCAAATGGTGCAGATCTGCTTTGTAAAGTGCGTTTGAAGTTTGTGTCTGGTTCGCGTGTGTGTGTTTCAATTAAAGTTCTTAAATTATTTCTGTTTTAGTTCTGTTTTTTTAATAAGTGAGCGTTTGAGGAACTAGATTAATAGTAAAGTTAGCGACACGTTCTGTTAAATTAAATCACCTAAATATAGTGCAAAAGGCAACACCGAAAGTGTGAAAATCATCACCATAATACCTGTAACATTTGTAGAATTTTTACACTTTAAACTCAAAAAAAAAATATATAACATTACAAACTTTGCGAATTCTTGGAGCATGTAGTACATAGGAACTCGGGCTAATCATGGGCTCCTCATTAGTGCTGTACTATATAGAACGTACCTTAGTTTGTAGTTGAGAGGAAAACTCAAATCTTTTTTAATTTTCTCTGCAGATGGAGTGGAAAATTTCATAAAACTATTTTCACGACTGCTATATTGACATGACAAAAATGATCATAGGACGTCTAGAAAAAGTATGTCCGTCAGATTTTTCATCTGGCATGCGACAGGAATTTACCTGAGCCTGTACACTCGGAAACGTGGTCGTTGGTTAATGAAAAATACTGATGAAATTCAATCTTTTTTTCCACTTGTACCGTTCTTTAAAGGTTCAGACTATTTACCAGAAAAGACCGACACCGGCATGTTCTTGGTAGACCTCAAAGGACGTGGGCATTTAAGTTGTCAAAAGAAAAATCTGAACTTCTAAGTTCTAGAGTAGAATGTGGTAATCTCAATTACCTTCAGCTGGTAAAAAAATCAGAATTTCGAAGAAGACCCAAGATCATTGCGCAATAATTTGCTGCGGATAGTAGTACTACATTTTGCGCAGATATTTCGGCTATTAAGCCATTAATATGTGAGTAAAATTCAGATTAGTGGCTATTTTGTCAAGAGAGGAAGTGACAAGGTGCCTTACTACATACTTATATATTATATAGAAAGCGTTGTAATGCTGCGGCGTAAATCGACGATTTTTTGACAGAAAAACTAGAATTATCGTGTCTTGGTAACGAAAGAGTGGATACATCTGTCTCCTACATGTAGCAAATTACATCCTCTAATATGTTGTGTGGTCAGAATCCAAGTTTTGTGAATCCTTGAAACCGAAAAATCGATTGACGGTAAAATGTCTGTCTGTCCGGCAGTACTGAAAGCTAGCATCCAAACCATTCTAACGATTTTCTCCAAAACTGATATTCTCTAATAGTTCTAAACGAACTCGATGCTCTGCGAATTTGAAACGGATATTTTGATTTTGGAAGTACTTTACATAAACTCTCAACATTTTCTAAATTTTCTCAAAAATGGCTCCAATTTTTTTTAAAACATGATTTGGATATCGTAAAGGACGTTAGAAATAATTCGAGAAAGAATGCTCTGTTGTGCACCACTAGTGTTCCCTTTTGACCTATATTAATATTTTTCTTTGGGGACTGATATTCAGTTTTTAAGTTATTATGATGCATTCTCATAAAACGATATAATTTCACCGGAATGATAGTGAACAATTTAGTATGAGATTTTATTTGCTTCAGCTGATAAACAAATGAATATGTTTGGCATGTGACGTGATTGGAAGCTTTTTATGACGAGTATAGAAACTGGCGAGTGTGTTTCCAGAAATACTTTTCCACATACTTTGATTTGGGAGGTATGAAAAATATTTTTTATTAACTTGTGTTATCAAACAACTATCTTCGAAAAACATGTTTTCAATAAATTAGTGTTAGTGTTTAAGACATCATAAATTAAATTTACGTTATTGCATAATACTCAAACTATACGTCAAATGAAACTACACTACCGACAAAGTCAGCGATTTGGACAAGATGGCCAGCCTCGGTGTTCTGTTCAGTACGACACGACGATACGAGAAGAAACTGGTTGGTATCTTTGAAGTTTACAAATTTCTGATACATCACGTCAAGCGTTGATATGGCACGTCTATCGGCATCCCCTGAATTATGAGATATTAGCAAAAGAAAAGTTAAGGCACATTTTGAAATCGATGGCGTGTGCTTCTGCTTGTGTGAATCTCATCGGAACCCTGACCCCGTAGTGCAGCATGTAGATTCGCGGCCGGCTAGAACAACGGGTGCGGCTGGGGCAGGGCGAGCGAGCTGTTTCGCGGCGGCGCAGGGCTGGGCGCTGGGGAGGCGGAGCGGGGGCGGAGAGGGCGCGGGGGCGGAGAGGGCGCGGGGGCGGAGGGGGCGCGGGGGCGGAGGGGGCGCGGGGGCGGAGGCTCCTGGCGTCATCCGCCGCGAGGCCGCGCCTGCTCGCGCGACCGCCCGCCGCCCATCGCCCGGGGCGGTCGGCGCAGCGCGGCGCGGCGCGGCTCAAAGCCCGTCGGAGGGGGCGGCGCTGGCGGCGGAGGCCGCGCGGCTCAGCGGGGCGCGGCGCGGCGGGGCGCGGCGCGGAGAGGCGGGGAGGGCGAGGAGGGACGCGGCGGGGCGCAGGCGGCCTGGAAAGCGCCGCTCGCGCCTTCCGGGAAAACGTATCAACGTCAACTAGATCAACGCGTGCAGCAAGAAATATTCGTTTGCAGCCCGATCCCAGGCCGGCGAAGGCCGCTGGCGGGCGCTGAGCGCCGAGAGCAGAGAGCGCCAAGCGCCGAGCGCCACGCCCTCGGGGTGCGCGGGCGGCGCCGCCCACAAGCGGATCTGGCGCCGCCGCCCCCGCCCACCCGCCCGCCCGCCCGCCCGCGCGCCGCCGCTCAGGAAAGCCACGGGCTCACAACGGCTCGGGGTAATGGAGACTGTTGCTGCCTCGGGACACGTGGCTCTAATCGCTTCACACATGCATTCAAAATCCCGCTTTTAAAAGAATGCCTACCGCACCTTCCCGGGAGTGTTGGAGCCAGCGAAGAAAGAAGTGGTGACAAACGGGCTATTTTGGTTCATTTTCGTTAACGAACTCATCTGTGTCGGAAGGATGCCCTGGAATCTATGTCCAAGGAATACGCAGCCAGTAGGCATCACATTTTAGACAGATTCAGATGTACAAACTTGCAGCGGTTTTTGTTAATGCGGTGCTTAAGAAGCATTCAGTTTCGTTCTGCATACAGTTTCACATTTGGAGTCCGAGCATACATAAGGGAGAAGGCGTACCCCTTTCCAAGGCTGTTGTAATTTGCCATTACCTTCCACAGAATGGAGGATGCTAGGATTGTTCATGGGCGGTGAATGATGATGAAAGACGAATGATTATGGCTCGAATGATGGCTCATATGAGATATGTGGTGATATGAGAAGCCAATCACGACACAATCACGTGGTGAAAACACCAGGTGGGTTTAACGGGGCTCCAAAGGGAAGCCTTTGACTCCGCGCACTTGGAAGATGGTCTAAATCCCAGCACCGCCAAGCCTGGAGCCGAAAAGTTACGTTCCATTCTTTGGGAGAAATGATGGCTTAGCAACTATTTACATTTTTACCGTACAACTATCAATGTAATAATAGAACTGTCTAATATCTTGAAATATACGATAATGACATCTGGATGACAGGTACAAGAATTTCGGAAATAATTTATTGAAATACAATTTCTCAATAAATAGAGGGTATATTGGTGGTTAACGCCTTTGGATACTTTCAGTCTTCAATTAATTGGTCTCTTCGAAAATCGTGAAATTTTTACGAGCAAAAAATATATTTTTGTTAATACGTAGTTGAAAATATAGTAAACTAGAGTTCTATTTCAAAATAAATGTCATAGTAATAATAGATATAAATTAGCATATACACAAATATTGTCAATAGAATATGCCTACTGAATTACCTTTGACGAAAAAAGAGGCTGTACTATAGAGGCTGTCTGAGAATAAATATTACAAAATTTTAAGATTGGGGGGGGGGTCGAACATAATCAGTTTTTGCAAAAGATCACGTAATAGGAAATTTCATATAACGGAGTTATATATGTGGCATTTTCCCTGGTTACACCCAATTCTAAGTGCACATGTGTTCGGACGGTTCATGAAATCTTGAAAGCGTCAGAACGTGACCTATCCAACATAAGTCCTAGAAGTTTTTAACATGTATTCTCAAACACCTCCACAGCACATTATTAATTCATTACGCATGTTCTATTTACAATATTATATACGCTAATAGCAGTCGACTAGGAGCAAGATGCTGGTCCCTCCCCACCCAATCGAATAAAACTCTCAAAATTCTTTTGGTAATGTACCATATTCGTCTTTTTTGAGGTCACAATAGTAAATATATTTACGTTTATTATAAACTTTTGTAACTAAATTAAATTTTAAAAAATGATTATTTAATCATCTTCTTTCCAGGTGATGTAAGGATAATGTCAGCTTAAGCAAAACGATAAATACCGTTTTAAAAAAGAAAGGTCTTTCAAAAGGATTATTTAACCTGAACTTTTCAAATTGCTATAAATGTTTAGAATAAACAAGTAAATGTTGAAAGCATTCCAAAGGAAATTAATTGCTCTACGACTTTTATTCTTACGATGAAAACAAGCGTAGAGGGCTACAAAAACGTTTGATGAAAAACTGAGGGAAAATTGAATTTTTTCGTAAATTAACAATTTGTGCGGACGAATATTTAAAAAGCAATGAGAAATTGGCCAAACACGAATATAAACTATATTGTAGAAAATTAAATTAGCATTTATTTAGCTAAGATTTAGTTTTTTGTACAATCCATAGTTAACGAGATAGGTCTTTTTGTACGACCAATAGTTAATGAGATAACGAAAAAACAAAAAACCGGACTTTTCATCACCTTCCACCTCTTAGCTGTAGGACTAGAGAATAGAACTAAAGGCTTTTAGTATTTTTAACTCCTAACAACTTCAAACACATTCATAAAGAAAACATCTACTCTTTTCCACGTCCTCTACGCCCCGTTTTTGAGATTTTCTAGACGGCTATCTAATATAATTATTTGTTTTTTAAGGTACACGTAGATCAAGATAATTGAAAGATATTATTGAATTATTGTTTCTTATACATTCGCCGCCTAAAAATAGGACAAGGTATGTAAATACTTGCAATGAAACATAATACTAAAAAATGAAGAAAAAATGTTAGAGACCTCGAACATTCAGCATATTCATCCCTCTTGGTTATTCAGAAGGAACGTTTACCTGGCCGCCACCTCCATTTTGCGTTGACGCCAAGAGCTTCAGATGCATCTCCTTCACTAACAGCATCAGACGTACAACTCGTGAAGTGTTTAACACACTAAATCAGTGGCTCGCAATATATTTGTCATAATCAGTCTCAATCGAAGATCAAGACTAAAATATTTTTTGTTTGCTATTAACCCTTTCTGTCCGAAATGCCTGAACTACTTGGCAGTTTTCTAGAAAGCGAGCAAGCCAGCGAACGTTCAAGTTTATCACGCCATTAGCTCGTGGGGCAACGCGCTCACAAAACGTGCGTGTAAACACGCGGACAGGCCGTGCGCTGGCATGCGGGTGCTCTGCTGCAGGCACGTACGCACCCACGCACTCCGCTGCGAAAATGGATCGGCTGGACGCGGCGCCGCGCCCGGCTGAAAGCCTGCCGGCGGCGGCCGCGCCGCACCCCCGCCTACGCATGGTGCGCTTACTTCATTCAATACGATAATGCATATCGATACCAGTAACAGACCGTAAAGTTATCGATACGTTCGTATTCTCGTATTCGTAGAGTACTCTCGTATAACACTGCAATAAATTCAAAATATTACAATACCGAGTGATCACGAATACTCCAATAATATAGTATAAATTTCTTGCTCTCTGTTTATATATATATATATATATATATATATATATATATATATATATATATATATATACATAAATATACAGGACTTGATTTCTGACGGAACGCGACGTAAGGGAGGGAACCTCGGGAGTTAAATTGTATTATAAATATATGACTATTTCTATTAAATTAATAATTAATTTGGGGCGCATTCCGGAACCTTCAATTTTACAAATCAAGCACTATGTGTGTGTGAGTGTGTGTATAGCAAATTTTCAGTTGTGGAGGCCTCTTCCTTGCAGCCTTGATTTGGCATGACATGAGCTGTTACATACGCAGAGACGCACAGATTATGAGAGTTCTTTCTGTAGCACAGTATGGGAAGAAGCGGATGAACACAGTAGAAATCGTTCGATCATTTTAGATTGTTCCCGAGAATTTCGGTATCTGTTGAAACCATAGACACCTCTCGCATGATGGGAGGCTGCACAGATTTGTTCAGTTTCTCAGGCATTGGAAATGAGAGACACACATATATCTCAGACATCACAAACAGTCAGGACGATACTGTTACAAATTTTCAGGACGTGTAGGGAGATCGAAAATTACTCCTTTTTATCAATAAAAAAATAATGGGAAATTTGATATAACGAAGTTACATAAATGATATTTGCCCCTGAATGTTACTCAAACTGTATGTAGTACATACAGAGGGGAGGTGTTTGGCACATGCATTAAATCTCCATGACCGCGTCAGAACGTGTCCCGCAGGGCACCTGTGCATCATGAGTTGCCTAATAATCAGGGGCAAATGTTACATGTGTAACTCCGTTATCTGAAATTTCCCACTATATGTTAATTGAGAAAATGGATCATTTTAGATACCTCCACACGTCGTAGAAGTTTGTAACATTAATTCTGAGACCTCCTGCAGAGAATTCTCCCATACATTAAAGGGATATTGTAGAAGAGAGGAATAGCCGAAGAGGCCCATGAAGTGTTACGGTAGCATGATTTGTATATTAATTTCTTTATTAAATGTTTGTATACAAATTTGCTTGATACCAATACTGCAGTTTTGATATCTTCACGATGATCTCGAGTCATCAGTACAGACCGAGATTGAAAATACTAATTTTGTTTTTTTAAGTACATGTTCTTTAAGTCTCGAGAATATCACAAGAAATCTATCTCCCCTCTCAAAGATCCAGTGTCCTGGGTGGCGAGTTCTGGCTTAGGTCAGATTCTGATGAGATAATTACACTAATATTAAATTAGAGAATTACATCTCGCGGTCACGGTCCATTGTCAAAAAAGTGACACATTCAAGTTGTTTTTCCTTAATTTATTTAAGGTTGCTTCGTAACAGCTCTGGTCAATTAACAACGACAAAGTCTTATTTTTGGAAAAAGAGATGATTAATTTTTACCTTGTTGTATAAACAAACAAATGTCTCATGAAACGTGTATTAACAAGTCAAACCTAGTTGACGGCAATAATTTAAGAATCTTGGCACATTGTTTCCATGACTTTAATAAACTAAATAGATCAGTGTTCATTCCAAGTATTGATACTCTTGTTACAATCAAGAGTCAAGAAGAAAGTGGGTAATTCTAACTGGCGCTCCACACTGAAGACATGCGTTTTAATCAGTTTTTTTAAGAAGTGACTATGACAGTTTGAAGTGCTGATCCGTTACTTAGTTATGACTTGATAGCACCTAGTGTGATGGTAAATAGTGATGGTTTGTTTACTGTTTTTCTGACAAAGTGAAAACTTCATAAATATGACTCCAGCATTTCCTAGTAAGACCCAGTATTTAGTAATACTTGAGTTAAGGAGTCTTTAATGTCGTCCAGCGAGCCAAATGCACTCCAGTCAATATTTGAGAAAGCTGCTTCGTTTTTGCAGATACATATGCTTGTCCATTGCCTTAAATTTCGTGGTGGGAAAGTATCCATATCAAGGTGTTTTCACTATCATTTCTTGTTCGGTGATTTAATGTAAGTTCTTGAATTTTTTGTTGAATACCTTATTTGAATATCTCTTTTAGTTGGCTCTCAATGTGGACATGAAGTAAGAAAAGATAACACGATTAGATTTTTTACATTTTGGAAGTTGATTTCCTTACTTTTGAGGACTATCTATGCTTCGCTGGAAAATATAGAGTAGTAATCAGGGAAACGGAAGAACACATCGATAGGGGTTGACATAAATGCATCCAGATTTCTCATCACGTTTTGAACCTTCTTGTTAAATTTTCTAATATTTTTAATGTTTTCGTTGTAGCCAATTATTAAGAAGGAGAGAGGGGGAATTGACTGCATCCAAATTTGTGGTTGATTATGTTCTAGGGAGGAATATGATGGTACCGTGTTGCGAAAGTAAGCGGTTTGTCTACATTTACTTCATTATGGTATAAAGAGAGCATTTCTCTCTGAATTTTGGGAAAGCAAAATGAAAATTACATACATGTATACTTATAGGGCACGTACGGATGGTCCAAATGAGTAAATATGTGGTAGAATATTTTACATAACGAGGTTACACATTTGACTTTTGCTCCAGATTGGCAGGCATCTTATCTTGCATTGGCATTTGAATGATACACAACATTTCTTTGACTGCGTCAAAACACATAGAACCACTTTTTCGGAATTAAAGAACTCACATACGTAAATTTTGACTATACTAAGTATGGGAGAAAGTACGGGCACTGCTATAGCGGCAAGGAAAATCCTATTTATTGTACCAGGGATCTACTTTTTTGTCGGAAAATTGTCATATACTTTTTAGCAGTATTCGAGAAAAAATCCGAATCGTAATCCCAGAAATGAGTTAAGTTGTAGGGCAGGGGTGAAAAAATGTTATGAATGTTTAAAACATTCATTTTCCACCAATATCCCACCCTCCATAAGATACTTGTCAGAATGAGAAGTTAACATTTAAAAAACGGTATTTATTCACAAAGTTTATCGTAATTGTTTCCTGTAAACATGAAATTCATCCATATTAATTTTGTGAGTGATAAGTATTTTAAACTTTCAATTGGAATAGGCACCAGTCGGCCGTTTGCTGTTGACTGAGATTATTCAATCACTGAATAGGTGCAGATCTTGAAAAAAGCCATTGGTTTCTGCCGTAGTTTTGGTGGATATGTATGCGTTTACTTATGCTTTGACTTTGAACTTCAAAGCTTCAATAACGGACTGAACAACTATCTGCCAAAAATGAATGGGTTTTTGAAATAAACAAATATATACTGCAATTATTATGTACAGTGTGTATATGGTGTATTTGGTAAGTGATGAATGTAAGCAAATCTTTTAAGGTGAATATCGATAAAAACCCCAATAAAACATGAAATACATAACCATCAAGACAACTTGTAAGTGTTGTTGCTTTTTTCACACTTCATTTAGGCACGAAAAAAGTTAAACATTTGTGTTTTCGGAAGAAGTTTGTTTGTTCATTTAGTAAGCTTTGCTTTATTAGTACATAACGTATGTAGCAATATATATGTGTTGAGGAGTTTTCCACGTCCGTGTACTGAACGAAAGCTTCATAGTAGAAAGCCACCGTATAATATTACCGATGTTCATTTATCAGAGAAAATTCCAAATTTTTTTGAATAGCTAAATGTATATTGGGAAACTAATTTACAGAACTTCTTAATTTATACAGTTATTTATCATAAAGTTGAAAATACACATTTTAAATGTACGCCAGTTTACGTCCAAAATAATGATGTAAAAATATGGGTGTAAAATATAGTGAATACAATGAAACCTGCTAAATGGCCATCCCAATTAGACGGTCACCTTTATTAACGACCATTCTTTTCGTTGTATTACTTGATTTTTCCATAAGACACATGTAAAATTTCCTTCTTTCAATCCTCGAGTACTCATGCAGGTTACAGGTGTTACCATTTTATTTTTTTCTGGCGCGCAATATCTACTAAGTTTAGAGTAGTGAGAATATCAATAACTTCAGATAACGTATCACTCTTACCCTCTAGACTGCTTCCGGACTTTTCATTGCAAACTTCTTCTTGTCTGATAGTTTTAAAGTCGGTTGAAGTACTGTTGAAGACCTAGGGGATATAACATGCTGTTGCACTGAACGATGTTTTGAGAAAAAGGACAGTAAAGGTTCAGACATTTCCATAAATAAGATAAAGTAAAGAATATAATATTTGTTTTTTACAATCTCTCGATAATGACAAGTTGAAATATCTGCATTAAGTCAAATAATACGTAAACATCTATGGGGCGCCGAAATGCACTAATATCTCAATTTCATCAGAAATGTGACATAGCATGTAATTGCTCCAAGGTCTTGAATTATACTCTAAGCAATCACTACTGCTATGGATGATAGAAAGAACGTTCCCACTCTGGAAATTCGAAACACGATGTACAATTTTCAGAGTGGAATACCATATGCTATAGTGATATTCTTCTGTCACGTCCGTTGAATCAATCATGTTCAATTATCAATGAAGAAATAAAATATTTCATATGATAATAAACGTCGCCAATTCCCATTCTTCATCCGGGAGACAACAAAGGTACATAAATACCATACGTTAAGTTTAATGACTTTCACATAATATTCAAATAAACATTTTGAGTTAACAGTACTTGTTTAGAAAGTTTTTACGAAACTCGTAATGATTAAAAACTATAATTTTATTATCTGGGCTAAGCGTGTAGCCCGCGCGAGTACTTGCGTCACAAAAGGAAATCGGAGTATTGCAAAATTAAGCGGCCACCTCGTCCGGGGATGAGTGGCAAGGCACATTTAAAAGATTACACTGAATTACAAGATCAACATTTCCAAACGAATTTGCTGTTTGGATCCGAAATGCTACAAGAAAAGCAAGACTGGTTAGGTTTACCCTTCATTCAATATCTTACGTTGGGATGCATCTTCTGAGTACTTAGAACAATGGGTATCTACAGTTGCTTATCTTGCGGGGGCGTGAATTTCTTTTACAAATAACAATAAAAGAGTTTCATGTATGCTCTTAAGTTCCCCCACTATGTGTACTCGTTACATTATGTTGGCTTTATTGTGATTCGCCAGGTAGCAGCACTGCGCCAGTTTCCAAAATGGCAAGTATGCAGCTGGAAGCATATTGCTAAATTACATGCCAATAAACCATACTTGCGTTTTGGTTGATTGATTGTTAGTTATTCCGGGCACGTCAACTACTGTGGTTATTATTTCCGTACGTGTAGTGAATGTTTTTTAATTGGGAGGTGGCGGTGATCTGCCCCCGCTAAATGGCGAGATCTGGCGCCGATCTACCGTCGACTAGCAGGGTTTTCCTAAACCGTATCTCCCACCAGCGGGGCACCGCCCCAGCCAGGACAAGCTCTAAGCTCCCGACCGGTCTCCCGGCATGTGTGGTAGTGTAGTGCATGTTAGTGTAAGTGTGTGTGTAAGGAGTGGGAATAGGACAAGGAAGAAGAAGGAAAGATCGCACGCGTTCCGTGGCCCGTTTGTTAGAGTACTGCTCCGGCAATCGCCTGGTGTTGATCGGAGAAACCACGAAAAACTACCGATCACAACAGCTGACGGCTACAATTCTCCTCCATACAGCGACTGAATTCGACCCACCTGACAAGCTAGCTTCGAAGATCCTGCTACTATCGAGACTCAAACTTAGGGCCTCCCGGTCAGAGGGACTGCAGTGGCATCATTTGATGCCCTGAGCCATCTCTCCCGGTTTGCGTTTTGGAATATGAACATCAAGGATATATTGTGGATATTGCCACAATTAAAAGGCGATTCAGGAAATTTTATACTCCAACAAGATGGTGCTCCTCCGCATCATCATACAAGTGTGTTTTTACCTCATTAGAGGAACTTTCACATTTATGGATCGGGCAATGTGCCGATGAGAACTTGGCGCTGTTAGCATGGTTCCCTAAGTCTCCCGACCTTACAGTTCCGTGTTATTTCCTTCGGTGATAAGTCGAAGACTAATTTACTATATAGGAATATTAGGATAGGATAGGAAGATTTATCTGCTTTTCGTTACCAGTGCCGGCAATAAAAAAATTTCTGCTGAATATTCGCCTTTTTTCGGCGCACGATTGCCAAACATTTTCTTCTTACGAAGTCAGTGCGATAAAGTAAAAATATATAAATCCGAGTATTTTCGCCCTCTCCAATACGACCTTTTATCCAAACATATGTACTCTATAGCTACATTACATTTTTAGTAATCAGGCAATTTATATCTAGCTATTTTTCCTCCAAATGTCGGTGAACTAGTTTATCAAATTTAGCACAAAACTGTAGATATTTTGACTTGCGTCGTCCGACTATAGATTTACAGCCTCCGTGTTATACACACATGAGTGTACATGTTATATACAGAAGAGACATGGGGCGTGACAGCGCTGAAGTTCACGCAAGGTCGGAAAACATTTCCATGGTGCTCTAGAACGGAGTGCGACATGATAAAATAACTATTTCGTCATTTGCCTCCATATTTTATTATAGCAGTTACGGAAGCTTATCTAATAGCATCATCTGCCGTCTGTATATGGTGCTATACCAACAAATTTTAAAGAAAGATCATAAAATGTAAAGATTCAGCATCGGAAAAGTATTTTTGCCCATAGATTTACCAAAAGCAGTTATTCATGATGCGATTCCGAAAAGATGTTAAGAAACTGATATTCATGCAGTTTAGTGAGGAAAGCTTTGAATAAATTGCTAAACTGTTAGTTGTATATGCCGTATTTTCTCAAATATAAGACCCCATTCTTTTTCTAAAACTTTGCAACAAAAATGGAGGAAAAACTAATTCCGAGTATGTCAAAATGAAACGAAATATTTTTTAAAAAATTTGCCTTATTTTTCAAACAATGGATAAATATTTGTATTTCCGATACCCGCCTGCAACTTCTTTAGGACGTGCTACAATGAACAAGGGCAGCAAATTAGAAGTTTTTAAACAAAATCATTGCAACGAATAACGTACGAAACATCGAAGTTGTCTGATATTTCCGTCCAAAATCATCCAACCATGGAGCTCATACGCGAGAGGGGACTATATTCGAGAAAATACGGCAAATAAAAAAATAAATATTATAATAATTTACGTAACAATTTAAAAATATTTACGAGGAAATAAGTGTTATGGTGTATCAGTAGTTTATTTCTACGAGTATCTCAGAACAGTACACACACCTTGACCCGACATGTTCGATTTCATTACCATTGAAGTTCTCAATAATTTGTGTAGAACGAACTTCTTGAGAGTAACTGAGACGCTACCATGTTTTTCTCCTGTAGTAAACTGGCCACCTAACCGCGATGATGAGACAAAGCGGTGAATCCAATGAGTGAATATCGGTCAGTACAAAGCATCGTATATGTATAGCCTCAATTTAAATGATTGGGGGCCGACCATATACTGTTCTTGGAGCAACGCATTGTCTCTGGTTCTGTGCCTGTTGGAATGACTCATCCAACGCTTGCAACTTCGAGTACTCGTAGGCTGTCGCGGAAAACGGAAAACAACGGAACTGCGGTAGCGAAGAGTGACGGTTGGGCGCGAGAACAAACGATGATGTCGCGGGCGACGAGTCCGACAGTCATGTTCAGAATAGCCTTGCACCAGATTATCTTTTGTCGAAGCGTGTTATTGTTGTTTGTGTAGCCAACTGTACCGCCCCGCCCCCATGCCTCCGCCGCCCTCCGAGATCAAACCGTTACCTCTGCTATCTCCGCCACCCCCACCATCAACGACATCCCACCGTTCCCGCTGCCTCCGAAGGCCCTGCAGTCCCCTCCGTCCCGCCCGTCCCCACTGCCCCCGCCACCACCATCGTCCCCATCGCCCACACCGTCCCTTTCGCCTCAATAGCTCTCATCGCCCTTATCGGCCGCGTTGTCCCTGTCACCCCCGTCACCCCCACGCCCCCGTCGTCCCCGTTGCCTCCATCGCCTCCATCGTCCCCATCGCCTCCATAGGCCGTCGCCTATATCGCTCCCCTCGTCCCCGTCGCCCCTGTCGCCCCCGACATCCCTATCGCCCCCGTCGCCCCCGTCGCCCCCGTCGCCCCCGTCGCCCCCGTCGCCCCCGTCGCCCCCGTCGCCCCCGTCGCCCCCGTCGCCCCCGTCGCCTTCGGCGGGCTGCGGAGCAGCTTCTCGCGCGAGTGGCGGCGTACGTGTCGGCGCCGGGCCCGCGTCCAAATAAAGCATTAAAGGTCTGCCAGAGCATGTGTTTCGGAACGACGGAACAAGCGCGGCGGCGAGGACGGCGACGGCGGCGGTGGCGAGGGCGAGGGCGAGGGCGGCCGGCGCTGCGGACGGGCCCGCCGCCGCCGCCGCCGCCGCGCCGGAAGGCGGTGGGGTGGCGACATGGCCGCATAACTTATCCCTTTGCGTCAGCCGTCACTAAACCGACTCGAAGACCCGTGGGGCGTCTGCGCGCGTTTGTGTCATGTCGTCGACGACGTGGGTGGCATCGGGCCGGGCCGGGCGAGCCAACGACCGGGGGAGGAGGAGCGGCAGCGCAGGCGGCGGCGCGGCGACGCTCAAGGTTCTAACGCTGCGTTTAGCTTCCCTTTCTCGCTGCCTTCCTAATGGCCCCGCCGGGAGCCGAGCAGCCCTCGCCGCCCCACGTCTGACCTCGGAGGCGCCTTCGTTTGGCACAGACTCGGAAGCGGGGTGCGGGGCGCGGGGCGCGGAGGGGAGGAAGCGGGCGCGGACGCGGGCGGACGCCCAGGCCGGGAGAAATGGGCGGGTGACGATGGGTCGACGGACATGTGGGGGCGTGCGTGGGTGTGAGCGACCGTGAAGAAGTTAGCGGCTCGGAGGAAGCGTAACCGGGCATAGGGGAGTGCGGGTGAGTGAGAGGAGGCTAGGGACATGGGTCTGATAGAGAAAGACGGGCGTGTAGGCTAGTTGACGTTAGAAGATATAAAAGAGCGTGACTGTTAATGGATGAGCGGGAGAGGGTAGGGCGAGAGGCAATGGAATGAATCAATCAACGCGACTGATGTGGATGACACGACAAGCATTGTAATCGCATGAAGGAAGTGCGAGAAGGTGAGATAGATTGGAGTCGTTGAAGAAAGAAGGACCGGCGAAGACTATTTGAGAGCAAAAACATTCACTCAAAAAAGCATAAGGCGATTGTCCAACAAAGCATGACAAGAACGAAAGTCAAGTCTCACAAAGAACTGAGGAGACAGTTGAAGATGTGATTTTATACGTTTTTGAATAACAGCATGACGTTTCGGTCACCATACGAGTTTATCTTAGTTAATACAACGAGTACAATGAACATTTCCTGAATCTTCGCAAGTCGCAAACCACGAGGGAATTTTTGCAAAAATTTTAAATGAAGAAAAATGTATTTAATAATCCTATTCCACGAATGAAATTACCTCTAAAAGTATTTCATAATGCGACAAATATTATCCAGATTAATAAGAGTCGCTCTTTCAGTGCTCACCACCTCTTATGAGTGATGTATCGCAGCTTATGATTAATCAGAAGAGAGAAGTGGTGAGATAAATCTAATAGAAAACCAATATTTTTGTGACACCGCCCTGTTCACGGCAAACCGAAAGTTTTATTAAACGTTATAAGTGTTCATTCCATGAATTGATTAGCCATTGTAATTTCCTTGTCACCTCCAGGGTCAACAACTAAATGACACAAGATGTGGGAAAACACTCAACAGTGTCGCTCGGTCAACGAAAGAATCATTAACGCTTGAAGCGGCTCAATATATGTAGTGTAATTACACCGTGGGGTTCATACACACTATTTATATTTATATATATTATATTTTCGGGGCTAGGTATGCTGCATTATTTAGTACATTAATAACGTTAATGGAAAGTTGCTTAAATGATAAAATTGAATCTTGCAAAAATTTGTCTTTCAAAGATAATTAAATATAATTCAATACGCTCAAATACCTTTTTCGTTAAAAAAAAATTACGTACAATGTATTAATAGCCTATATAACATACGGACATCAAATTGTTCTGCTTTACGCCAACTGCATTCTGTAAATTTTTTTTACCGCGTCTCGTTCAGTTGACAGCATATTCAGCTGACCAACAAGTGACTCTTCGCCACATTGCATTCCAACCGAATCTTTGCTTGAGCCCTCCCACCCGGGCAGGGGGGCAGGGGGGGGCAGGGGAGCGTAGCGGAAGCGGAAGCTGCGGCGCGCGCGGCGCCCCGAGCGAACGCATTGTTTCCCGGACGCAGCGGCTTTACGAGCCGCAGAGCGGTAGCCCCTGTGCCCACCGCCGCCCCGCGCGCTCCGCCGCAGCCCCGCCACCCGCCCCGCCCACCCCGCCACGCCCACACCGCCACGCGCGCGGCGCCACGCCCACGCGCCGCGCGCACCGGCCCGCCGTCCGTCACCCGCCACACAGTGGCTCGGAATGCGCGGGGTGCGGAAAAAATGAATGCGTTAACTAGTGGTGCAATCAAGGTTGTTCTATGGAGGGCCATACGTGTAGTTTTTTCCCTCCGCAGTACCCTTGTGAAGGCGGAAATTTATTTTTATTGGTCGGTTTCATTAAGCTAAGCCTTGTGGCTTAATCAGCTAGAGGGGGACTTTGTCGTAATAACTAAAAATTTAATTTAATCTAATTGTAGAGTTAAAATACATACACATTGGCATGCGTAACATCCTCTTAATATGAATTCCAAACTAAATGCTTGAAGTTTTTTACTGTTTTTTCTTCATTTACACATTATTCACGTTTGTTTAACATTATATACACAACCATTCATTCTACTCATTCACTGCCTGCACTACACTAGTAGTCTTCTGTTCGCCACGCACTGATATGGCTCGAAGTATCCGTGACGCTTAGGCCCTTTGGGGGCGTGGCAGATGGGGAACGGCGTCCCTCGCGTTGCCCGCGCAGCCCTCGGCCGATGGCGACTCTCCCCCTCCGCGTTCGCCTGCCTTCGCTTGCTCACACAAGGTAGTGAGCATGTCGTGAGGCATCTCTAGGTGTACTGCCAAGCGGATTTTATGCTTTCTTATAAACAATTTTTCATTTGTACTTAAAGGAACGTTTTTATTCATACTTAGTTATTTTTAACGTATTCAAATGAGATTTTCACTGACGATTGTTAGTGAACGTTGGGTGGAAGAATGGGTAAAACATGTATAAATAAATAAGTGCCATCTGCGTCGGAGGAGGCCGAAGCCCTGTGACACCACCTCCTTGAGTGCCCACTGACGTTAACAACACGTTATTTGATTGTTTTACTTTCAAGGTTCGAGTATTCACTACGTTTTCATGATTGTCGAACTCATCAACATCAACAATAAAGCATCACTTTCAACGCTAATAAAAATAAATTATAAATAATTGATGTTATCCTTTTTGGGGGCATGCATTTTATTTTTATAGCAAAAGTTAAAGAATTCATAAGAACATACAAGGAAGAAACTGTATTGAAATTGAATGAAGTAAAAAATAAGTAAATATGACTTCTTTTTGCCATACATTTAAAACTAATATTCTTCTCTTCGTTTGCCACTCATAATAAAATACACCATCACCTGAAAAAGTATTCTTCCATCTTAGTTTGGGTATTAACATCTTTTGCAATGATGTTCGAAAAATCTAGTTTCTTTTTACACTTTCATATTTTGAACATATAAAAAATAATCTAAGACCTTCAGGGACACGTCAAGAAATTTAAAGAGCAAAGATTATGAGAGCTATTGAATTATTGCGCCATTTCGCTGGCCCTGAGCTACTGTGCAGCGCTCCTTGCCGCTCGCCACCTCTCTTCCGGCTTCCCTTCCCCCTCTCGCTCCCCCCTCCTTCCACCACCCGCTTCACGTTGCATCGCTCCTCCTGCAGCGCCCCCCCCCAGCACCCAGCCACCCAGCTCACAGCCTCCTGCCGCAACGCCGCATGGGAACAATGGAGCTCAAACAAGCCCGCTTCTCCGCCACCCAAGGCTGTATTGCGCGGGACACACAGTTGCAGCTTCAACTCCAGCTTCAAGCATGTGTGATTCCCTACTTAGGTGTGTGTGTGTGTATATATATATGTATGAAAGTGTGTGTGTGTATGTGTGCGCGCGCGCGCGTGCGTGTGTGTAAATATATCTATATGAGACATGGAGCGTACGAGGAAGTCGTAATAGGAAATTCTCAGTTTTTAATTTTTTATTTTTTTATTTTACTTCAAAAACAGTTAAAACTGCGTATGACGTGCTATGGGGAGAAGTGAATTTTGTGCATATTTTCGAAATTCTGTGATCCCTACACTAAATCATATACTACATGAATTTTGAATTAAAAAAAGCTCCCATGTAATAAAATCTATTTTCAAGGATAAATAAGCAATAAATTTTGGGCTCTTCTCCATGTCCTTCGTCAAGAAATAATACTTCCTGCCGCAACAACATGGAAACGATAATTTGAATAACTATATTTCCCACTGAATTCTAGAAGACGTGCACAGATAATGAAGTTACTTAGAAAGAAAGAAAGAGTTATTACAAATATAAGCCATTATTTATAAAAATATCAGTTATAAAATTATCTAATAATCTCGCGGAACATCAATAAAACGATGCAAAAATTTATGTAAAATTATAAATATTAGTTAATGTGGCGTGTAAAAGCTTCGTTAATGTACGCTTCAATCTTCTGTCCTTGCGTTGGGATTCTCAAATAGTCCAAATTATAGCGCTTAGTTATTCCCTCAGTTGTTGTCATCTTTATGTACCCCATTTAAACCCTTTCCAGCAAAAAATGTTCACTTGCTTATATCTCGCTAAAGTTACCACATCGCTTTCTGTTTCAAACTCGAGCGCTTCATATTTTAAATTTCTAAGATCGCGTACCGCCCTTGCTCGAGTATTGACGGTTTTACAGTTTACGCTGCAGCCCTTGCGTTAACGTATAGAGGCAGCGCTATTTCCGTTTCTGTATTTTTCTTCAATCCATATCCCAGGCGGATGTGGGACCAGCATCTTTCATAAGGGTCATACAAGGACACACACTTCCTCGCAATATTTCTAACTTTTGCAATTTTCGAAAAATTGTGAATGTTTAACGAAAATGGGAACTGTGCCATTTTCATGCGTCTTTTGCTTTATCCGTGAAAAAAATTGGGACTTTTTTCGAGAACTTTTTTATAAATAGAATAAATTTCAAGTAGAAAATTCGCGCAATCTACTCGTTTTTTCGATAAACAAAGTACACGACCTTATTCAAACAAACCGCCTTTGAACAAACCGGCAAAAATGGCACAGGTCATCAATCGATGTCTCGGCAGTGCCACTGATCGGGAGGTCCTAGGGTTCTAGTCCCCACGAGGCAGGACGTTTTTCGACGCTGACTACATAGACGGTGAGGCAACGATAGTGTAACGTCTAGCGGCTGTTATACACCAGTTCGCGGGTTCAAACACAATCGAAGCCGTGGATTTTGAAGGGCGAAAAAATCCTTCGTACGACTTCCTTTAGAAGGGAAGTAAAACCGGCTGTCCCATGTTAGTAGAATTACTGCATGCAAAAGATCCTCAAGACTCTGATCTAAATTCAAATATCCTATTTCGTCCCTCAAAGAATATCTTCTTTCTCCCCTAGTTGATAAAAGGAGCGTAGGGAACTTACGTGGTCAGACGGAAGAGCAGGCTTCATAGCATGACTCTCGCCACGTAAAATAAGACCAATGCAGTTCATAGGTCGAATTTATCCGCTGTCTGGCGGAGAATTCCAGAGAGCGGCTGCTGTGATAGGTAGTTTTCCGTGGTTTTTTTTTCTATTAATATCAGGCGAATACCGGAGCAGTTCCCTAACAAACGGGCCTCGGACCGCGTGCGATCTTTCCTTCGTTTTCCTTGTTCTATCGTCATCCCCTACTTACATACACTTACACTCTCATGCATCAAGCTTACTTACATTTACACTCCCACTTGTCGGAAGACTAATCAGGAGCTTAGAGCTTGTTCCGGCAAATATGTTAGCCATTCCGAACTACACTCCTAAGACCGCTCCTACGCGTCCCCGAACTCCATCCTGCCCTCAAGCGCCGCATATTCACCGCTTGCGTGCGCTCTATTCGGACGTACGCTTGCGAGATATTCGCGGCCGCGCCTCCCTCCACCCTCCGGCCGATTCGCAAGGCGGAAAATCGTGCGGCGCGCCTAGCGGCGCTCCCACACTTCATCTCCCTCCCTCCGCCCCACCCAACAGATACCGTAGAAACACCGACGTGTTTCGTGCTCTGGGTGTAAAAAGTCTATTCTTGCCGGAGCTTCAAAGGCGCTTGGCAACGGCACTTCCAAGCGCGCTGAGTCCGAAGGCGCCGCGTATCTTACGCGACACCGGCCGAGAGGTCAACAGCGACCCACATCGATCCTATCGGACGGATAGGACCGGATTAGACGCACCGAAGTCAGACGGACAGACATGTTTTGCCATCAGTCGATTTTTCGGTATCAAGTACCCACAAAACACGTATTTTCACTATACAACTTGTTAGAGCTAGTAATTTACTACATTTATGAACACAGGATTATGTTACCAGGGTCGTTACCAGGGTCTGGATTTACGAGTTTTTCTGTGTAAAAACTCGGAATTCCGACGCACGATTAGTAGTTAGGCGAGAAATTGAGAACAGGTTGTGGACCTCATGGAATCCCATATCCTAAAACCTCGAAAACCCCTAGCCAGTACGTAGATACATGGCCCCTATATGGACTGTTAAGGCCCTGGAAAAATAAAAGAAGTACCAACTTAATAAAATAAAATTAGAAAATACGTAATAGTTATTTATCAAACAAGTAGCTAAGATTTTGGTTGGTTGGTGATTCCGGGTGCGTCAACAGCTTAGGTCATTAGTCCCGTAAGTACAGTGCATGTTTTTCCTCGGGAGATGGCTGTGATCTTCCCCGCTGGATGGCGAGATCAGGCGCCGACCTACCGTCGGCTAGCGGGGTTGCCCCCTAACCAGGACTCTCCCATCAGCGGGGTACCGCCCCAGCCAGGACAAGCTCTAAGCTCCCGACCGGTCTCCGGGAATATGTGGTAGTGCAGTGCATGTCAGTGAAAGTGTGTGTGTGTAAGGGGAGAGAATAGGACAAGGAAGAGGAAGGAATGATCGCGCGCGGTCCGTGGTCGGTTTGTTAGAGTACTGCTCCGGCATTCGCCTGGTGTTGATTGGAGAAACCACGGAAAACTACCGGTCAGAACAGCCGGCCGCAAGACAGCGACTGAATCCCTACAATTCTCCTCCAGACAGCGACTGAATTCGACCCAGCTGAAAAGCTAGTGTCGAAAATTCTACCGCCGTCAAGACTCGAACCAAGGACCTTCCGGTCAGAGGCCCTGCAGTGACATCAGTTGATGCACTGAGCTACCGTTCAAGGTACATAGCTAAGTGATTCCTTATATGCCAGTTAGTTGATTATTCATGAACGAGGTAGCGAGCGTATAATTAATAATGGGCACATAATGGTTGTTAATTGCGTATAATATAGTAGTTTTATCATATCCGATCGGCTTCTTTACATTTTGACACATTTTCTATATGTATGCATATAAGATTAATGGTTTTAAAGTGACTTTGGTAGTCGCTTTTATTACATTGGTTATAACGAGGAGCCATTTAAACTACTCCGAACACGTAAGTAAACAGCAAATAAAGGCAATTGGATAAGATAAATATAATATTTACAACCAAAGGCGCACCCACGATTTTTTCTAGGGGGGGAACCTCATCTATTTCTAGTGTCCATCCAGCTGGTATTTTCTTTTAAAGACTTTTTCATTTGTGCTGAAAATAAAATTCATGTTTAAATGTAGACTTATTGTTATTATTTAAAATGTTAATTATTGATATATTGAATTACTTTCGTTAGTAAGCGCTCTATTTTAAGAGCTCCATTTTTTAATATTATTGGCTTCTGGTGTGTGGGAGGAGACTGAAGCCTGGAGATTGTTAACCCTTCTGCCTCCGCAGATCTCGTATTCCGAAGTGTTCGATTGCCCGGACTTGCTCGCGATACGAGTACAAGGCAACGGCTAACGGCACGCGTACAAGAACAATTGCTTTATCCCCCTTTTAAAGGTAGTCACGCAAACTGCCAAACCGAAATTTTTGCCACGAAAACTACAAAATTGTACCGACAGATGTGTCAATTATATCACTTTCTTGGCGATCCCATCAGTTTTTAATTTTTTAATACTTATGGACTCGTTATATCAGAAAAATCTTTTTTCGCAGCACATTATTAAAGTATAAGTAATAATATACAAAAAAATTCCATTTCCCTTCAGTTGTTCAAATTTTACGATTCAATGTCGAGTACGCAATAAATTATGTTATAGAATTCAAATACAATTTTAAATAGTACATTTCCATCTAATCTCTTTCTTTATGTGCATCAAGGAAGCTACCGTAATAGTTGACTTTTAACGACTGATAAAATGATTCCATAGTTAGCAAATAATCTTTTACTCTTAGTAGCAGAAAGTAGGGTTGGGACATGATGAACCTCGACTTTTGTCATTCAATGTGTCATAAAATGTGGTCATTATTCTTTTGTTGAGATACATTAGTTAATTGCATTTAAGGCTGCAATCGTGACGCCTTCTGTTTATTTTGAAAGTTTTGGTGAAACGTCGTAAAAGTTCCTCGGGGACACATGCGGGTGGTGAGACCGGAAAGCTCCCAGTCGGCCTTGTCAAGTTTAAAATTCTATTGCGACCGCCTTTAGGAACTTCAGAAATTCCTACATGGTTCACATATCCGACGAATAACGAATGAATATTTCCATGAATGATGATGGTGATAATAATAATAATAATAATAATAATAATAATAATAATAATATACATGTAATAGTAATATAATAATAAATACCAACAGTCAGCAGCCGTCTTGGAAATCATATTATTTAAATTGCTAGGTGAGAGGTATATGAACTGACAATCACAGACAGCTATACTTTTTAATATAAAAGAAGAAAATTTCAAGCTCTTGTATACCTATCTGAAAATATTACACCAGTGGAAAAATACAGAAAATGATCAGTAGATATTAACAATTTTGGAAGTTTAGTACGATAACAATAAAATCAATAGCTTTTTATGTATCAATATATCAATATACGAAGTATCAATAGCTTTTTATATATTAATATCAATACCCTTAGGTATTGGCATTATCAACTAAAGCAAAAGCAACCCTTCAAAAGAAGCAACCAATTCCTCAAAATCAGAAAATCGTAAACACAGTCATTTATGAAATAGCCCGGCCACAACCAGAAGAGGAATACTGAAATTTATGTAAACACGCACATAGAACTTGTGCTATTAACACATCCACAGTTACCGTGGTCAGGTGAACGAATAAATTTCATTAAACTTAATTTTTCAAAAACGCTTCGATTGTATAATATATTACGTAATTTTATACGAATTCCATACCTTCTATTATTTTTATCCAGAAACATTGTAATCGACAACAGCACAGAAGATTTCATCTGCAGAGCAGGAGTTAGTATTAGAAAAACAACATAACAGCATTTAATAATTATCAGCAAAGGAAGAGTAATTAAAGATATATTCACCTTTAGAAACATGTCCACACAACCCTGTGCATTCTGTCCTGTCGATTCCATGCGTTGTTGATTCTTTTGAGAAGACGTAATCATGGTTCGCACTTCCTCAGCGGGCATCTCGTTTAGTGATCCATTTGGCCCCGGCGCGTACCTCGCAGCCGCGTCCGCCTGGCTTAACCAGTGTCCCAGCGGGGGCTGGAGCGCGCTCCCTACGGACAAATTTTACGAGGGTAATTGTGAGAACGGTTTTATGGGTTTCGTAGGAAAAAAAGGCTCCGCGATGTTTATTGGAGATTGTAAACAATCCCACAAAAACGGGCGAGAAGGGCAAAGAGACAGGCAAAAGAGGGACATGGGACGTGTGGTCCGAGCAGGGCGGCCTCGCTCCCCCGTTGGAATGGGGGAGGAAGCGGAAGCTGGTGCTAGGGGCGGGGGATGGGTGAGGGCAGGGTGGGGGCGGGCGGGAAAAGTTGCGCGACGCGTGTGGTTCCGAGGAAGCGGCGGAATCAGATCTTGCCTCTCTACTCGAGGCCGCAGCCTCCTAAGAATCAATGGTTAACTACCCTTTTGGACCCTTCTTGTTTATTTCTTCACCATTAAATTATTTCGTACATTACGGTTTGCTTATTGTAATAAAATATTAAATGCAAATTATAATTCGTTAATTGTTAAATGTTTATTACTACCAGCGAATTTAATGTGCTTTCTTACCCCATTGATCATTTTATTAATTGTAGGACAGTTCGAATAAAAAAACATTTGGCGTTCGGGACTTGGATTTTGTTTTGTATTTGTATATATTCATTTACGAATATCCAACTGTGATTGGAAAGGTGTGTGAGTGATTATAACGAAATTTCACATTCATGATGAACAGATTAAGAACTTGTAGACGATGTTATCTGAAGAATTTCTGTCACAGTCGTCTGTGGCAGGGTTTCCCACAATATTTTCAAGTAGTACTCGTATATGCGGTAGTTTTATTCTAATTTCATTTTCTTACTAAAGTCACTTTCAATATAACGTATTGTAAATGATTTTTATTCGCTAGTTACGTTAAATGAGAAAAGCATTCACATCATGGAAGGATAACTTGATGTAGAACATGAAAACGTTTGGCAGTTCTTCTTTAATCAAAAGCTCATGTAAGGAATGTTTCGAAGGTGGTCTCGAACTGGAGGGTAGAAATAGGCCTAACCTTAAGAGCCAGAATTTTAATAATTACTTAAGAGGACCAATAAACATATTGTTTCCAAACACTACTTGTTTCCAAACAGCATCTGTCGCGACTCAATCTCCGAGACTGTCTTGGTTTTTAAATTTTTTTCGAGTATATTATTGAATTCATGAGTAACTGCGACATAATTCCACATCTCGTTTGTCTCTACCGAAGGTACTTCAATAAATTAATAAAATAAAATAAAATGACTTACACTAAAAATCCATGAGAATACACACTTCCTGGAATGTCCCTACCCCCATTTCGTAGGTGCCAGTAATACCAGTTATTATAAAATATGAAGAAGACAAACATTCTTCAAATACATGTAAGAACTTATTTAATTGCGATGTAAGTAATATACTTCTTGTCTTGTTGGTTTGGGTTAAAATGAGTTTAATCCAGCATTAGCGCTGAAAATGTTAAATCACTAAAGTTCACTTGACATTTTCGTATTACACTATAATAATGTTCGTTCTGGGAAACTGAGAATGTGAAATGATAACAACTATTTAGACATAGTATATTTCATTCGTAGCCTCTGGAATCGCTCATAGGCAGCGTACTAGTTTCCCGTTCTGTGGTCCTGCGTTCGATTCCCGGTCGAGGCAAAAATAGAGTTGTTGCTTTCCTTTCAAATCGTCCTAGTTTCTGTAGCTCTGTGACGAAGTAAATCTGCGGCAGGCGAATCTTACAAGTTACGGTGAAGAGAATGCGTCATGTTCGCCTCATGTCGCTCTTACTCCCAAGCATGGGAGTTTAACTACGCCCAGGCACTCTAATATAATCAGAAATACAATTTGGTGTTAGAACACAGTATTATAATATTGAAATATTTTGTTCGTCGAGACAAGGAATACATTTTTGATGAATTATTTATACAAGAATGGAATGAGTCTCTCTATTCATGAACAAATGAGGATCTTCTCTAATTTCTGAGGAGAGTGCACTAGCGAATTAAGATTATACATTCTTAGATTCAAACATCGTACAAGAATTCATACCTCTTAACTTCAATTTGTTCAGAAAATTACGATAATGTATTTCATGTTTATGTCAATTTTGGTTTGGCACATGGCGTTTATAATATTTATAAACTTTTTGATTTTGTCATAAAATGGGTTTTAGAGGAACGAGCACAAATTTTACTTTTCTCCCATACATTTAATGCAAATTTTTAACTGTTTTTGTGTTTAATAAATAAATAAATTCGCAAGCTAAAGTAAGGAGAATCTATAATTTCCTAAATTAAATATTCCATATTTAGATATTAATAATTTTGTTATATTTGATATACTTTGATTATGACATTCCTGAAGGACGATCGATGTATATATTGTACATTTTGTTAGACATAGATTAAATTATAAATTTTTGAAGAAAGCAACTGAATAGGTAAGTGGAAAAACAATACTAGTCCAGAAAGTTAATTTTGAGATAGTTCAAGTTTTAACTTTTGATTGGATATGAACAAAAAACTGTTGTGATTTCAACTATTTTCTTTTTTTAGAAATGTTGTACCAAGCCATACAAATATGTTTTGGAAATGATTGCGATGAAAACTTTGTTAATAAAGTGTCATAATTTAAACAAAAAATGTGAATTTGTACTGTTTTTCATCTCAAGGAAGATTCATCAACCAAATTTTTTGCAATATAACAGTATAACACAAAAATACCACATTTTATTGTTGTAAGAGTTGGCTTATGTGAAATGCGCATAAGTAAAATAAAACAGTTGGTGTAATCTGTGGTTTCTATTTGGATACGGACATGCGTTTGAGAAAAGGTGAATTTCATCAATGGACTCAGGTTTGAATGCATTCATTAGCAAATGCGCATATCCCACTTGGAGCTTTGAAATCTTGTTCTCCATTGCTTATGTAACAATGATCTGTATTATCTTTGAAGTTGTGAATTTCAAAAACATTGATCCAGAGTTGACGATAATAAAACATCTATGTTACAATGGTATATGTGGAAGGGGATAATTCAGTATGAAGTCGAAGTAGATTTCTGAAATATTGGGATTTTCTGTATACAATTTTGTGACATCTTATATTTTTTTATAAAAATTTATTTGCATGTCATTTGGGAATCATTAAATCTGCTATGGCAACTCTTCTTGCAATATCATTGAATATCACTGAGGTTGCATCGTAAGTTGCTCCTAAACGTGCGCACACTAAACAAATATCTACTTGGGGTCGTCGAAATTCCAAGGAAAATTTCATTGTAAAATTGTAAGTAGAGATTATATAGAATAATCTTTTCCTTTTCATGATATTTTTTATAGACAGGGTGTACAATGATTTGATTTTCATTTCACTCGGCAAAAACTTCATGGAATCTGATGAGTGGTGTGCAATTTTCGTTGGAAAAGATTCTGTTTCTTTCTGTTAACAAGATTTTCGTGCTTGATAACTTGAGGACTGTTACTATTCCTTCCTCTGCTATGTTTACGAGTCAGACCTGTCAAAAGAATTCCTGTCTGTTGCTGAAATTGAATGTGTGATATTATGTTTAAGCTCGTGAATGCTTGTTTACAAACTTGACTGAACACATTATTTCAACGCAAAATAACGAAACTTACTGGCTCTTCGCTTACAGTTCCACTCACCTCTCGCTTTTCGGTCCATTGCAAGCACATTCTCGATCAGAAAGAAAATATGTAAATGAAATCAAACCCGTATACAGGCAAATAACAACTGTGAATTATTCACTTCTCTTATACTGGCACTACCAATATCGGTTACCACAAAACCATATATGCCGCCATTTAGAACCATTTAATTGCTAATTCTATTTATGTATTTGGCGTTTTGGGTCGGTAGACCGACTTCGCCGGCCAGCTACCGGTGTCTCCCTTGCCTGGATCTTGTTAAATTCCCATGCTTGGGGGTAAGAGCGACATGAGGCGAACATGACGTATTCTCTTCACCGTAACTAGTAAGATGCGCCTGCGTAAGCTTTTCTTCGTCACACAGCTACAGAAACTGGGACGATTTTAAAGGAAAGCTACAACTATATTTGTGCCTCGACCGGGAATCGAGCCCGAGAACCTTAGCGCGAGAAGCTCGTACGCTGCCAATGAACCATCCCAGAGGCTATTAATTGCTAGTCAATTACGAAAAATTAATTTAAATGCGTAATTAATTAGAAATTAAATTGCTATACAAGATGACATATTATTTTGTAGTTACCGATTTTGGTAGTGCCAGCGTAAACCTTAAGTGCTAATATTTCATTAATTACTCGGAAGTTTGAAGAGCAATGAAGTTAATTTTGCGTAACTAATTAGCAATTAAATCGCTCTACAAGATGACATATTCGGTTTTGTGGTAACTCATTGTGGTAGTGCCAGCATAATCTTAGGCTAGCTCACTATTAATTACGCAAAAATTTGAAGAGCAAAAAAATTATATTTTGAGTAATTAATTAGAAATTAAATAGTTCTAAATAGTGGCATATATTGTCTAAATAGTGGCATATGTGAAATTTGTTCTAACAAAACGAGTTTGGCTGCTTCACAAGGGCTAGTCCAACCCTTGTAATGTGTCCTAAACCCTGCCCCTATTCTCATTCCTTCACAATTCTGACCGCTGGGTAGTGACGCAGGAGTGCGTGGTGGGAGGCGCGGAGACGCTACCTGGTGGTCTTTTTGACAACTGACTGCGACGCGACGCGACATGACAGAAAATTATAATGGAGAATTACTCCACAAGCGCGCACTGTAATAGAGGATTACTCCCCAGCGTAAAGCGATCAACGCCCCTTAAGGTTCTTGGAGACGCGTTGCGTCAATATGGTAGACGCAACAAATTTTAAAAAAAAGCAAGAAGGAAAGAAAGAGAGATGAATCATCCGCTGTGGGCAGGCCTATTCGCCAGACGTCTGAAATCTGAGTGGAAGAATAGTACATGCCCATGACTGTTCTGTCAGACATCAAAGAGAAGAATCTGTCTAATTTAAAGTCAAATGACCTCATATTGAACTGTTTTCAGTCTCAACATGTTGTTGCATGCCTTCTGCACTAATTTCTGTAAAAAACAAAAACAAACATGACCAATTTTGGCCTAGCACTGTTTTCCACTCACCAATTTAACTACTCTAAAATGCTGTTGTATGCCGTATGTGAATCAACGAAAATAAAGTACATACGTTGTAATGAATACGAAAACTTAAATAATTAGTGATGAGAAAGATGAATTGTAACGAGAAAGTCTCAAAATTACTCATTTAAATAAAGAGTCAAATCATTTCTTAGCTTGAGTCATTTTATTAGAACCAGCTATACCATATGCGCCCTATCTTTCATTCTAGGTAATAGCAGGCTGCAAAGCTGACAGCCGTTTACCACCTGCAGTCCGACCGCACTTACGGGCACACTTCTTTCACTTATATTGGTGCAAAATGTCAACGGCAACAGAAGTTGTGCAGGCCAGTTTTAACCTAATTCCGTAACGTACGGCCTACTTTTAGTATAACGTGATCCCATAACGTTTTACCAAGAGCTGACTCCCCATCTCATCAAAGACAGCATAGGGACTTTGATTTGGCTTGTGAAAATATTATGTAAGGAGTTGACTACCCTGTAGTGAAATACGTTTTCAAGGAACCACTTTGCAACTTGGTTCGTCGTAAGAGGCATCTGTGCTCTTTCCTTCTCTTTCCTTATTCAGATAGCATTGTCTGAACGTTATAATTACGGCTTTATAATTATTAACAATTTATGAAATATGTGTGTAGGTGAACAGAAAAAACTTCGAAAATGTGCAATTAAACATAACACTGTTTTCCATAATGCTTATGCACTGTAGTACATTTATCCAGACATTTATTCTTTCTATAACACTCCACGAAATTTGGAAAAGTGGATGTATAATATTAGTAGTTTTGGTTTACACTATAAAATGTCTGCCGCTGATATATTTAACAATTAGCATTTAAACCTTTTGGTAGCCACCTTCATACCACCATGCATATCGTTTTCGCATTCTGTTTTACTCACATTTGAAGGAAAAGTCCCTTGTATGTTGTGGGAGTTTAAGTGAAAGTGTATTAGTTATCATCGTTGCAGATTTTCAATATAGACCCGACAGCACGTAATACTCGAAAGGATCGTGATTTTCCTGTTTAACATCATGCAAAATACACGTAAAGGAAATTCACTACAAAGGACCACTAATTTAGAAATACATGTTATAAGTTAAATTTATAAAAGTAATAATAACTAGAGCCCGGATAATTATATACTAAAAATTAGGAAAATATGTAGAATATATGTATTATAATATTCAGAGATATATACTAAAAAGTAAGAAATATGTAACATATTAATGACCATTATATCAATTCCGTTTTATTAATATACTTTTATCTAATGTATTGTTCTGTAGCCTTAATATAAAGGTAAAAAAATAGCATAATATTTCTCACAATCCTCTTACTTACTATGATCTCCAAAACAATAACAAACAAATATTTGTTTCAAATTCTCGGAAATGAAACTTCCCATATTATCTTGTGACAGGGCTTTGTAGCGACTAAAAGAGCGTTCCACATCGCACGAAGTCACTGGACCATATTTAAACTTGCACAGATCTTCTGGCGAGTAGTCAATATCCAATGGGACAGCATGGTCTTCACATAGCACAGCACTAATAGCACAAATTATTTTGAATCCTGGGTTTTTCTCCAAAACCGAAGTCATCTTTTTCTTCACTAGGTCTTCAGTTAATCCTCAAACAGTTCGGAAAAAATAGACTGCTGATTGAGCAATTTGAAGGCAGTCGGAAAGCTTCAAGGAAGACGTCTCCAAAGATTTAATTGCAGTGCTTACAAGTGAAAAATTGAATTTAATGTATGCACAATATTTTTTTTTATTTTTTCATTAGGAAACAATTGCTTTGATATACCTATGGATGCTGCAGCATTAGAATCAAATTGATGTATAACTTGTTTCACAACATCAAAATTTTGCGTATAGTAAATTCACAGCATCTATCCAGATGTCCCATCTTGTTAATATAGGTTGAGAAGGAAGAGACACTTCCGGAAGAAGCTCTTCAAATTTATCCACTTTGCTCTGAGCCTTTAGGAACACTATTTTGTATTGGAAATCAAGGCATCAACTTTGCCACACTGAGATCTAATCAGCTCTGCAACGCGATGAAACGAATGCACAAGACAGGTTAGGTGTAGTCATTTTGGATCAAACACCCGAAGGGCTTCTGCTGCCTTGCACAAGTACGGTGCTATATCAGTTGCCAGAAGGAAGAGATTACTGTCTCTAACTCCATCAGGTCACAAAAGTTCCATTGCATTGTTAAACAGTTTTGCAATACTTTGATAGTTGCATTTGGGTAACACTTCACAAGTTAATAAAATGTACATACAGTTTTCACCGTTCATTAAACCAATTACAACGTTCCCAATATGATTTCCTTGCACATCGGTTGTTTCGTCAATTGACACCCAGGTGGAACTATCACAAATTTCCAAGCCAATGGAATTCAATGTTTCCGGAATCAGGGACATGGTTTTCCTTATAGTAGATTCGTGTGGAATTGTTTCACGTGTGTATTTCTCCAGAATTTCACGTAGAACTGGGTTGCTTCGTTTCCAAAAAGGTATATCTGCACAAAACATAGCACGACACAAATCAATTAAAAACTGAGATTTCTGAGGCCCAGCACTTTGGCGAGCATGAGATTCTGTCAATAACAACTGTGCTTGGGATTGAATATTTATTTTCGAAATTCGTGTTTGGAGTCGCGACGTGGCTACATGTTGCAATATTTGAAAGCGCTGAGCACATGCCACACTTTTTTCACATACCTGGCAAAAATTTACTTTTCCATCTGTAGAAAAATATTCGAATTCTTCTGTGAAGTGCTTCAGTCTTATACTGAGATGGGGTTTTGTCCTTCGGCATTTTAATACGTACTAAATATAAACTGAATTCGCAATGTCACTGTTCACTGTACTTTGCTGATTCAACGCCGATTCATATTTAACAAATTGACTTAGATCGTAGAAATTCCACTTTCTTTAAAGATGTTCTTACCCGAAGCGCTTTTGCAAGAGTGCTCTGAAAATGTTCATCTATTTTGTCTGTACCAAATTCTCTGTTATTCCCGCTCCACAAGGTTTAATCCAATAGCTGTGAATTATTTTCTGTCCTTTTCTTGTGCCAAGCTGCAGTGCCACATCGTGATTTTACTACAGATTTCTCCCTAAAGAGATAGTTTACAAACATGGTGAAGAAGGCAGGCGCGTGACAAACGGGGAATGAAAAATGACAATAGCGCCTCCTGAGCAGCGTCCGCGCGTGTAGTTGCTGGCGAAGGGTATCAAGGTGAAGGGAGAGTTCTGAAAGATGCGCAGTGGGCACGCGATTTCGCCTGCTAGACGCATCATTTTCACGCCCCAACCTCCTTCGTGAGCTGTAATCTGTTCTCTGCGATAATTGCGCTGAAAACTAACACAGAGGAAACTGTCGATTGCAACGACGCCTTGCCCTTTCTTTTGCAATATCGCCGGTATTTCGACAGTCATTTTAACGTCATACAATTGCGCAGTTTTAGAGGAGGCTTTAGAAAAAAAGAGTTTGACTGTGCAGAATTGTTAGTCTGGGCGAATCCCTTTCAGAAACCTATAGGATTAATGAAGAATTATACCACGAAATTACAGGAAAATGGAAATATTCAGAAACATGCACTTTTAAGTAAAATATGTAAATATATGTACTTTCGGATAAAAAAGTAAAAATATGCACTATAAATTCAACGTTTTTAGGCACTGACCAATACGAAACTTGAATATATCGTTGATTTGACTTGCCAGAGTTAAATTAGGAAAATATGTAATTACATAATTATCCGGCCCTAATAATAACTATTAACGTTTTCAAGCGAATTAGCATGAAAACGACTCACCCTCACACATAAGTGTGTACACACACATTTCGCGCGCCTTAGAATTCAGCATTATCGAATGCTCTTCTCTTTAACTACACTGCTTTCCATTGCACTTCTCCCCAAAGAACGTCACACACAATTTTTAACTGTTTCTGAAGTTAAATAAATAAATGAAAAGAAGCATTGAACTCGATGAATAGTTTTTATCTCAGTTATTACACTTCCTTTAAATGGATATAACCTTGGCAAGTAGGATTTCTATAATGACTATACTTCAGGATGTTCGGAACAAGTCATCCCTTTGACGATGATCATGCCTTTATTTTTTATTTTATTTTATATTATTTTACGTCAAAAAACAGTTAAAACTACTTATGACGTGCTATGGGGAAAAGTGAATTGTGTGCACATTTTCAAAATTCTGTGATCCCTACACTAAGTCATATACTACTTAAATTTAAAAAAAAAAACCACCTCCCATGTAATAAAATCGATTTTCAAGGATAAATAAGCAATAAATTTTGGCTCCCATTACGCTTCAAATCCGATTAGTGAGAACTTGAGAAAGGGTTATTTGTAACTTTTAATTGTTCTGTTCGCATACTCAGCAACCTGCCACGAGGCGCAGAGGTTTTGGAACTACAAAGGACGTCCAAGGTACGTCCAAGTACTCGGTGCAGAAGGCTGAGGGTGCGAGACCCACGTAAGAGATGGATTTTTCAACATGAATTGTTGATTTCGGTCGTAGTTGACTCTTCTTACCACTACATTCCACATTCGAGCCATCATCGTATCTATAATAACCGGCAAAGGTGGCTCAGGGTATCACTGAAGTGCCTCTGACCGGGAGGTTCTTCAGTTCGTGCCCCATCAGGGATAGGATTTTCGCCACTAGCTAGACTGCTCGGGCGCTGTCCGGAGGAGAATTGTAGTGGCCGGCTGCTCTGATCGGTAGTTGTCCGTGGTTTATGAGATCAACACTAGGCGAATGCCGGAGCAGGTTTATGGGTCGCGCCCGATCTTTCCTTCCTCTTTCTTGTCCCTTCCTCACCCCTTATTTCACATGCACTACGCCACCACACGTATCAGGAGATCAGTCTAGAGCTTAGAACTTCTCTCGGCCGGGGTGTGGCAACGCTGGTGGGAGATACCTGGTTGGGGAAAATCCCCGCAAGCTGCCGTAGGTCGGCGCCGAGCCTCGTTATCCGGCGGGGGAAGATCGCCGCCACCTCCCGGAATAAAACGTACGGTACACTTACGGGACTAATGACCTTAGGAGTTGACGCGCCCGGAATCAATTATCAATCAATCATCTATAATACTTCATCTCATACCATCATTCATCCACTGAAAATGTAGTAAGACACCGCGACCGTGGTCAGATGTCCTTTAGAAGGAACACTATCCTAATCCTCCTCCCTCGCCTGCCCGCGAGGACTAAATACAGCTCCCTTCTTTATTATTTCTTTACCATTATCATCATCATTGTCGTCACCGCCCTAATCATCACTTTTCAGGGAGAAGTGTATTTTACCTAACCAACATATGGTTAATAAACGAATTTTAAAGGTGTGTTAAGAAGAACAATTATGATCGTTGTTGTTTGGAACGTTAAACGCTATAATCAGCAAAGATCGACTACATCCATCAAAATTGGGCATCAGTCTGACAAAATTCAGGAAAAAGTGTAGTGTGCTACAGATAAAGAAGAGGACTAGTTGCGTAGAGGTGAGCGTGAAAGCAATCCGCCGGCAAACACTGACGTTTAAGACCAGGTTATTCCAAGGATAATTCGCTGTTGACAAGTCCGATTCGCGGCAGCTTTTCCTCAAGGTGTTCCTTTTCCTCTTGGATTATATCGGGCACAAACGAAATTCCGAGAAGGGGGAATCATGCATTTGGCATTTTGGGTCGATTGTTCGACTTTCGCGGCCAACTAACGGTGTCCCTCATGCCTGGTAGAGTGAACCATAATAAGTACATTAATAAAAGTGGCAAGTGACTTCTAATAAAGAACGAATTCACATTCAACAATCAAAAAACACATACTAAGTCATCCATTCTCGAAGAGGATTCTCAAAATTGGCTGGTTATATGCCAAAGCGACGCATTATCGGTGCGCAAATTATTTAAAAACGTACGAAAGGAATAACGACCCTTTGCTACTCAAAAGGGAGATTGAGCACCTTCGAACGTTAAAGCACTATCGATCTTCTGCTCATGGGCAGTTCAAGTTTCGCGTCACGTTAGTGCATCTGCACATGCGCAGAATTAAGATAGTGTTGCCCGCTATGGCGTGCACAAATTCTCTACTATGTCGTTGTTCTTAGGTGCCTTCGCGTACTTCATCTTTCTTTACATCAATCTCATTTTCCTGCCTTTTACCGCCAAATTACACTAACATTTTAAACTCTTCTTCCATTTTGTCTACATATCCTGACTGAGACATCATTTCTTGTATTTTCCTTTCTTCCCATTGAATTTTCCCAAATGTACTCCTTTAGTTTTGTCCATTTTCCCCAAGCCCAATCCATTCCAGACTTCTCACTTTTACTCATTTTTCACTCATCATTTCTGTTGACAATAAACCTTCTGATCTTTTAGCATCGGAAAGTTTAAGAATCATTACGTGAAAACGCAACATGCTGGATTGGTGCGCAGGGTGTGATATTCCACTTGATGCGTGTTATGAAGTTGTGGGTCTGAATTCCCAAAATAACATAGGGTGACGCTGCGTGTTTGTCACCGGAGCTCATGGGCTGGCACGCCTTCCCTGCCAGATGTGAGGCGTTCCCCCGCTCGCCCGAGATTAGACGTAGCAGTTATCACCCCAGAGAGGAGGACAAGGAGCATAAAGTGACACAACTACGAATTTCACGCTTAACGTATAATGCGATCTTAAATTATTTTCAAACAATTTACCATCGTTTATCTCGGTAGATGTTACCTAGGTGCGGACTCGTCAGTAAAAAATAAATTATTTAGAACTAGAAAAAGTCTAGTTTTCAAATGTTGCTATTTTCACTTAGTTCGTGCTTTTATTCATCATTCAATTATTTGTGGTTAAAGGATGAGGAAGAGATTCTGGAGCCCAAGAAAACCTGCGCAGATTGTGCTTCTCAAAAATACGTCACATACAATTGTTACGCTCTTCCACGAATATAAATCAAATCAATCATATTTTAAATTAATTTTTTACGATATATTAAATACGAAATATGGGTATACCGTGATCGATGGCATACGCGGAGGGTTTCGGTAGGAAGGAAAATTATATTACATTGGTATATTTGCTGTTAATCCTTTAGGAATGCGTATTTTTATCAAGGCTTCCTCAAACTCAGATACGAAAACGATAATATTATTATTAACAACACAAAATATACAAGTGACAAACAGATACATAAAAATATCATTTAATGGGTTACACATTAATTTTGAGAATATTTTCGAAAAGAAAGAATATTTCAAATTATCATAAATTCATATACGTAATGAACACGTCAGAAGGATGAGTGAGATGGAACCAAAAGCTAAAAACGTGAGCGGTTAGGCAAAGATGTGACTATATGGGACGAAACAATGATGAATACGTAGGTGTTGAGTTCAGCGGTATTATGCCAGGAAATGTGTAAAAATAACAAGTATGTACTGTAAAGAGAGCTGAAGCTCTGAAAAGGCATATAGGAAAACAGGAGAAGATCCCAGGGGAAGATCCTGAGGGGTTCGTTCCCCCTTGGAGAAACAAAAAATACACATACCATACTAATACGCTATTTAATTTATTGCAAAATTTTTGTTATCCTACCATTGTATATTGGAAGGAATAATTCGGAGTAATAGGAAAAGATTTTTCATTAAAAAATACTTGCCCTCTCTACATCATAGATATCATCCTTTAGGGGCCAGTTTCGGGATCCGCGCCTGGAGAAAAGGAATCAGCAGGCTTCTTCCTGCAGACAAAACGAGCATTTAGTTATAACTGAGGATAATTGTCAAAATACATAAATCATATTTATTTATTGAATGTCAAAAATCAGTTAAGAACTGTTGATGAAGTATGGGGGAGATGTGCGACTGAAATGACTGTGCACAAGTAGCTGCAATCATCATTATTGAAATACATATTGTAGTACACAGTACATTGAAAGTCACTCGTGAAGAACAAAAAATTGGAAAATTTTATAAGAAAGGAAACGTATATCGACTCGAAAATGCGAAGAGGTTGTTGTGATATAAATTCCATGTGTCCAATGTGTTCCATAAATTACGTGAAGTTTTTAGCGGTGGAGGAGAGGTCCCGCGAATCTCACCTAATCTTACGTAGGGGAGAGGGGGCGTCTCGGCAACTATCATGTAATATTTTTTCGCTAAAAGCAGTGCTAAATTGCGAGAAAACTGAAACAATTTCAGTAAAACACGTTTCTGTACTAAAATATGGCTAAATCTTGCACAATAATTTTTATCGCGGTTATGTGAATGCTACAATAAGTAGCATAGTATACTGAGAAAAAGAATCCAACAAAAATTACCAAACTTTTTATCATTAATGCGATAAATTACCTGTATTTTTATCGAAATTTTAAAGAAAATTTACCGAGCGTTTTTAGAAGTGCATAAATATTCTTTGTAATTCAGTCTCTCTATTTTCTAAATACTAGTCATATCTCGTCTTAAATAAATATAATTAAGCAAAGTATACATTTTAAATAAATCCCAATGCAATCACAAATTAACATATTTACATTCAAAATACGCATTTTGAAAAATCTCACGTGAGATTAGAAGGGGGAGGGGTTCGAGCCAAATATTACGACATCTCACCAAGTGGGGAGGGGGAGTCGAAAAATCACCAAAATCGCCTCGCGTAATTTATGGACGGCCGCTTCTTAACTTCGCTGCGAGAACCAATTGCCGGCGGGTGCATGGAAAGCTGCGATGGCGCAGGCTGGGTGGGTGGGGGAGGGGGGGACAGCGTGACGGGGCTGAGGTAAGCCTTTTTGATTTTGCTCCCGCTAGAGGCCCTAGCGAGGCGGTCATTTATTGGCATGAGGAATACATCCGCCGCAGTTCCTTGGCTCATGCAGCAAAAAACAGGGCAGAACTTAAATAAACTAACTTAACCAATGGAAAAAGCCAGTGCTTTGGCCGACAAGGTTCACGTACGTAGGGTAATAGTTTTCACGATCTTGTTTTTCGTGTTTCTTAGCCTGCTCGTTTTTTTTCACGCATTCATATTTATGACCTTTTATATGTATTTACAACTCCATCACATAGACGAACCGTACTTATCACAGAAAACAATTTTCATTACAGAGCACGCCACGACTTTGCTCCGTCTTTCGTGTGGACTTTGTTCCGCGCGTGGTCGGGCGCCGCGGAGGCTGCGGCTCCCCGCCGCCAGCGCCGCCGCCGCAGCCACCGGCCGCGTGTTTATTGTGGTGGCGCCGCTCGCACCTCAAGCGCCGCGCCCTGACAGAGCGCTCTCCTGACAGAAGGGTGGCGCCCCACATCCCCCTCGGGTCCCTGTCCGGCCCCCGGCTGAGCAGGGCGTTCGTGCAGGGGGAGGATAACAAATCACCCTCGTGTTTTAAAGCAATTTAGTCTGTTTCTTGCTAATTAAATAAAGGTCATTTGAAACAAGTTAACGTTCATGAACTACTGAGCAATAAATAATATGAAACACGTTATGTATTCTGGATGGAAAGAAAGTTGTTTTTCACTTCGAAATGGAATTGTCAAAAACTATCCTCGCGCAAAAACACATCTCTTCATAAATCTCGTCCGTATCAGATACTGTCTGGGGGTCTATGCGTTCCATTACGTGTTCACGATAAGATATCTCAACTATTCTAGATCCAATTAGTATCTGAAATCCTGAATTATCATTTTTTTAAATTTAATCATGCACTTAAATGAACCTGAAACGAAATATTTTGATATGGAATGACTTGATATTATCGACTTCACCATACCAGTTTTCGGTTACTGCGTAACGGGCAGGAAGATTGAAACGCTTAGGAGCCTAGCTTGCGATGCGTCCGGCATACGCAGCAATCACCCTTGCGTTTCTCGTCAGCAAACACCCAGCAGTGTTCTCTTTCGAACTGTGCGTGCCTCTTTCCCTCGCCTCCCGTTCGCCATCTCCGCCGCCACAAAGCCACCTCAGGTCGCATCCCGACATCGCACATCCTCGGCGCAACGCGACCGTGTTTTCCGCCTCCCCGTCACTCTCATTGTCACGAGCGCATCCGCCGGCCCCGCCCCCGCCCGCCGCCCCGCGCGCCGCCCCCGCCAGCCGCCTCGTCGCCGCGGCGAGGAGGGGGAGCGGCGCCAGCGCGCCGGCGCGCACCGCCCCGGCCCCGCGTGCCCCGCCCAGGCAGCGCCGCGCCGCCCCTCCCCTCCCCCGCCGCATAAACACAGCGCCGGCGGCGCTTCCTGTAGGCGTGGCGGGTGGGCGACGGAGCGCGTCGCGGCGGCGGCGGCGGCCTCTGGTAGGAGCGCGCCCGCCGCGCGCCGGCGTCCGCCGCCACCGCCTGGGCCGCCTCCGACGCGATGCTCCATTAAGCCTCAATTAGCCGGAAGCTAAAACGCGCGCCCCCCGCATGGCGACAAGATGGAGCAAGGGTCGCGCTCTCCACGTCTTCTCACTCCCACATGTCATTGAGGGCGCCCCGTTCGAAAGCGGCCACCGCCTCGAGACTGTGAAAGCCGCGCTGCCGGCACCTTCCACCTCACCCCTCTCCACCCCCGCCACGCCCTCCGCGGCCCCTCCTGCTCCACCAGCGCCCCGATGCCGTCGCGTCGCCTGCAGCGCCCCTGACACCATCGCCGATGTCGCCCCCGACAACGCCGCCCCCCGACGCGACCGTCGCCGCCTTCCCCCGCAACCGCATCCACAGCCTCCGCCGCTGCCACCGCAGCGACAACCACACGGTGCGCCGCGCCGCCTCGGCGAAAGCCAAACAGTAAAGGGCGGAGGAAAAAGGACGACGGGAGAGAGGTTCAAAGCGAAGCTCCGAAAAGAGTTGAAAAATAAAAAAGCGGCGTGGCAAAGGAAGCTAGATAGAAAGGAAATCTATCTCGACAACACGTTTATTGTAATGGAGCCCTCACGAGGAGGGGGTGCCGTGAATTAGGAGGCAAGTTTATAATAAGACCACAGAGTGCACATTGGGTTCAAAAACTCCATCTTGGAACTCTATTTTAAGGCGCTCATTTGGAGGCGCTGTGGCATACAGCGTTCTTCGTCCGCCCTCTCACAATTTTCGTAATGAGGTTTTCACAGCCCTTCTGTTTCAAATCATTGCTTCAGCGGCAACCGCAAGGAGCAGATAGACGCAAGGAAGATACAGTTGTTTTTCCCTTATGTATTATGGCAAACAAGTTATTCTTTTAGATGAGCTGACAGTAATGTTAGTCCTTTTCACATTTATTGATTTACTTTTCTCTTCGTTAGGTTGGTATATTGAAGATCTTGATCTGTAAGACTAGCAGTTCGCCAAATAAAATTGGATCTTGAGTTACGACCGTTATTGGTTACATTTTATAATAAATATTATTATAAGAACTTCTATGAAACGTTTAGTAATGCGTACTCCTTAATACATCAGTAACTAAGTGTGTGATACCTGCATGTTAATTACCACAAAACACTAAAAACACGTTTATCTCAAAACTTATTTTTCGAGTTGTGTGACAATTGCGGCATACGAAAGACGTGGCCATTTTACTGACGTATGAAAGGTGTTCTTCAATATACACAAAAGAAACAATATGTCTCTCAATTCGGTAGCTTGACAAACAACATTGCGAAAAGTCGGCGACGCTTCACGATCTCGCACTTCAGTCCTAGCTTCCCAATTCACTTCTTAAAACTACTTCAGACTACTTCGGAGTTTAATTGCAAATTCTAATTACATTTAGCTCATTCCCGTAATATTTGCTTCACTTTGTTCCGTTCTCTCTTCTACATGATTTGCAAATGAATTGCTTTTTACTTTCCCGCATATTACTATTATGTAGCACAGAGAATGAAAGTTAAGTGTTTCAGCAAAAGACGCTGATTTTTCGACGGAAAATCTCGTTTTGGAGGTCCCTCATATCGAAAAAGTGGATTTTCCTTGGTGCTATGCGTAGTAATAATTTCATCTAATATGTTGTGTACTCAGAATCCACGTCCTGTGGGTCCTTGATACCGAAAATTTGGCTTAGGGCAACACGTTCGCCTCTATGGGAACGACGTAGCGGTAAACCATACACATGATTGTAGCTAAAATTGATGTACAAGTATTTGAAATGATATAGAGATTCAACTGAATGAAATATATCTTTCAAAATTATATATTTAAATAATTTCATTTAATTTTTCAAAATAATCATTTTTGCATGATATGTAGTGAAATAGCAACAACTTAAGAATTATACAAACAAGATTTTCTCAAGTACGTAAACTTTTTTTAAGAGCAATGTCCCCTTAATAAAAATCTCATAAGTCTGGTTTTAATTAAAACCTCTGAATTTACGAAAATTGAAAACGTTCAGCTTTCTTCTTTGATCGTCGGGAACGTTAGTAAGCTAAATCTACTGGTTGGAGTAGTAGTTAGTTCAGTGCTTGCGAAGCTACAGTACCTTGAAGCAATTTTGTCGGCGTGGGTAAGTAATTTTTCCGGCTGAAAATCGTATTGCGTATTCAAATACGTTATATTATAATATTATGTGGCCGTTGCAAATAGAGACAATGTGAGAAAGTATGTTCTGTTTTAGCACTACTAGTTCTTGTTCACACTGCATTTTTCCTTTTTTTAAATGACTAATTATTTGACCGAGGCTCACGTTAATTTTAAAGGAGGTAGCATGTTTTATAGGCTAGGCGACACTCCTTCATCTGACAGTTTCTTCTGCTCCAACAGTGGTGTCCACAGATCCAGATGAAGTGCTTTCGGTCATCAATAAGGAAGAAAAGAGTTCTTCTTCTATTACATCAGGATTAAATAGTTATAATCTTGTAGCTAAAAATGATTTTTTAGCAAGTTTAACTCTCGCAGTAGCTGAGAATTCTTGGCCTTGCCGTTAGTGCCTGTCTAAATCCTCACTAGACGCCAGCTCGTGAAGAATGCCCTATTTACCTTAGGATACTCACTAAGTAACCTCCGATCACAAATTCAAAATCACTTAAATAACATTGCTACCTGGACAAACCTCTGGAAAATTCAACTCAATCCCGACAAAACAATAGCAAAAATCTTCTCACTCAGAAAGTTTACCTCCCCCACTCCGCTAGTAATTAACAACTCCCCCATCACCTGGACCCTACCATCACAACCCATAAAATACTTAGGATTTAATCTGGACACAAAACTAAGCTGGAAAACCCACATAGATATCAAAATTAAACAAGCAAGAAATAAATTATTCCAACTCCGGCCACTAATCAACAAACACAAATCCCTGTCATACACAAACAGTACAACACTATACAAAACTATAATCAGACCACTACTGCTTTATGCATGCCCCATATGGACAAACGCAGCCCCCATAAATGTCAATAAAATTCAAGTAATGCAAAATAAAAGTTTAAGATTAATCACAAATGCCCCCTGGTTCATAAGTAATAAACCACTTCATTCAGAATTAAACATCAATACAATAATAAACCAAATAGCACAAATATCACACAACTTATACCAAAACCTAACAGACATACCAGCAACATCCCATTACAAACTACCGAAAAATCCAACCCACACTCGAATAAAAAATAGATTTCCTTTTGAAGCCTTCCTCAAAATTTTAGCCAACCACTATTCTTAACACCAAGGTTCTCCCCTAGAGTATCCTCTCCAATGTATAGATTAAGTTAGCTTAGATATTTTAACTAGAATAAGTCTGAAAATACATCTGTAAAGTAATTGTACTGAATGATGTAAAACTTCCAAAATAAATAAATGTGTTTAATAATAATAATAATAATATAATAATAATAATAATAATAATAATAATAATAATAATAATAATAATAATAATAATAATAATAATAATAATAATAATAATAATAATAATAATAGTAGTAGTAGTAGTATCGTGAAGAATAGATAAACTCTACGTACACCAGCTTACCTCTGACACCTTTTTTACTCTGAAATATGTTTACAAACATATGGTTTGCTTTGCCACGACCAGGGAGCCGATATTGATGACCTAAAATTTCACCAAAAATGATCAATAAAGTGCTCTTAAAATGTTTTTAAAATTACCTAAAGCAAAAATATGACGTAATAAATTAAGATGAGCAACTCAAATTGTTGCATGTTACTGATGTAATCGAGGCTTCTTCCTTTAGTTCTAGAGAACTCAGCTTGCAAACTTTTGGTTTGGAATCTTCTTTATCAAGAAATCTCTTTCTTTACTTATCCCGAAATTGGCAGAACAGACAATGGCGCAGATAGGCGTCACAGGAACATATGATTACATCCTCTCAACGACATACATTACAATTTCTGAACATACAAACCTGATAGTCTACTCTGGAATTCTGTGGAGAACATTTGTTGCATTTCGTAAGTATTATTTGAAGAAAGTACCATTAAAATGATATTAAAAAGATAAAATCAGCGAAAAATGCTTTAAAATGATCGAAAAAGGTACAAAATGACTTATTAGGCGAAATCGACGAAAAAAGCAAAAAAGTCTTATAAAAAAGGGCTATTTCGTTTTATCATAACATAAAATTAATGTTTATAAAGAAATGACATTTCAATAAAACCCGCGCCTATTCATGACCAACACGTGCTTTCTGATCGCAAATGTAAATAGAAAAGTAAGAAAAGTAACTTTTACCTGGTGGTACCTGGTTTACTCAGTAGGAGTTCAATTAAAACGTCACAATGGCGATTCTCTGAAGAGTATCACAGTGAAAATTTTATTAGTAATAATCAAAAACTGAAATTCAAGCATATCCATGCCCTTTCCCAAAACAGAGAATTAATCGCGCATTCAGATAACTACCAACGCCATCATTCTTCAAGACAAGTTGAAGCAAGATTTCTTTCATATTCATACCAAATCAGGTTTCACTCAAGACCATTGGCGTCCAACATAATGCAGTTCAGCGTCTCTACACATTTCTCAGTCTAAATCGAGACCACAATTGTAGAAATGAGATGGGAAAGCTCTGGAGCGTTTACCAAAGCATTTGTTTGCCACCAGTAATCGCGTTTATAGCACGTGGTGAAACTCGCGAGCTACTTACATGCGATGCATTTGAAGATAAGCTACGTTTAATACATAATCGAAGGGGGCCTGGCCCAAAATTAGAGTTTAAAGAGAGCCACCCTTAATAGCGCAATAGGTAAGGGAAGCCACCTTAGGTCAAATCTCGTATAAGGTTTGGATGTGTTCGCTGTATGTGTTGTGGCATGGTAGCCATTTCGTAGCTTCATGTAAGGCATACCTAACTGCAAACCTAGTCATTCAATCCCGAGTATTTTGGAGTAGTGCTAAGGCAGAATCTGCGAGCTGCCCCGGCCTAGATTCAATTCAAACTGCGATGGATATTCGGGCTTCGCTGATACGGTACCAGAGAGCAGGCGGGGCGTACTTGCTGAGCTCCACGTAGTGCCACGTATGTGCCACACGGTGTGACCAAAATGTTCCTACGGTGGCACTCGGAGGCCGGTAAGGGGGATCGTAAATTACTATAGAAGATGATGTCTTCAAAATAAATGGATCAGTGGACTGAGAAATTGTTAAAAGTAGAAATGTGCGGACAAGGAGATGGAAATAAAGAGAAACAATCTAATCTAATCTAAACTATAAATGTATAAGTAAATCTTTCACAACAGAAAACAAATCGAAAGAAAAAAGCTTTCTTTTCGTAATTGGTTATTTAAGAAAAGAAAGAATTAGTTAACTCGCTTAATTCGTTGACTATATTTGTCTCTCGAAAATATTTTTGACACAAAAAGTTCGTAAATCAATTGGAAGCGTAGTTAAGTGTGCGCTGACCTTATAGTCTACATCAGATTAGGATTTCGACAAATTCGCCATGAATAACCATCATTATTGCCTGCATTTTACTCCACAATCGTGAGGTAAAGGTTTGCGAGTTAACTTTCATAACTCTCATGACCCTTCCAAACTTTCTCCGTCATTGAGAGTTGAGGCATGAAGAGAAAGTATTGTAATCAGAATCCATGTTTTGTGGGTCCTTGATACCGAAAATTGATTGACGGTAAATCGTGTCTATCCGTCCGTCCATCCGTCCATCCGTCCGTCCGTCCGTCCGTCCATCCATCCGTCCGTCCGTACATCCATCCATTCATCCATCCGTCTGTACGTCCATCCGTCTGTCCGTTCATCGTCTGTCCGTCCATTCGTCTGTCAGTCCATCCGTCTGTCCGTCCATCCGTCTGTCCGTGCGTCCATCCGTCTGTCCGTCCGTTCATCCATCTGTCCGTGCGTCCGTCCGTCTGTCCGTCCGTCCATTCGTCTGTCCGTGCATCCATCCGTCTGTCCGTTCGTTTGTCCGTCCGTGGTCAACACTAGGGCTGAAACTGTTCAGCCGATTTTCCCCAAAATTGATATTCTCCACAGATGGACGGACAGACATTTCACCGTCAATCGATATTTCGGTATCAAAGACACACAAAACATAGATTCTAACCACGTGTCAGAGGAAGTAATTTACTATGTATAGGAACAGGATTTATCTGTTGAAGTTTTTCTGTCGAAAATTTGCCATTTTACAACGCTGAATTACATAACTCTCTTTTTACGAAGTGAGTGCGAGAAAGTAAAAATGTGTCACGCATCATAGGTATTAAGGAGATGAAATGTAAAAGCAAAGTTCCAGTTATCATTTATATTTATTTAAGAAGAAGGGGGAAGAACATACTCGATGCAACAAACAAATTGAATGTAATGGCACTATCAACTGGAGACCCTTCATACTGGCCCACTGATATGAATAAAATACCTAATCTTCTAGACTTTTTCTTAGCAAAAGGAGTAACAACTGTTGTAATTGAGATTAAAACCAACTACGACATAAGTTCCGATCACACACCAGTAGATATGACTGTCTCTTCGTGTTATTGAGCGAAGATAACTACCTAAACTATATAGTAAGTTTACCAACTGGGATAAATTTCGAATGTACGTTAACAACTCGTTAAGTGCGAACATACCCCTAAAATTAAGCAAAAATATAGATGCAGCAGTACAGCATTTAAGAGAGATTATACAGAACGCTGCCCGGAGAGCAACACCAAAAATTGACGTAATCAAGAACTCCCCGTATCCCAAAGAAATTTGAAAAAAAAAATAACAGAAAAACGTTGTACCCGTACAATCTACATGTACTACACCCGACAATCTGAAGACAAAAAGAAACTTAACGCGTCAGCTCAAAAGCTAAAAAGAGAACAAAAAAGTATCAAAATATCAGATTTTCCAATTGGAAAAGTGATCAGAACAGCTATGTGCGCCCCTGGACAAGATAGAAAAGTGAACGAATCAATGGAGAGTAACTATAAACACAGCAAAATCACAACATATTACCTTTTCACTTCAAAAGGAACAGTGCCCAAAAGTGAAACTAAACTCATCAGAACGCTTGTACTGTTGTACCTGTTGTGAGGTACCTTGGTTTACATCTAGATAGCGAAAGCAAATTATCATGGCTACTTAACCGAAGATCTTAGCTCTCCTTATACAACAAAATATTATTGTACAAAGCAATAATCAAGCCAACATGGACTTGCGATATGTAGAACTATGTGCTACAGCCAGCAAGTCAAACCCGGAGATCCTAAGAAGATTCGAAACAAAAACATTGAGATATTTATGCAACGCGCCGTGGTTCGTTATTACTAATTGTTTCATGTGAACAGATTGTAAATTAGCAGTTAAAAATATTTAAAAAATATGTTTATTTCATTCATAATTTAACCACTACACTGAATTAAAAAATAATCATAATGTTCATAAAAATTCTGAGAATAACTGGCCAAAATTCGGTTGTGTAAGCTCAAGCACACTACTGTTGTGTAAACATGTGAAATATTCGTCTGAAACAAAATCGACGAGCCGAATGAGCCCAGCGAATTGACAACGTCACTAGCACGAGGAAAAAACAGTTTCATTCAAAATTGTATTGAATAGAGAGAGGGCAATATGCCAAAAACCAAATTCTTGACCACACGTAAGGGAGGGCGCCAACCTGAGGTATTCGAAGCAGGAAGACCTCATCGCCACGCCGCACACCTCTCTTCCATCATCCAACGCAGTGAGGCGCAGCCTAGAATATTTGAATTGCACATCCACATGGATGCGCAAATATATACGCATGTACCTGGTTGTCTCGGAAACGAAAACTGTAATCTGGAAGGCGATTGTAACAATATCAACAAATGCTTCGTATAACGTGATGAGTCATGGGATTCTTTGTCGGTTTAATTCTATAACTGCACTAGTATACTATAAAATATCTGCACTAGTATACTATAAAAAATGAAAATTTAAATCCGACTACTATTAAACAGGGCTTATTTGAATATTTTCGGTAGAAAGTATTTTCAGGAACACACATTGCGGCATATAAGTTCCAGCCCATTTTCATTTGTTGTATGTGCTCGAACGGGGGTCTGCGAAGATCCGCAGGTCCAAGAGGGTGAGCGCGCGAGCAGACATCGCGCGCGGGGAGGCGCTGCTGGCTGCAGAGACGGAAGCAGCTGCCTGCGCCGCGGACAGGTTGTCAAAGCACCGCGCACTGCGCCTCCGCCGCCGACGCAGGCGAACGCGGATATCTCGCCTCTGACGAAAGTCTTCACAGCGGCCTGGGGAACGCGCGAAATGGCGAAAGACTTCTTGGCGACCAGGCAAGCGACCAGGCAAATTACTCCCTAGTAAAAATTATTTGTTTTTTATATATAATAAAAACAAATAATTTTTACTAGGGTAATTTGTATCTACGCAAGAAAAGAACGCTTTCTTGGCACCATGTAATATAATTGTCTTAAATATGTTACTCGCATAACCGTTAGAGTCTAACGGTTATGCGAATGATATATCACAAGAATCTGTTATGTCTGCATGGCCGGATAACTACCTTCAAAGGCCGTAATCATTATCATACTAAAGAAGACTTCGAAATATCATTGAAATTCAAGACAGACGTGACCAAAATAAGTATGAAAGTACATTATAGCTATTGCAATTGAACCATTTTAATGTTACAATATGTTCATACTAGTGTCCTGTAGCTCCATAAAGACTGCTAAACAAAACTAGATAACATTCATATCCAAGAAGTAGCATGCGCACTGCTCGATAACAACAAATAAAATACTCTCGTATAACACTGCAATAAATGAAATATTTTAACAAAAACAGCGCCCCTCGAGTGGCTCAGGGACAGCGTGCTAGGTTTCTATAAGGCAGTCCCGAGTTCGATTTCCGGCCGGAGGAAAAACGAAGATGTAGCTTTCTTATTACTAATCGTCTGTTTCTACAGCTGTATGACAAAAGAAAGCTCAGTGACGCCAAATAAGGTACGATCTTAGGCATGGATAATAAATAAAACAGGACCCAGGCATTGGAGCATCGCGAGCTGGCAAAAGTCGGATTCATCCCGCCCTAAATGCCAAATACATACATAACACTAAGAGCCTTCACAAGTACTGTAACAGCATAGTAGAGTATTAATAGAGTGCAGCAGTTCTCTACATAAACAAAAATATAAAAAATATTGCTCTTCCGTAACGCCACACATGTACAGCAAATAATGGCAGATGGCCTCTTCCTTGGGACCTTGGTGTCCCATGACGTTAGCTGTGATATAGACAGTGACGAATTGAGAACGTGAATTCACTCGATACGCACAGTATGAGAATAGGTGGAATTACATCATCAAAGATTTGCATTTCTCGGTCAAAATCGAAACTGTTTCATTTGTTTTTTGTATTTTCCCCGAGTACATGAGTATCTAACGAATCTATAGACACCTTCCACATAGTCGGAGGCGCATTGAAAATTAGTAATATAGATTCTTATTGCAAAGTTTTAAATAAACGTTCATATGAAAACTACGGAAAAAATTCAATGAAGAATAGAGAACTTTCGATTTCATGTGTCGAAAGCACCCTTTTATCGCCGCTATCTATAAATTCTATAAAATTGTGCGAGAAACATTAAACCTGTAATGCTACGAAATGTCTTATTCCATTCGCTATTAGCATAAGAGTTCAGAACGGCACACACACACACACACACACACACACACACACACACACACACACACACACACACACACACACACACACACACACACACACACACACACACACACACACACACACACATATATATATATATATATATATATATATATATAATAAAAGTGTTGGTTGTATGCAAACAATACATGTAACTAATGTAATTATCATCATGCTTCTCAGAACGTAGTTCGCTTCACTGTCGCTTGAAAACGCTGTGATTCTCTTCTTTTTTGTTCAGTGCTTAAATACTCCGTGATCCAGTGCAGAGTAGTCAGTGGATGATACAGCGCTCTCGTAGAGTATTGCATTTTCATGTTCGTGACAGGTTTAGCAACAAACATTTTTTGTCTAACATGATTCCATCTGTAGCAGTAGACTGTATATATGTTTACTATGAGACATTACAAAAGATGAAGAACCTGAGTTAAGTAATGTCTTAGCGAGTGAAAAAGTAATATTTTCAGTGAGCATTGTCAGCAGGTGTTACTGAGACAAACGGGGTACATATCCGAACTCCTACTTCTATTATAGCAAAATTTTGAATCACCATACAAATTTCATTTGAAACAAAAACATGTGCAAATAACAACGAATGTGTATTTTCGAGTAATTACATGAACTGATTGTCAATGATTAATAAATCTACAACTGAATAATTTGATTTATGTTATAATAACAAATGATTAATATACCTGTAACCAAGTAATTTGATTTATACTAGAAACAATATATAAATCTAAAATGAAAAGGGGTTTGATGATTTTATATCGATAATATACATTCCACATAAAACAAATATTTGTTAGCAAAAAGGTGCAAATCGTCCTGGTAAGTGATACCTTTTAATAATTTTAAAATAAATTGTTTAAACATTGCAAAACATTTTTTCCAATTACATTTTGGCGCGAATTTCACATTTTTAAACTGATTTGGTTTTAATTCTTCTTTCACTATCGTCCAGATTGTTTTAATCTGAAAAATATAAGTTATAGAATGTTATACGAGACCTTCTAGGAAAAAGGCAGTACTCTAACGTTATCACGTCGAAAATCAATTTCAAAAATCTATTTATTTTCTATATGAATTTCGTGTCAAAATTGTTTGAAAAAAATATCTTCAAATTCAACTATTTTTCCCCCTCTCTGCAATTTTTTCAGCCTGATACATGCAATAAAAGCTGAAAAAATAAAACAAAAAACACGTTTCTCGTATCTCTGCAAGAGATTTCCCTAGGAAGTACATTTTTTGTGAATCTGCGGCATTTTTTTCTCTTTCATATGAGCATCGCGATTATCGATTTGGGTTGGGGGCACTTTCCATGCCTTATTCGGTTATAACCTTTCCCCATTAAATGTAGTACAAAATTTACGAGATGGTTTCCATTTGCAAGATTTTTTCTGTTAATTCCCAATATAATAATAATATTTCCTGCGGAGACTCGAATTACTTAAGTAAGTCTTGATACACACATCGTATCATTCAGTTCATGTTTAAATGCTTAGCAGATGTGTACGGCACGGAATGAATCATTTGAGGACTATTACATCATGTTGCATTAATATAGATTAACACACCGTTTTTAAGCCACCAGACCTCTGTTAATCGCAATGTTAACGGGTTTTACCACGCCATTACCGATTTAATAAATGCGAAACCCAATTTTCTTAACAGTTGAACTCAAACAGCGGTCTCAGCGATAATCAGGTGAAACATTTGAGGGAAAATTAAAAACCATTTTAATTTAAAAAATAATTTCCTCAATGCCTCTTCGAACAGCAAAATTTTACATGTAATGCTTCTAGCAAACACGACAGCAAATGGCTATAGGAGACTAATAAAGAGTTCTCAAAGAACGATAAGTGCTAAAAGGAGGACAGAGAAAATCCCACTCACTACCAAGTGTATCAATATTGTTTTCGAATACTTTCAACTACAAAGAATTTTAAATCACATTCGTGTATTTCTTTCCACCCTACCCCTATTCCGCAAGATAACAAGGAGAAGATCGTTATTAAAACAGGAAACTTCTTTCCGCGAACACACGAAGTAACAACAGGAAATTTATTCTTGAATAGCACTTCACAAGAAAACTTTCGTTAACTTCATTACCGATTGCTCTGCCCCAGATTCCACGGCGTTGGAGTCTCGTGTGGTGCAAAGCGGGTTTGCGCGTCTGCCACACCCGTGGCGGCGGGAGCAAGGGTGGCGGGATGGGAGAGGGGTCGTGGGGTGGTAGCGGGGGCGGCGAAGTGGCTGGAGGCGGAGGCGGGGGCGGAGAGAGCGGCGAGGGCAGTCGGGGGCGGGATGGACGAGCGGATGGGCGAGGGAGGTGGGGGCTGTGGGGGCGATAGGGGCAGTAAGAGCTGTGTGGATTGAGGGGACTGTGGAGCGGCGGCGGCGGGGGCGGCAGGGGGCGGATAGGTGGGCTGACGGTAGCGGGGGAGCGGCGGGTGGCGGGGTGGTAGGCGGTAGGGTGAGAGAGGGGGCGGCGGGGCGGCGCCACACGCGCGAGCTCCACGCAGCAGCACAGCGCGCTTGCTCATGCGGTGTGGAGCCGAAAGGAGGGCTGGGAGCGGGCGCGGGGCGTGCGAGGCCCCCGGATGGAGCTACATGCGCCATCGCCTCCGTCTCCGCCGCCCCCGCCGCCGCCCTCGTCACGGGAGCGCGGGGGTAGGGTCTGGTTGTTTTCCATCGTCTGGATCGAGTTGACAAGGAACCTTCCTCACTGAGGAAACGCTACGAGGTTTCCAAGCCTCGGTGCGAGAGGTATTTATTTTAAATTTACTTTGACTGCTTCTCGCTGCTGCGCTGTGTTCCTTGCGACAGCGGTCGCGCCGCAGCCTCCAGCCCTGGAAGAATCCGTTTGTCAACGCGGCCGCCGCGCGCAGAGGAGGAGAGGCCTCCTGCAAAAAGTAACGCGATTCGGGCGACTAAGTCGAGGCGGCGGCAGCGGCGGTGGCGGCGGCCGCTTTGAGTGGCAGCGCGCTACAGACCTGCGGCTGCCCACATGCGCCGCAGTCTTCTTTCGACGAGTCGCCTCCGCGCCCGCCGCCCGCCGCCCGCCGCTCGCCGCCCGCCGCCCGCCGCCCGCCGCCCGCCGCCCGCCGCCCGCCGCCCGCCGCCCGCCGCCCGCCGCCCGCCGCCCGCCGCCCGCCGCCCGCCGCCGCTACGCCCGCCGCCCGCCGCCCGCCGCCCGCCGCCCCCGCCGCCCCCGCCGCCCCCGCCGCCCGCCGCCCGCCGCCCGCCGCCCGCCGCCCGCCGCCCGCCGCGCGCCGCCCGCCGCCCGCCGCCCGCCGCCCGCCGCCCGCCGCCCGCCGCCCGCCGCCCGCCGCCCGCCGCCCGCCGCCCGCCGCCCGCCGCCCGCCGCCCGCCGCCCGCCGCCCGCCGCCCGCCGCCCGCCGCCCGCCGCCCGCCGCCCGCCCCACCCGCCACCCATCACCCGCCACCGCTGCCGCCTCCCGCCGCAAAGGGGCGCGCCGAGGATCTCCGTGGCAGGCGTGGGCGGCACGCACATCTCTACCCACGCGCCGCCTCCACCAAGCGCTCCCACCGCCTCATCCTTTCCCGCGTCGCTCTGCCCCTCCGCGTCGTCCTGGTTCGCATCGCGTCGCTCCTCGTCGCCCCGCGCCGCCCGCGATCCCCGCCACGCCCTGCACCGCCCCACCTCTGTCCGCGCCATCCCATCTCTCTCCGGAGCCCTTCCACGCCCTCCCGTGCCCCTCCGCTTCCACTGTCCCGCCGTCCCACACGGGCCTGTGCGCTATCCTCCCACGTGCGGTGTGATCGTCCCGTGTCGCCTTGCATCTTAGCGCACTGTCCCCAGTCGGTCCACGTCGCCGTGCATTGTTCTGTGCCACACGCATCGCCTCGCGGCGCCCCTGTTCCGGCCACCAATCGCGTCTCCCCACATCTTCATTGCCCTGTGCCTCCCTCGACCCCCCTCGCCACATATGTAGCCACAAGCTGCTCCCGCCACCAAGCGTCGCCCTTTCTTGTCTCTTTGAAATATTCCGACATCTATCGGGAACCAGCAATGAACGAGGAGGCCGTAATCAGTATTCCCATTTAACAGATTAAAATCCCATGTAAGTTGGAATGAAGGTCAATACACAAAAATGAAACACAATTTAATGCCACATAACTGACGAAATATTGGAAGACAGCCAAATATGAAGAAGTAGATATTACCAGTACTCGCTAATTAAGAATTCATATGTCATGAATTAGATGGAATTACATAAGCGAAAATAAATAGTGAAAACACCGATGCCGTAAATATAATTCCATAGTTATGTAATTCATAGCTTCGTGCAGCCTGTCTTCTGTTTCCAGGGTCGACACAAAAAACGACTTGTAATCTAGATCTTAGTGACACAAATCGAGCACTCATTCGCAAAAAAAGCTTATTCATAACTACCTCTGAATAGCATTTGAAACGGGGAAAGCCTTATCTTGAAGATTATTCTTCGTACTTTCTCATTTCAGGTTTGAGGCGTTCTGCGTAGGAAAGGCGAACTCTACACACCCAGAATTCCAGATAAACGCATTATAACATTTTCCGCTCAGCGTGAACTCAACAAAATGTGATGTACTTGATATCCCTTTGGACAGGAGCATCATTGCGGTATTCCACACTGATGTATTAAAGTATATGGAATTTTGAATTTTCCCTTACTACCAGGAACGGCTCATGTTCTTTCCTACTACATCAACTCTACTCACCCCATTTGATAGTTAAATTAATCCTCAAAGATCGAGATCAATTGGAATGAAAACAGAAAAAATGTTTATTTTATTAAGAGCATGAAATGCAGCAATTCCGAATAACTCTACTGTATACACCATAGGATAATGGGAAGGTTTAAAGACAAACAAGAAGCGGTTGAGAAAATGAAGCAAACAATTAAGTGATTCATAAAGGTAAGAGGAAACCGCGAAAAAATCTTGCAATTCCATTCTATTCACAATGAATCATAATTAAAAGTTAAAAATGTTTGAATGCGTGGCCCTAAATGTTAGTGTAGAAATTGTGCCATAAAGTTTTTCACATTTTAAAGCTTTAAAAAACAAGCGGTTGCTTGTAGCTACTTGGCTGTCCGGGAGACGCCGCGTCTTAGGCTGCGACCTCTCCCGGACAGCCAAGTAGCTACTGACTCCGGCCGCGGAAGCCTACGCTTTCAAGAGATTTCATGTTCAGTACTTTTGACAGCGAACTCTCTTAGGACGCAAATGCTGCTCTAAACGAAGTGAAATACTGGAGAGACGACAGAGAAATTGAAACCTGAAATCAAAAATGTCTGGTGAATGCCCAAATTCAATTCCAAAAATGTTCAATACAGTTCAATTCCAAAGTTGAACAATATATAATCAATCTCCCCATCACATTCATTGCGAAATGGAGAAAAAAATAATAATTCGAGAGATAGATGCGGAAACCAACAATGGAAGTAAAGCAATGAAAAAACTCACCGGCTACGAGAAGCTAAAAATCGATCTTGATTTTCTTAATTCATACGCCCGCAACGACCTCTGCCGTCCTCGATGGCTCCGCTTCTGTCCTCTGGAGTTATTTATCCCGACACATTGCGAACGCACTTTCGATTCACAGTTGCGCCCCGTTTTAGAGTTCTCTGGTGCGGTACATCAAGTTGGAATGAGATCTTTTTTTATTTCGCCTCTTTGGACGCTCCGGTTTTCCTGCGCTAATGGCCGATAGTGCCCCGGGCCGAGTTGGCTTCCGCTGGCTCGCGTGTGCTATTGAATACATTAGCCGGGCTTTCGCCTGCACAGAAGCCGCCTTTCACACCTCCCTCGCCTCTGGATTTGCTGTCTTCGCTTGTCTATGCAGCGGTCCAAACATTAAAAATGGCTCACCGGTTCATCCAATTAAAACACGGTTTTGCAAACACTAAATATATTTGAACTCCTTCGAAATGATGATCGCCCATAGTCATACCTACAGCTTATTCGAGGCGATAAGTGTTTGGGGAACGAAGATAACAAATATTTAAGGAAATTGACGATCCATATGTTCAACAGTTGTTGAAGATTCTCAAAGGGCGAAGTACGGGTTTGAAGTTAAATGAACAGCAATTCATCCAAAGTGCCGGTATTTTCAAATCAACATTTTACATCAAAAATTCTACTTGAGGGTGAATTCCGAAACCAATCCAACACCGTTCATTGGAGAGGCACTAAATTATTTTTTAATCTTATTCTGAAAGTATGACGAGACAAAATATAGTAAAAATGGATGTCAATAGTTTCTTTTGTTAATTCAAAAGTATTTCATATATTTACTATGTCATTAAAAGAAAAGTAATACAGCTACAACTTTCAGAATAATTTTCATTATTATAAATGAATTAACTAATTTACAAAATCCATGGGAACGAGATATATTCTTTGATGTAATATAAATCGTCAGTCTAACTTCCGCTTATAAATTAAAATTTATATTTGAGAGGAAAAAAACTATAATGTGTTACTACAGTACCATGGATCAAAATGTACTACATTTATAATTAAGAAACTTTTTGACAATCTTCTTGATAAATGTAGTTAATTAACCCAACATAATAGTGCAAGATCAATGGATACAGTTTCACTATTCCAATTAAAATAAGTAATATTTATTGTTAAAAAAAGTAAGCAACAACGAATGGATTTTTTCATGTGCAAGTGAGTTTCTTATATTTTCTACCATACCCTATACGATTTATAGTTTGTTCGTAAAAGTAGATCCATTTTAAAGAGTTCCATAATAATTATTGTTTCTTGAAAGAAAAAGTTGAAAAAATTGTATGCCAAGAAGTTTCGATCATTGTGTGACAAAATAACACACGAGATTAGATGACAAGATATTTTCAAGCTAATTGGCAATAAACATAAACACTATTCTGGATTCTGAAAAGTTCAACGAGTGTGTTCTAAAAATTCCACTGAAAAATCCTTTCAGTGTATTCAAAACAATAAAAGAAGACACCGAGAACCCCGTGAATGATAATCTCTGTATTCGCACCTCAGAAGACAGACGATTGTTTCGTAAGGTCTTTGTGGCATCATGTCTGCGGCATTTTGTATTATTAAAAGGGGCGGATTTTAATGAAATGACATATTTACTTTTCACTTTAGAACAATGAATTATTCATCGATTTCGATTAATACACGATTTACGTCTTTCCGTAATTTTTAATACATTTTCGCTGATTTAATCGATTTTATTAGCATTTTAATTGTACTTGCTTCAAATAATATTTATGAGATGCAACAAATGTTCGCTACAGAATTCCTGAGTACTCTAATCGATTTCTTCGCTCAGAAATTATAATGACAACCGTCGTATGTAGTATTAGGTTCCAGTGACACCTTTCAGTGTCATTGTCGGTTCAGCCGATTTGGGAATAACTAAAGACAGAGATTTCCTGGTAAAGAACAGTCCAATACAAACGTTCGCAGCCTGAGTTCACATGAAAGAATAGAAGAAGCCTCGACTATATCAGTAACGTATTCAACAGTTTAAGTTGTTCATCCGGACCGGTTTTGATCCCATTTTTTACGCCATTTACGTTGCTTTTAGAACATTTTAAAAACATTTTAATAGCATTTTATAGATCATTTTTGGTGATGTTTTAGGTCATCAAAATCTGCCCCCTAAGTATTATATGTTTCGGATCCTGATGTAGTACATTGTGATACAAAGTATGTTCAAAATTATACTGTGGATAAAAGTGTTAACTTCTTATTGTAGGCTTCAACAGAGACTGAGAGTGATATATAGAATAAGGAGGATTCAAAATTCATTTCTTCGTTTTTCTTATTTAATTAGAAAATACGACTATATTTCGGTCCCATTTCCAAGTAAGGTTCGTTAAAAATTAGATAAAGGTGGATTTTTCAAAGGATATTATTAACTCTAAATGTAAATTTTTAGCGGGAACACACCACACATCGGCATTACTGTATCACTTCTCGCGGACAACTATACACGAAAATCACTCATGGGATCATCGAACGCTTCAGTTTGTACCACGACATAGAGACATTATTCAAATCTACCTTCTCATATCTACCTCCAATCTTTCATAACTTGCCAAGATAACTAGTATTGTCTTCTCCAGATATGCTTTACAAAGGGCACTTTAATTGAGTTAACATTTTACTGATTTATTTGTAGTTTATAGTTTTTTACGATATACTTGCAATATAGGGTTATATTCTTGACTGTAGTAAAATCTGTTGCATTAAGACTCACATTATTGCTGAATTTTGTTGGTGGTGTGAATTATTATTTGTGCAATAAATATTATTATATGTTGTAAAATTCTGAACAGGGCACGACTGTTTTAACAGTGCATGTAAATAAACATTTTCACATTTCATTGAAATCATAGAGTTTATTGAAACGTATTTAATTGTTTATCTCAAACTTCGCTTAGACTTTCACCCAAATAACCTTTGAAAACAATATAGAAAATGATTATGTAATTATTACTTAGACTTGTAACTTATTTTCAATTGTATCGTAGTCATTAATTCTTTGCAACAATTGATCATTGATAAAAATCTGGAAAATCATGCGTAAAATTTCTCAAGCATATTACGTACTTTATTGTGAACTAAAAATGTGAATTAATTGTAAGTGCAATGATATAGAAATTTATTAATAAATAAACAAAATAATTACAAACGAATGAAATAATTATGCGAAAGGAGTTGAAAATTTAGTGAAATACTGTATTGTATACTGTACTGAAATGTGATTACATTAGATGATTGATATTATCTCTATTTCATTTCGTGTTGAAACAACATTTTCAATTCCCAGGTTTTATTCACTACTTCCAGTAAATATTGCGCAGCTGATAAATTCATTTTCGTACACGAATATTTCATTATTTCATACTACACAAGCGAATTCATCTTGCGTTCGTGAAAAATACTAAGCGTTTTCGGTGTTCTGGGTTTCTCATTTTCAGTATTAATATCATTACGAACAACTTTATGAATAATACTATTGTTCCTACAGTTAACGAATAACACTTTACGCATCTGCAAGTAGGTTTTTTCAAGCATCTGCAAATAATCTTGCAAATAAATTTTCTATGACTCGGGAGCTAAAATATCGATTTTTTTCGTATGTTGCGAACTCGCTTTCCTGGTACATTTATTGATCCCTTAACTCTGTCAAGTAAAATATTCTGGAACTCAAGAAAACGTGCGCAAATTTTACTTCTTCATTGTACGTCACATACAGTTCGTATTCTTTTTTGACAAAAAGAAATCAAATCAAATAAATGAAATCATCTCTTTCAAACTTCTACTTTCGGAACTCCCAAGCTCTGTTCCTTGCACTAGCCAACTGTTTGGATTACCACGTGTCACGGAGCAAATTAAGAAATTAAAAAGGTATTAATACGCTCTTGGGCCAAGCCAAATGGTCGGCGATGCGGCTAAAAATATTGGCGGCGCGCGTGCAGCTGCGGGCGTTCGGCGCCGCGGGGGCGGCGGCGGCGGTGGCGCCGAAGACGGCGGCGCGCCGGCGAGCGACGATAGGGGGCGGTCGCCGAGGCAGCGAACGCGCGAAGAGCCCATTGTTTATTTGACTTGCAATCCTAACAAAGCGCTCACAGAATATGTTCGAAATGCCCACCGTGCTCTCTGAATCACGCGTTCACGCGTCGCTGGATTTGTCTCGCGACGCCGAGGGAAGTCATTTCGGGAATGTCTCGTGCGCAGCCATTTATTTGTTTTGTCGTCCGCGTCGGAGTTGGATATGGTGCCCGGATGGTATTGCGTTTGAGTGTGCGCACGCGTTCTGCGTGTGGGGATTAAACGTATTACATCCAATTAATATTCGTGATGAGTAAGCACTTCACTTTATGAAAAGTATCTAAAACTAATCAAAAAGTATCAAGCTAATTTGAAAACTTAAGGAACCCTTTAATACGTTCACTTTCTCCAACTTCGGTTTCTATGTTTCAACTTCTTCGTATTATCCGAATATAATAGGAAAAAAAGTTCAAAACTCGGCTATATTAAACTTAGGTAAGAGATATGTTTTAGTGAATATAAATTTTAAGAAGGCTAGCGTTTACATCAGTAGAAAAATTACACTTACTCGCACATATAGTAAAAGAAACAATTGAATTCGAACTAATAAAAGTTCAAATAGATTTAAAAAGAGTTACAATATTCTAAATACAATTATTATTATTATTATTATTATTATTATTATTATTATTATTATTATTATTATACTTATATTTTAAAAAAGCAATAAGTAATAAATCCAAAGACTAGGAAAACTCATCCGAAAATGACCTAGTTTCTCACAGGGTCAGAAAATGACCTTGCTAGCACACAAGTTTCAAAACCACAAACAATTTACAGCAGTGAGCAACGTAAACACACCAAGGATGTGCTTCTTAAACAGAGGGGTCTGGAGTGAGAGAATATTTGTGTGAAACATCTTCAATACTATGATACTGGCGTAGAGTGGCTATGTTAGCACAATAATATATATTATGCACAAAATTATAAATATAATGTATAATACCGATCTATTGATGAGTCAAAAATCAGATATAAATTAGTTACTTAGTTTGTTTACACGGCAGCGTGCTCGTAACATACGGAGAAATGATGTCCCTAATTACTGAAAACAGTACATTGAAAACACGTGATTGTTAAACACAATTATTTTGAATTTTGTAACATTAATTAAATGTTATACCGTATTTCTCAAAAAGTAAGATTTTTTTAAAATTTCCCGAGTAGTTTGTCATAATCAACAAAGCACCTATTTATAAATAGTCCTGAGAAGTTTAAATGTTGTTTATAGGAGTCATGAGTAAAAGAAATTGATGTAGACAGAGTTAATCACAGAAATGCGTATGGCATAGGAGAAACAAACGTATTTGTGCAAACTAATGTAATGGTTTCGATGTCAGAAAATAGCGAGGACTACGTCAAAGATCGATCTCTGTACTGGCTATAATAATGTGTATAATATAATATAAAAAACCGTCACAACGGAAGGTGTAAACTCAACAAAACTTGTTATACTTCTGGTAAACTTAATTTTTACTACAAATATATACCATGCTATTGACAAAAATATTGGTAAGGTATTCCGTATTTCCTTCGTAGGTTTCAACATCACTTGTAGAAGACAAATAGTAATCACGATTCAATTTGTTGTCTCATTACTTTCAGTTTCAAGAGTTCAGCACTGTTTTTACAACATTCAGTATTAATCCCTGCACGTTCATTCTCTTGTCGACTAAAAATCCGTAAATTTTTCCTAGCATAGGTTAGAGTAGTATTGCTTTTCCCCGAACATAGATATGTTCCGGGAAAAGCAATACTACTCTAACCTATGCTAGGAAAAATTTACGGATTTTTAGTCGACAAGAGAATGAACGTGTATTATCTATTAGATAATAGATACTAATAACTTAATTATTCAATTGAACCTTATTTCACAATTTATTCACCTCAATTTATAAGTAATCATTCAATTTGGTCTTTACTATTTTCAGTTCATGCGCACATTGTGTTCATTTCAACTCATACTTATTTGTTTTAAGGGTTTTATAGGCCACAATGAGGATTACTATTCTGCTGTCTAAATAAAATTGTATGGCTAGTGTTTTTAACCCAGGGACAAGGGGTAAGTTGATTTGAATACATGGTACAGCATTTTGAGTTTAGCAGATGAGTTTGGCATTTCAGTTTAGCAGATTTAGTTTCTTGTTAAGGTGTTGTATTGCCATGATTGCTATTGAAGTATGATGACTGAGGTACGCATATAGCTGATAATTTTTCGGATGAATTAGTTAATTACTTTTATTATGAGTTGGGTAGGAATTTATTAAAGCGTGTATGAATAAACTATTATTATGTACGTTTGTGTTGTTCGGTGCTGCTCAGTTATGGTTGTGCAGAGATAGTGGCATTTAGTTGGGGGTTGATGTTGCGGTGAAAATAAAGTTTGGGATGCTGTTAGTGCGTGGAAGTTTTACAAAATTTTGGGGTGATAAGCGATTTAGGATGTTATTGTTGGGTATAGTTTTGACCTTGATTCCTTGTAAATTATTGGATGGGATTCAACTTTTTTTTTTTTTGTAAATGGAGGCATTCTACTGAGCGTTGGTCTCCACAATGAGCTCAATTACAATTTTCACATATTGATGGGAAGTTCTTTGAAGACAAATTACTAAATAATGATCCTTGGTGCAGTAAATATATACTCTTTTATGTATGCAGTTTTTTGGCAACATATACACTGCAGTAGTCCCTTGAATTTTCTTTTCTTTCGGGCTTAACACAAATGTTGCGTATTTGGATGATTGTATTGATGCAACAGGTGACCGTCGAATTATTCGGTGATGTTTTTTTTTTCAGATATTATTTTTTTGAAGTCTGTTAAGAGTAATGAGCGATTTTCTTTAAAGTCTTGGAATATTTGCTCGGGGTTTATGGAAGTGTGTGGGTTTTTGAAGACGAATTTTATATGCCTGGACCTTGTAAGTACTAAACTTTCTTTTAGTATTTGATGTTTGCAATATTATGAACGAATATGGGTGGAATTCTAACATTTTCAGTTACTTCACAAGAATTGTCATTGACGAATCTGAATCTGTTATTGTTTGTTTGGTGAGATTTTCAAGCGGGCAAATTCACTGGAATTGAAGTTAATTTTTTAGTTCACTTAGTTAATTTTTTAGGTGGTGGATCTATCGAGCTGGTATCATTATGCCCCCTTTTATCACTACTATTCATGTTATCAGGACAAGAGCAACTGGGGAGTACGTTGAAAGACTGATTCAGGGTTGCGCCTTTGGCTGCTGCAAGGGTACTGACCTAGTTTTCATCAGAGGCATGTTCTTTAAGCGGGATTTCTGTAACCGGCTGGTAGTTTACGCACTGCATAAAGGGGTTAAATGTGAGGAGTTGATGCGGCTGGTTCCTTTGATCTCCGTATTTGTAATGTCCCAACTAGTTGATCTTAAGTTCCGTCGTTCGACGTGACGATGGCGCCCGATGTATTATACAATAATGCTATGGCGTCTGCTATGCTTTGGCAGAAGCCAAAGCCAGATGGATTGGATTCACAACTAATTCTTAAAAATAATTGCAACTGTTGGTTTGTATCACTTGATAATTTGCATTTCACTAGAATAGCACACTGTAAAGTGATCCGCTACAGCTGGGTTGACTACAAAATGCGTAAAAAAGCCTGAGGTGCCATCGACAATTGTTCGGAGCGAACTGAATGTATATCTGAATGTTGGAACAGAGTATACGCAACATATGATTCCATTAAAAATTGGTACGCTCTTGTATATCTAACTATTTTCTTTTTAATTTCTTGCCTTACTACGTAAGAAGGGGGAGTAATATAATCGTGCGCCGTAAATCGGCGATTTTTTTATCTTATTTGTTAAAAATAAATTAACAGTTTGAAGTTGATACTACGCTTCAATGTTTTGGCCTAGTTAGTTCTTACTGATGTGCGATATTCGAATTCCTTTAGTTAAATAAATCCATCTCATGAAAAAGAAGAGATTGTTTGCCATCCTGGTTACATGTAATGCCCGCAAGAGTATTATTTAACGTAAAATTTCTTATTTAATACTGTAATATTTCTCGTATCTCAGGAATAAGAAGACAATAATGAACTAATAAACCATACTAGTTATTTACTTAGGTAGCGCAGAAAATAAATCTTTGACGTACGGTTAAAATGTTGACGGAAGAGGCGGTGGTAGAAGCTGAGTCCGGCATTTTGAAATGAGTTCGTATTGCGTTCCAGTTGCGTACATTAAGTTTTAGCACGAAGTAGTGGCAACTTACGTACATAATATTGGGATCATTTTCAATCTACGTAGCAGCAGCAGCCATGTTGACTCATATTGCCCCTGTGTTTAGCTTACTTTACAGAATGCAATTGTTTTATATGGCCATGACTACAGGTAATGCAAAATCTACTTTGCCGAAGGCTTATCGCAAGTAACAGTTGCCAATCAATAAATAGTGAACTGTATGAACAATTTCTTTGCAATAAACAGTAAGTACTAATTTCCGTACACGACTGATGAAAAATATATCTTAAATCAATTCTCCCTTTCAAAACTTTTGCCTGTGATTTTTCTTCCTAATAACGTATTTAAATAGAAATTTCAAGATTCGTTTTCGTACTACATCAAATGCCTTTCATTAGCAGTGACGAAATATAAACATGAAGAAAATTTGGAAATACGTCTCATAATAAAACAAACATTAATTGAAATAATGCACATTCACTCTCACCACACTTAACACAAACCGTCATTACCATCACTTTTCAAGAAAACGCATTTTCAGAAACAAGAAGCGGATCTAGGTTTTGTTCGTTCCATTATCTGAGTGTGAAATAATTACAATAATACATGTTTAATTTCTTCGGAACAATATTTAACAAACAATTTACGAGCTAAGGGAATGCAATGGAAAGGTAACATGGGACCACGTCGTTCTTTGTTCACGATATTGATGAGTTAGTATAGAACGTCACGTCGAATCAAATCATGGACGTAGTAAACGGCAGCAAGAGGGTGAAAACTCAAAAATGTCTGTCCCCCGTCAAGCACAAAAATACGGATATAAAAAAATCTTCCCGAGAATGAAAAATTTATTTTAAGACACCGTTTATGAAGTGAATCATAAATGGCAGTAAACGATTATAACCTAGTACTAAATAAAACATTCACTAGAAGATATTCTTGTATAATGTTCGCTATTTTGCGCAAAATTAATTATTTTCAGTCTTTGCAGAAAAGAAAAAAAACTATGACAATCAACCTAGATTAAATAATTCAGTAGCACTGTGGAAAATATTTGAAAGTATGAAAATGATTGAAGTCTCCACACACACACATATACACACATATGTGTGTATATATATATATATATATATATATATATATATATATATATAATTCTTGACTTCAATCATTATTGAGAGTTTATTGAATCCTACTGTCCAAATAAAGGTTGTGTAATGATTTTTTTACTACATTTTACACCATTTTTCATTAAAATATCAAACTCTTCATTCACTATTCTGAAAAAAACTATTCACATTTCATAATCAACTGTAAACTCAAGAGAGTGCGAGAATTTACAGTCAACAGGTTAGATGATTTACTCGAGGACCACTAAATTACTTATATTTCATCGTATGTAGTCATCACTGAGCACAGTTGTTTCTAACGTCACACGATTTTTGTCTAGGCAAAGCACTCTCAAGCTACCAGCGCAATCGCGAGACGCCGAACAGCGACAAAGTCGCGTGCCGCTTCCAACAAATGTCCTAAGCATAATCTTTTGTACGTAGAGCAATGCGTACGGATCGGAAATCGCATCGATATGAGCGCGTCGCCCGTTGCTTTCCGCCATCTTAGTTTTCCAAGACCGGTTCCCGCCCTCCAGAGCGCAGCGCGGCGTTCAGCTCAGCGGCTGCGCGGTGCAGCGGCGTCCGCGCCCTCGCCCTCACCCTGGCCGCGACGTCTGCGCGCAGCTTGAGCCCTCGCCGCCCGCGCCGCCCGCGCCCCCACCCGCGCTCCAGCCCGCCCCCGCCGTCGCAGCTTGCCGCCAGTATAATGTAGTGTGTATATTGATTCTTGCGGCTGCAATAGCAAACCGCAGCGGGTCTCCTGGAGTTTTACTGTTACCAGAAGCAGCCCCGCAGTCGCCGATAATTCTAGCAGCCGTGACATTTACGGCCCGCCGGCCGAGCTGGCTGGCTGGCTGGCTGGCTGGCTGGCTGGCGGGGCTGGCGCAGGCCGGCGAGCGCGCGGGCGGGCGCGCGGGCGACTACGGCTGCCGGAGAGCGGAGCGGAGCGGGGCGCGGCGCGAGCGGGGCGGAGCGGAGCGGAGCAGCGAGGAGCGGAGCGGAGCGGCGTGGCAGGCGCGGCGTCCGCCGGCATCCTGTGCGCCGCTGCGCGCCCTATTCCTGGCGCGTCGACAGGAATTCATAAATCACGGGGCTTATTTGGATTGCGTAGTGAGAGCGCCCTCCGCGCCGCCCGGGGAGTGACCAGCCGCCCGGCCCGGTGCGCGCAGCCCGCCGCGCGAATGCGCCTGCGACCCGCGCCCACGCCCACGCCCACGCCCCCGCTGCTTGATGGAGTCACACTCCACCGCTAATGCCATTAGTCCCGTGAGTGTAGTGAACGTTTTTTTTCGCGGGGCTGGCGGTGTTCCTCGCCGCTGGATAATGAGATCTAGCGCCGACATACACTTCGGCGAACCGGGGATTTCCCCCCGGGAGCACCACCCCACCAGGGAGAAGCTCTAAAAAAGGACAGCTCCCAATATGTGTGGTAGTGAAGTGCATGTGTGTGTGTGTGTGTGTGTGTGTGTGTGTAAGGTGTGAGAATGGGACAAGGGAGAGGGAGGAAAGTTCACAAGCGGTTCGTGACTCGTTTTAGGGACCTGCTCCGGCATTCACTTGGTATTGATCCGAGAAACACGAAAAATACCTATCAGAGCTGCGGGACTCTAGAATTCTCCTCCAAACAGCGGCTAAATTAGACCTATCTATGTAGCTAGTGGCGAAAATCCGCCACTATCGGGGCTTGAACCTTGGGACCTCCCGATGGGAGTCGCTGCAAAGTCAACGGCAATATTGAATGAGTTGAAGTCAACCGGCGGAAGGGCGCCGGGTTGCCATTACCTGGGACGGCCGAGGAAATTCGTCTTTGAACAGATGATCTCTAATAATTATAGCAATAAATCACAGTGAGAGAATATGAGAACTTCCTTCACCTTTGTCACGTACATAAAAATGCGTATGTTAGCGCCATGTAGTAGAAACACAGTTTCGAGATTTTCTGTAAAGGCTGTGGTCTAACAAGGCTAGTTAATCCCCAGTTACCACTTTCGAGAAATCGTACAAATTTCAGAGATACACATAAGGATCATTCTACGAATATGTACACAAATATTCATGCCAACGGCGGGATTCGAACCCGCATCTCTTCGAGTTCAGGCACTTATGGCTCTTCGCCCTTACCACCTTGGCTACCCAGGCCAGTTACGACGGTTAATATTGTAAAATTCAAAATAAACAATGTTAAGAAAGGCACAGAAGCTCTCTTTGTTGCGATATCAGTGACTATAATCATATAGAAATAGCTATTTGTGCAGTACAAAGGCAACATAATGTGTTTGTGTACCGATAGGTTTTGAAGATTATCTAAGTACTATATGACGGCTTCTTTGGTTGTTTGCTCCATTCACTTGCTTTTGTCATCAGTGAATGTTCATTTCGAGTCTGATTTTGACTTCAGTGGAAAGATCTGTACCTTTGGATTGAATATATTTGTGTGAAACTTTCGCATGGGCAAGCCCATTGGCAATTTTACTAAACATATTTGAAGGGTCATGTGTGGAACCTTCACTAAATCCCCATCTTCGACAAAAGAAAATAGACTTTCAAAAGAAGTTTGTGAATTTGAGTGTGTGCTCTGTCTTTACCATGAATTACTTTTTAATTAAAAATGGATCTGGAAAGGAAAACTTCATGAAAACTCTGAACCTAGGTGTTTGCTAGATCTGCATATATTCAGTTGTATTTAGCAAAAATAGCGACATGTAAAACGATTGATAAGTGTAAAAACTACACTTGTTTCAATTGCGCATTACAAAATTTCATTTTCGATTGAACGTTGTGAATATCGCTAGTAGAAATGCACGTCACAGCTAATTTTTAAGAATAAGTTACACTTCAACTCTGCTCAATAAGTAATAAGAAGAAAATACACCCCAAAAATTCCATTTATCATTGAGATGCTTTTTTAAGAGTGTCATACTCATTTCGGAGGGTACGCGAGGGACATGGGGCACGAATTTATGCCCTCCCATTTCCTGGGCAATATGTGGACCTACGTTGTGTGGATTGTCTTTGCCTTCCACCATTTGAATGTAAGATCGTTAGAGTGAATGATGATGATGATGATTGATGAATGTTTATTGCTGGGATGATGTTAAGAAGGGGTAAGTAATTGTACGCAAAACGAAAAATAACATAAACGCGTGGTGAAAAAACTAATACCTTATGCGGAATTGGTACCAGCAGTATTAGGCTCCTCGGGCATGGACTAATTACTAAGCCCTTGCGCCTCCCAGGGTGGAAGGGCTTAGATTTACAAGTTTTAAAATACTGCAGTTCATACTTTCAATTGTCAGGAAAAGTTGACATCTATTGAAAGTCTTTTAATAAATGACTTATCTAGATTTTCGAAAAGGATGAATTAGAAAGAAATATCAAAATAAAAATTAACATTTATTATAAGACGGAAATAATTTTTTCAAAGTTATTTTTAAAATTGATCATTGTTCATCGCCAGCACTGAATTTCTGATTACTAGAGGCATGATTTCCATGAACTATCAAATACTAAACTGTGCATGCAAACATGCAGAGTTAGCATGCATTATCAAATTTTAGTTAAGTTTTTTGGTTAATTCCCATTAGTCAAATTCTTTGTTTTTCTTTTTGTTAGAAAATAATATTTTTCAATGAAGAAAATTACCTTTCTTCGTTACAAGACTAGTTGGAGTCAAAGATGAAATCTGACCCACTGTGAGGTCAAATTCTGCATTTTCAGATTTCTTACCGCAAATAATATAATTTTGCATTTTGGATAAATTTCAAATCAGGATTTGATTTAACACTTTATATAATTTCTCCTGAGCAGCCGCACTCAGATCACCAATTACTAATTTCAAAACATTTTAATGCCTTCAACAATTTTTAATAACTCCCCTAGAAGTAGACAGGTAGTTGCTAATTTCTGAATTTCTACAGGTCATTATACGAAATTTGATTTTTAACATTTTATTTTTAGACACGCTTTTAGGTAGGGTTTATTTATTTATTTGTTTATTTATTTCGTTGTTTAATTATTTGTTTATTTATTTACTTATTTATTTAATTAATTAGTTTATTTATTTTGCATGTAAGTGGACTGAGAGAATCCGCTTGATCATTTTTCCTTCTCTTTGTCAGTTATCAAGTGATATTAAGTTACGGTTTCCTGTATCTTTATCCTTTGTGACTTAATCGATTGGCGATTTATTCACTTCGCGATTGTTAAGACAAACCTAACAAAGTAAGAAGGAGTTTCGAATAAATTAACTCCCCGACTGCCTTTGTCCTAACCCAGATCTGATATTATGACGTACAAATATCTGTAAAATCGGTGGAAAGAACAGATAGAAAATAAAGATGTTTAAAAAAACTTCGCGATTACTGTTTACAGCGCGTGTGCTCGCTTCGTAAATATGATACTTGTACTGGACGGTTTAAATTTGTAACGTATCAAGAAACAACGAAGGCAATCATATGCGTACCATCGGGATCACATATGCAATTTACACAATTTATGCATCAAATTTAATTTTCGCAAATTATGCAAAAAATAATAAACAGTACTAAAAATGCTAGATATAAGTCTGCAATAATCATTTAAAACAGTCAAAACATGCATTACGCATGCAAAAGAACTACCAAAACTGCAAACATGCACGGAAAAAGTATGCATTTTTAAAATGAGTTGGCCATATTTACAAAGTTTGAAAGCTCTAAGAAGCTTAAATCAAATCATTCATAAATGCTAATTTGCCTGAAAATCCTATAGTTAATAATTATTAAAAAAGATTGATCGTTGAACAATTTATTTGTAGATTATCCATTATTGATGGGAACAGTAAAATTGAAAGTTAATGACTTTTGTTTTGAAGTTTGAAAAACGTAATTTGTAAAACGTAAACGACATGTTTATAAATGGAAAGGGTTGCCTGTTCGAAAGTTTTTTATTATCTCAGAGCCTAGAAAATTTTATCTGAAAATTAGAGACTCGGCAATATGGTGGCAACCTTCCTTCGAAAACGTCAAGTCTATGAATCAGAATGTATACTTCGTCCAGCCCTAAATTTGTCTTGTAGAGACGAAGAAATGGCTCGCTGGTGTCTGAAGGTACTCTGCATACACGGGTCACGGAAAGTAGGAGTAATATTTCCTGCAACCGAAGACTATTTTTGGATCGTTTATTGTCGTTTGCTCTTTGATTTTAATGAACGAAAATGCACTTTCTATCTCAAGATGTGGGTTGAATCAGAAATCGCTTGCCTTTACTCAAAGACTGCTAAGTCTGTTTCGAAAAACCTTTGATCTTTTAACGACATTTATTTCTTGAAAATCAACGTTGAGATATATTGAAAATCAGTGTTTTTGAACCATCGTGTTAAGCCACACAGACACTCGTGTGGAAAACTACGCTTTTCCATCTTCACGGAAATGTTATACTTTTCGGAAAATAAACTACACGGTGAGTTCTGGAATTGCGAATTAACATAAATTTAAGAGATCGAGAGGATCATAAAATTAACTTGAAATTGATGGTAAAGTTATTCTCTTACATTTTGCACTTATTCATATATTGGATACTTAAGCACCAATTTTATAGTTTTGAATATTTACGAGCCGGATTCTCATAAAAATATATGATTAGTTTCAAAGTTGAATACTGAGAGAACATACATTTTTTTTCTGAAACAAAACAAAAAAATCACTAATATAAAATGTGTGATACATCAATTACATTCACAATATTATTTCACACACATTACTATTTACTACATTATTTTTAGAATAATTAGTTTAAATCGCCAATATTGTTAACAGACAAAAATAACACACATTTTACACCACAACACTACATCACAACTTTCGACCACATATGTGAAAAACGTTTGTAATATATTATGTTGTAAAATGTGTTACTTTCTTCTGTTATTATTGTTCGTTTCAACAAATTATTTTAAAGTACTGTAATAGACGTGAGGTATAATTTAACAACAGTACCAATATATTTCTTATTGTGTTAATATGCTAACTACATTCCAGTATACAAGGTCTCTAATACAAAATTATTTTATGGTAGCGAGACCTCCTTAATTCAATAATGGGTTTTTGTAGAGAATTATGGTGTCTTCCAGCAATATGTGTGAAGTGATGCTGTTGGTAAATCATCACATAAGGATTGAAATAATGCAGATTGATTTCCAGTTTCCAGGCGCGTCAACTGCTATGGTCATTATTCCCGTAAGTGCAGTGAGAACTTTAATCACGGAGGTGGCGGTGATCTCTCATTTCTTGGTGAGATCCGGCGCCGATCTACACGTCGGTTTGCGTGTTATTCCCCAACCATGTGCCTCTCGGTTCGGCTTAGGTGCCTCAGGGCATCAATTGATGTCACTGCAGTGCTTCTGACCGGGAGGTCCAGGGTTCGAGTCCCGACGGAGGCAGAATTTTCAACACAAGCGAGATCGAATCCAGCCGCTGTGTTGCCTGGAGGAAAATTCTAGCGGTCGGTTTCTCTGATCGGTAGTTTTTCGTGGTTTCTTCAATCAACACGAGGCGAATGCCGGAGCATAACCCTAACAACCAGGCCAGGGACCGCGCGCGTGGTTTCCTCCTTCTCCCTTGTCCTATCCTCACCCTTTACTTACACATACACTAACATGCACTACACTGTCACACATGTCGGGAGACAGGTCGGCAGCTTAGAGCTTGCCCCGGTTGGGGCGGCGGGTGATGCCTACCGGTGGGAGAGGCCGGGAAAACACTGAGCCGCCGTATAGGCCTGCGCCGGATCTCGCCATCAAGCTGTCAATCTATTTTTCGGTATCAAGGACCTCCAAAACATGGATTATGACTCACAACGCGTTAGAGAAATTAATTTATTACATACAGGAACAAGAATTATACACTTTTGCGATACCAGGACACCACGAAGACAATTTTTGTTTCGAAAATTGCCGATTTTTGCCGCAGCATTAAAATACTTTTTTTAATTGCGTAAGTACGTCGAGTAAGTAAAAATTAGAGTGAACAATGTAAGTAGACCTACATCATATTTCGTAACGGGAAATGTGCTTACGTTGACTGAGAAAATTAATCGTCATTTGTATTTCAACTATCCTGCCATATGGTTGTTGCGATGCAAAAAAAATGCGTCTTTCTTTTTTCCAAGTGCCTTATTTGGTAATGAGAAAAGAATATTTAAAAACAAATTATTCAATTTGATTAAAACAAAAGGAAATAATTCTTGGAAAGACCATAGTATAATCATATTGATTGTTTTTGCTGATATTATTTATTCTGTTTTTGCTTATATTACGTATTAATAAATAAATATAAATTCTGTAAGAACACATGCTCCCGAAGCAGAACATGCATAGCTCCCCTCATCAATAGAAAATTAGTTTCCCAGATGTCACGAGCGTACTAACCTGGGAGTAAGTAAATCATCGGAGTCAAAGTAGCGACGCTCATGAATCGAAATAGCTGAAGGCAAATTTTTAAAATGGAAAAAAACCTCTTAGGAATTAGGGTTTATTATAGAATTTGTTTTTCACACATATCCACTTATTTGTTGTTTGATATGTTTTCGACGTAACAGGGTAATTATAAAATTTGTTAATACCGTTTTGAACGTTTTACATGTTGATGAGAAATCAATACAGCTCAATATATTGGGTAAGGGATGTAAGTGATCCCTGTCCCCTCAAAAATAAATTACTCCTCTTGTCTTCACCTGGATGAATCGCTTCAGCCGCCAATGCTATCAATGAAAATCTGTAGTGACAAGATTTCCGCGATTGATGTTTCTCGTCCCGATTTTCTCGTACGAGGGTGTGGCGCCGGCAGGTATATCGGAGGAAGGTCATGGAAATACAAGTATACGCCACTCGCTGGCTCGCTAAAAGACGGAAATAAGTCACAAAACAACAACCAATAGATCAAACAAAATAGTTTAATCAATTCCACTAAACATTATGTTACACTCGACACTTTAAAAAATCCCCAAACACGAAAAAATGCAAACTACTGGAAACGAGAGCCGTCAACATCAACACTGCGAACACGAAGGAGAAAAGAAAGAGAAAGATTTTACTGGGGTTCCTTATTGAATCTCCGGTACTGCTAACTCTTGCATTTGATTGTACGCAGTGACTGGGGGTGAAGTTTTCAAATTACGTGCCTTCACATATTTATTTGTATATAAAAACAAATATAATGTAAAAATTTAATTTGTTCAATCTTATGCTCTGATTTACATTTCTTGGTGCCTGTTGGGTTAGGAGAGTAATTCTGATAACAAATCAGAATTTTTGAAAATTTTGAAATTGAAGCATCCGCTTTGATGGAAGTGCCCCCTGTCCTAACTAACAAGGAGACAACAAATTTAAATCGCAGAATATAAGAAAGGCAAAAACCTATTTTCCTCTGATATAATATTACCATTGAATTTGTAATTACAGGACGAAATCAGAGACGTCTCTCACCACTGACAGTAACTGCAAAATAGCTACATTTTGGCGTGCGGTGAGCTGTAAGAGGGATTTTCGTATCTTTGTCGCAGAAGGCATCGGGGGGGGGGTGAAGTCGGACGGCGGGCCGCGGGAAGCTGCGGCAATTCTTTGCTGTGAATGGTTGGGTCACACCATTTAAATACTATGGGAAGCATGGGCACAATTTAAATTTCATGGGAAACAGTGGAAACTAGCACTAGGAAACAAAGTAATAGAAAGAAAAAATATTAATTTAGTGGCGTCAGAGGACTACCAGAAATTATACAAGAGCAACCATACTTAGGTCACGAAAAATCTAAAGATCCCGAACAACAATTGGAAAGAAGTTCCACCAATCATTTTCTCCGAAGTAAGAAATGTAATATCAAAACTCAAGGCAGGAAGTTAACCAGGTGAAGACCGCATAATGAATGAATTTCTTAAGAAAGCCCCTACAGAATTAGTTAAAGTAAAACAGATACATTTAACTCCATACTACAAAATGAAGAAATCCCAGAAGAATGGCTCTCGAATGTAATTTCACTCATCCACAAAAAAGAAAGCAGGATTGACATTACAAACTACAGGCCGATTAGCTTGATGTCAAACCTATACAAAATATTTTCAAGCATTATAACATAGAGGATGACAAATATACAAAAACAACAACAGCCTCCTGAACAAGCGGGATTTAGAAAAAGATTTAGCACAATCGTTTATTTACAAACAATGAATCAAGTGATCGAGAAAGTGCAAGAATTCAATTTGTAGCTATATATCGCTTTCATTGATTTTACGAAAGCGTTTGACTGAGCAGAATGTTCGAAGAACTAACTAAACAAGAAGTACCAGCAAAATACATCAACATTCTAATCAAAATATATGAAAAAAGTGAAGCCCTAATCAAGATTGACCGACGAGGACGAGGAGGAGATTTCAACTAGAAGGAGGAATAAGACAAGGAAAGCTGATATCCCCCAAATTAATCGACAACCTAGAATTGTGCTTTCGAAACCTACACCATCATGCAAAGGTAGGAATAAAAATAAATGGAAAACGACTAACCGACGTTCGATTCGCAGACAATATCATCCTAATGGTGACATCAGCAAACATTCTAGAAAAAATGATAGAAGGTCTAAACAGAGAATGTTCAATAGTGGGACTGCAAATGAAATTGAAAAAACTAAACTAATGTCAAATGACGAACAAATACCAGTGAAATTAGAAAGAAAAAATATAATATATTTACCTAGGATAACTAATATCAACTGATAACAGGACAGACAAAGAAATCAAAAGAAGCATCTCAAGCTTGGAAAAGTCTCTCCATCATATTAATGGATAAAAAACAAGATTTAAAATAAAAAAAAGATATAACGGAAACTTTGAATACTAGCTACACTAATATATGGTTCACAGATATGGTCCCTAACGTTGACACAGAAACTAAAACTTCTAAGACTCAAAGAAAAGTGGAGAGAAAAGTTCTGGGAATATCTCTAAAAGAAAAGAAAGCATGCTAGGCAATCAGGCAAATGACATATATAACAGACGCAACAATACAAGCAAGAAGACAAATGGAAATGGGGGGTATAATGTAATAAGGGGTACCATGCAATAAGACAAAACCAACAAAATTGGGCATATACAACAACAACAACTTGGGACCCCAGAACTGGACGGAGAAGACCCGAGAGGCAACGTAAAAGATGGACAAACGAACTACAGATAATAAGAGGCAAAAATTGGACCCAAAAAAAGACAGATAAACACGGAAAGAATTAGAACAGAAACCTATCTAATATCAATATAGGATTGTACCGTGGAGTGAATAAAAGTGGATCATTCTTCGCATTAGATTTTCAATTAATGAAAGAAAATTGTGATGCGATTGTGACTCAGGTGTGTAATTACGGATCATAGGAGTGTCGAAAACTGCATACTAGAAATATCAAATTCTTTATTTAAAAATAGAGGTCGAGTCAAAAATTGGGGAAAATATTACGTAGAAAATCTTTACTGCATCCAGTAATAACACTTTTCCCTGTGTGTCTAAGTCAATGACCCACAACACAATTGTATTTTAAAAATCAAGAAACATAGTGCTTTTCTAGCTTTTGAGTTTCCCTCGAGTCGAATGCACGGTCGGGGGACAAAATGCACGAACCAACTTATCTCGCGCGCCGGAGTTGTCTTGGTAATGAAACGAAACAAATCTTTTACTTGTGATGCAATTATGCGGAATAGATTGAATAGAGTTGGTTGGTTGGATGATTAGTGATTCCGGACGAGTCAACAGCTTAGGTCATTAGTCCCGTAAGTGTAATGCATGTTTTTTTATCGGGAGATGACGGTGATCTTCCCCCGCTGGATGGGGAGATTCGGCGCCGACCTACCATCGACTAGCGGGATTTTCCCCTAACCAGGACTCTCCCACCAGCGGGGCACCGCTCCAGCCGGGACAAACTCTAAGCTCCCGACCGGTCTCCCGAAATATGTGGTAGTGTAGTGCATGTTAGTGTGTGAAGATAGGGCAAGGAAGAGGAAGGAATGTTCGCGCGTGGTCCGTTTGTTAGGGTACTGCTTCGGTTTTTTATTGATTGATTTTTTCGTGTTTCCGGGCGCGTCAACTACTGTGGTCATTTGTCCCGTTAGTGTAGTGCATGTTTCCCCCGGGAGATGACGGTGAACTTCTCCCACTGGATGGCGAGATCCGGCGCCGACCTACCGTCGGCTAGTGGGGTTTCCCCCTCAACAAGACTCTCCCACCAGCGGGGCACCGCCCCAGCCCGGACAAGCTCTAAGCTCCCGACCAGTCTCCCGGAATACGTAGTAGTGTAGTGCATGTTAGTGTAAGTGTGTGTAAGGGGAGAGGATAGGACAAGGAAGAGGAAGGACAGATCGCGCGCGGTCCATGGCCCGTTTGGTAAGGTACTGCTCCGGCATTCGCCTGGTGTTGATCGAAGAAACCACGGAAAACTACCGATCAGAGCAGCCGGCCGCTAGAATTCTCCTCCAGACAGTGACTGAATTCGACGTAGCTGAAAAGCTAGTGTCGAAAATCCTGCCGCCGTCAGGACTCGAATCTCTCCCGGTCAGAGGCGCTGCAGTGACATCAGTTGATGCACTGAGCTACCGCTCCCGATGATTGAAAAGAGCAGAAGGAAAAGAAAAAATAAGCATTCATTACACTTTTGACGAACTTCCTTGAATATTCAAAAATCACAAATTCATTGTTTGCAGTTATGCACATTTTGCTTTCTATAAAAGTAATCATTGTGCCTAATTAACATAATAAATCCAACAATATATAACAAGAATAAAAGAGTTAATAAATAATAATAAACTGGGAATTTCTTCAATGCCTTTATAAAAACTATTGAAAATGATCGCCAGGTCGTAAAAGGTACTCTTTTCCACTTTTTATGATTTCGGACAATTGTTCACGCTCCATAATACAAAGGGTACTAGGAAATTTTACAAACGACGAGACAATACGTCGCAGGAGGCTGATTGTTCTTGCTTTCTGAGTTGGGTTGTCAGGTCTGCTTCCAAAAAAACGAACAAGGAGGGGGGGGTAAATACTAAACAAAAATGTAAAAAAATGTTTACAATTAAATTATATATATTTTCTTACAAATTTCCTACTATTATTATTTTAGACTGTACAGCTTTAGATTATATACCATTTCATCATAAAGCATTTGAATTTTAAAATGTCCACTAGTTTGTGAAAAAAATAGTGGTTTAAACGTAGACCACCGCCGTGCCGTCTCTGCTCACTAACAAAGCGCTCAAAAATTTTTATTGCCGTTTGGTCTCGGAAATCTCCGTAATCACCCTTCGGTAAAAATATTCTTATAACTTTTGTACTATGCTGTGTGTAATGTTTTTTTGTTTTTTTGGCATTTCTTTCGCAAATATCTGCCGTATATGTAAACATTGAAGGCTGAAAATAATACGCGGTTGAACATCAGAAAGCCTCCAATGTAGCACATTCTCAAAATCTTCCAATTGTGGTTCAGCCGGTATAAACGTTTTCTAACATCTCTTTAAAAAAACTGCAGACAAAAAATAAAATCAGTTGTGGCTTCATTGTATAAAATATTAAAACGTGGTACACATTTTCCCCTGATTTATGACTCATCTGTATACAAAATTATGAACATTTTTGGTAGTAGAACAGACATGCAAAATCGGTAGGAACCGCCACTTCCAGTCATACTGTTAGCCTCAGGATTGTAACTGTGTTGCATGATCTCGGGCATTTCACGTCTAGTAAACGGTGACAATGAATTGACTACTGTGCATGTATCGATGTAATGATAAAAAGGTCGATGCCACAAGCGGGGTACGTGAGACGGGTAGCACGACGAAATCACCCTTCCACGCAGTTGAACAACTCGCCACAAGAGAGCACTAGGTAGTCAAAGTCGCACTGAACTCTTTTACGCTTTACCATGAAATACGATTAGGCGGGATTTAGATAAATAAATTTAAAAACGTTTATTGTTATTTTTTATTTACGCTATATTATATAAGTGTAATAGTAAGTAGGAGACCTCGGCATCAAATGTAATATATCATGAACAACGAAAACGACGAGATAAGGAGTTTTTCCATCTTCGAACGTTGAAGCAATCGAAAGCATTATCGATCTTCTGCTCAAGCGCAATTTCAGCTTCGCATTACTTTTGTGCATCTGTGCATGCGCACAAGATCGAGATTGCAGTCGATTGGTGCCCGCTAAGGCGTGCTAAAACTCCCTTTCAGGGAGTTTTTGCACCTTTGAACGTTAAAGCAATCGAAAGCACTATGGATCTTCTGCACATGCATAGTTCAAGTTTTGCATCACTTTTGTACATCTGCGCATTCGTAGAGGATCGAGATTGCAGTCGATTGGTGCCCCATAAGGCGTACAAAAACTCCCTATTGTGTTTGCGCCACCAGCGAGTGCGCGGCTAAGGTGAAGGTCGCGTACTGCTTAGTCAATTAAACAGGAGAAAAAGTTATTGGTTTCCAGTTTTTGTAGCTATCTTTGTGTTTTATTTATTTGTTAATAAATGTTTTATTAAACTAAAACGTGTTTCGGTGAAAATATGATCATAACACAACTGAAATACATTTGATGCCATCATACCATTTTATTCATATAACAGACTAAATTATAATTTTGTAGCTTTTCAGATAACTTCATAGAGCTTTTTTCCCCTTTTTGTGCATAAAGATCTTACTTCTACAGATCTTGCAGACTAGTAAACACGTACAGAGGAAATTATGTAATGCTGCAAGAAATCGATATCGAAATTTTAGCGAAAGTGCACCTTTTGTGGCCCCCTGGCACCGAAAAAGAGTTTGTCTCAAAATGAATCTCTCCCAGTCGAAATGGTCTACCTCGAAATCATGGGAATTTGAAACACTTGTTATTTTTTGAGTACTTTACATGAAGTCAATAAATCATTAAATTATCCGAAATACAAGAGGTATCGACCACAATAGTAGGCTAGTACATAAATTTACTGTGTAGAAAATTCAGCCATACACGTGTTTCGGGAATCTTTTTCCCATCATCAGAGGCTGTACAATATTAAAAATTACATTAACAAGTTAACATGTGATTAACTACATCATACAAGGAAGTACATAATCTGATTGAACATTAAAATTATTTAATGTAACACATTAAGTAAACATGGTGATCAGTTCTAAGATAGCGCCGTTTTGTGGTTCGTACGATGTACGAAGGCATACTGTGGGAAGGTGAGGGAGGAATTAAAAGGATGGGAAAGCTAGTCAATAAATAAATTTATGATGGGACTGGATTTTAATTGGTATTGTTCATTGAGACATATTAGATTAGGATTTTTGTACAATTTTAAAATTTCTAAATATTTCCAAATATTTAATTTGTTCCATTTGTTTTCGAAATGTAGAATTTTGAAATTGGTATCTGGATCGAAAGAGTGATTGTTTTGAATTAGGTGGTTGGCAAATATGGAGTGCTCTTGTTTCAGTCTCCATGATCTCAGGTGTTCATTTAGCCTACAGGAAAACTGGCGATAGGCGATAGATGGCAGCAGGCAAGAGGATATAGCAAGACCGAAGTACCAGTCCACAGCAGGGAATTTAGAAAAAAAAACGTTGCTACGAGAAAGTATGTGCCATTCTGTAGCAACACTAGTTAATTCACATAGAAAAGACTACAAAACGGATAATTTAAACACAACCGACAAGCACATTCGGAGCCCACGCGCGCAGTGAGTCACGCCGTGTGCAACTGGCCGATTGCTTCTAAAGGCGAGCTCGATTGAGCCTGCGCGCGCCCACCATACGCGCCAGCATATCGGCTGATCACAGCATTCCCTGAGACGCTGGATGCAGTCAGCCCAGTGCTTCCAAAGAGCTTTAAAGGCGAACTCTACCCTATCTATTGGTGACAATAACAATTACGTGCTCATTTTGGAAAGATAAGATTGGACGCGCCCTATTTAAACTGTTTTGACTTGGATTACGAGTAAATGATTCTAAATGACTAGTCAAGGGGTATTAAAATATAAGATATTCTTGGAAATGATAGGGGAAGCAATGCTTCTCTTGCTTCCATGGAATAAACGCCCCTGGTGTTAACTTCTTCCTTAAATTGTAACTTTGACATGGGGACGTTGAATACTCTATGGATCCATGAATGGAAAATTGCAAATTTATGTTGATAGCAATGGTTTGAATTAAAGGGTATGATTATATCTGATTGGGTGGGTTTTCTAAAAAGTTTAAAATTATGTTTAATGATTTTATATAAATGGTTAAGTCTAGAAAGTTTAGGGTTATGGTTCTGTTCTAATTCCATTTCGAAAGTTAAATTAGGGTGAAAAGAATTTAGGAAATCAAGAAATTGGTTCAATTGTCTGATCGTACCGGTCCAAAGGCAAATAATGTCATCGACATATCTAAAATAATACATAATATTCCTTAGCCAGGGATTACTACTAGTAAATAAGTTATTTTCAAAATGGTCCATAATATATCAGCAAATAAAGGAGACATGTTAGACCCCATAGCCAATCCTTCAGTTTGTTTGTAAATTATGTTGTTAAATTTGAAATAGTTATATTCAATACCTACATCTAAGAATTTCAATTTATTTTTACATTATAAGAGGATTTAGAATTCATAATATGTTTTTTGTAAATATTTTGTATTTCAGAGGATGGTATGTTGGTGAAAAAATTGTTAACATCAAATGAAACTACATAGCTTGACATTGTTCGGTATTTCTATCTCTTTAATTTTCCGAATAATATCAAAAGAGTTGTTGAGTTTAAACTTGGGGTTAAAATTAGTAATGGAGTTGAATATAGGAATAATAAATTTACTTAGAGGTGAAATACAAGAATTACAAAAGCTAACTACAGGTTTAATAGGTAGGTTTCCTTTATGAAGTTTAACGAGACCATAAAATCTGGGGCATTGCGGGTTCATCACCATTAAGGACTTTTTCTTTTGTTCAGTAATTAAAGTGTTGTTAGACATTATGGTATTTCTAGCATTAACATTGAAAGAAGTGGGGTCATTATCTAGAATAATGAACCAACTTTAATGTATGAAGGTTTGAAGTTTGTCGATATAGTCTAAATGATTCAATATGACTACTGTATTGCCTTTATTAGCTTTATTAATAATTAAATTGTTGGTTTTCACCTTCTCTATTAATTTAAGAATAAGATTGTTGCTATGTTTGTTAAAATTATTGAGGATAGGTCTATTGATTTCATCAGAAAGAATTTTAGAACAGTCGATAACTAGAGAATTGAGAATATTGTTATCCTTTATCTTGCATAAGGCATCTTCAGTACTAATAGCTAATTTTGTTAGGTCTTTGGTAGAAGAGTTTAATAAAGGGCCATATTTTAGGCCTTTGGAAAGTAATTCAACTTCATCATTAAATAAAACATCAGATCATTTTTTAAAATTCTAGGATAGAACGTCTGAGTACAGTTAGAAGCGGTTGTGGTCTTAGAGGATTTAAGTTGCTTACTTTTTAATTTTTCTAATTTTTTGTTTAACTTGAGCTTTTTATGGCAGTTTTCTAAGAAAAGTATATCACGTATTGTCCGATCAAGGTGGAGAAATTCAAGGGGCCAAAATAATTTTGTGATATGAGTGTGAGCAACAAACAGGTAGTAGGCTAATCCGTCCCTCGTCCGTCGTCCTAATTGCTATCATTTTTTACTTATACATTTCCATACATGTTTGAAAAATAAAATCAGAATTTTAGTTGTAAAACCTAAAAAAATTTTTTGTTTTTTGTTCATTCATGAAAGTTTACTAAGTTCACGCGTTAATTCCAGATCATCTTCTCCATTGCAAAATCCTAATTTCTTCTAGTGCTGCATGATTTTAACGCTATTTTCTCACTGCTAATTTGATCATATGTTTTTTTGTTGAACGTGAACTGCGAAAGTGATGCTGAAAAATAATAGTTTACTCAGATCGAAAGATTTCCGGATTTTGAGAATTCATTGAAAGCCAGCTGGCACCGACCTGGATGGCCGCGGTCGCTAGAGCGTATGCCGACTCAGCGCCTCGGTCCGAAGGCTCGCAGGTTCCAGTCCAGCATGGTTGTTCACCTCCCGTCTTTCATGTATGTGTGTCGTCGCGAAAGGCCTTGTAAGTCGGCTAATCCCAGACCGAGAAGCCCGCCATGACGGTCATAGTGGGTACACGACGCGGATAGCAAAAAATAAATAAATAAATAATATTGCTGATCATGCTTCCACGTTTTTAAATAACTGATGTACACATTATTGATTATGTTTGAAGTAAAGGGAAAATCAGAAAGTGTATAGAAATCCAACAGGGAAAAGTAATACTTTGCATTATTTTCAACGAGAAAGACAGATTTTCAACAGGAAAGATACGTATGATTCAATGCAGTCAGTTTTTTACGATATGATACTGATCCTTACAGATTATATTCCGTCCGTTGAAGATTCTCGCTTTTTATTGCTGTGATAGTATTATTATATTAACCACAAAAAGGTGTACTATAAGCCTAAACTAATATTGTATCATTTAAAATTTTTGGATAAAGATATACCTACTTTATTCGCGTTGCGTATTCAATGTATGAAATTACAAAGATAGTTGTATTTAAAATAACAATCAATAAATTTATAATAAATAGTCCCCAAAACTATGTAGAGTTGAGAAATTAACTCTGGGAACTATGCGTTTTTATTGTTTATTGGCTATGTTTCTTTGCCGTTTCTCTGAGCCAGTCCGCTTGGCCGCATTTGTCAAAAGCCTAGTACAACAACAGGAAAATAAGCTATACCTTTAATATGAATATGTGTGTATATGTAATATGTAGACATCGGATGTTTAGGCAATAAAAAATCGTCTTTTAGGCGCCTAAAAAGGCACTGAAAAAGTCAAGAATAAGGAGAAAAAAGGCACTGTCATAAGTTACATACACAAGAAAATGGAAAAATTGTAATGTTTGTCTATATTATTTTGTAAACTTAAATGCACAAAACCAGTTCGTATATTTTAATGTAAAACTAGATTTACATATTTACAACTCTTCTACATTTTATTCTTAATAGTTTCCGTTAACCAGTAATATTTACATATTACCAGTAACTTTTCAAGGATCACAATTTCAGATTTGCGACGACTGGGAGACAAAGTCAGTTTGAATGCGTAGAAGGATATCTGAACGATGTGACTGGCATATATTTTAGCAGTCCAACACTAGCAACACTGAAACCTTCTGAGAATTTGTATTTATTCCCACATAAAATTTCGGCTCCCTCGGTGTATATAATCGTCCATGTTCTCAGATCATGGCTGGTATTTATGAGATAGGGAAATGGAGAAAAATCAGTTGGTATACTTTGAGGAATTCTTTCGTAATTGTAAATTTCAAGACGTGAATTGAAGGTTTCGTAATGAATGGTCACGTTGGACCATTGCCGATTATCCGATATCTAAGCATTGTATATAAATATAATAAATAAAAGGCAAAAAAAGTCCTAAAAAGGTATTTATGCACAAAATAAGCATTTATGCTAAAATAAGCAAAAATAAGCATTATAAAACTTCGTCATATGTCATCATTTGTCATGATTCGTGGACATATATTATCAGCCTTTAAATAGGTTCTCTAGAAAAAAAAAGGCATTTCCCTAAACATCCGATGTCTAGTAATATGTATGTGTATATTTTATTTTAATACGTAATGTAATTAAATGTTATACGTGAATGCTATCTGTTATGCTCCATGTTTCAATTAAACATTTGGAATTGAAAATACTCAGCCCTAGTTGGCAGCCTACTCGGGCTAATGGAGCCCCGCTCTCTGAAGTAGATTCGCATTAGCGGAGCCCACGTGCCGCGGGCGCTGGGCGAATGCGTTCGCCGCAGGGGTTGAGGGGGGGGGGGTTCGGGCGGCGCAGCAGCGAGCAGAAGCTGTCAGCGATCCGTGTCGAAGGGCCGCGAGGCCGGCCGTTGCCGTGGCGCCGCTGTGTAAACCGCTAAGTGCTGATTTATTTGATCGTCCCCACTTTGTCGGCCGCAAATAGGCCTGCGGGCGGGAGGCGCGCGCCCGCCCCGGGACTCGTGGGGCCCCTCGCTCGGCGGCGCAGCGTGGCGCGTGAGAGCAGACAGCCCTGCGTGCGGCGCAGATCCGGCGCACGGACAGATCCCACGCAGCACCCGTCGCTGGGCCCAGCCGCTGCTGCGTCCTCGACGCCGTCAGAAAAGCGTTGCAGCTCAAGATAGCGCGACTTCGGCTTAGGCGACCGCCACGACTCATTGGAGTCTCCGGGCCCGTCAACTGCTAAGGTCATTTGTCCCGGCAGTGAAGTGCATGCTTTTATCGCGGGAGATAGTGGTCAACTTCACACCTGGATGGCGAGATCCGGCGCCGTCCTTCACGTAGGCTTGCGGGTTTCCCCGACCAGCTATCGCCATCAGTGGGGCAACGCCTCAGCCGGACAAGATCTAAATTTCCGAGAGTTTGGTAGTGTCGTGTATGTAAGTGTTTGTGTGTAAACGTAAAGGGTGAGGACGACACGGAAGAGGGTGGATAGATAGCGCGATGTCACTGACCGGTTTGTTAGGGTACTGCTCCGGCATTCGCTTGGTGTTGATTGGAGAAACCACTGAAAATTATCGATCACAACACTCGGCCGCTAGAATTCACCTTCTGACACCGGCAGCATTTGAGCTGGCTATCAAACCTAATTGTCGAAAATCCTGCCACCGTCGGGACTCGAACCCTAGGATCTCCCTGTCAGAGGCACTGCAGCGACGTCAATTGATGCCCTGAGCCTCCTAAGCCGGGGCGACCGCAACGATTTCTCACTCCTGTGCAATGGCGTATTTACACGTACAATGTGTCCCTTCTTGTACACGCGGTATAAATAAAGTTGAGGAAGCTGCAAAAATGGATGCCGAACTTTTGACGAAAATACACAATTCAGGGAACCTTTTTACCTAAAAAGGGTTTATTTCTTAAACGCCTGTCCGACCGTAAGTGATTCCCTCTTCCCGTTCATTTATGGGCGTACTTTACATCAAGTCCCTTGGATACTTTTAACTTTTCTAAGAAGGGTCTCCAATTTTTTCCTTTAAGTTTTTTGATAGAATAGAGAAAAATGTGCTTATAGAAACGGTACATGTAATATTGTTATTAAAATCTCTAGATTTCTAAAATGGCAAATTATTTAAAATAATTACACCCTCTACAACTACATTTTTAAAGAGAGGGACTTTTTTAATGCAATCTATTCCTTGATATTAGATCTTTCAATTATATCCTGTGCACTTTTTTTCTAAATATATATCTGTAGTTTTGAGTTATACCGTGACAGTTTTGAATCTTAGGCGTTTGAATCACTGCAACATTAATATCATTTTAAAAGAATCCATTTTAGCAGTCAAAGCATAAGAAGCGCCTTAGAAGAAACAATAGAGGAAAGAGTCTCATCCCGTTAACCTAGGAGCTAGAGTTCAAATTTCAGCTCGTGCGAATATTCTTTTACTTTCTCGCTACGGAGTAGAGAGAAAGTTATGTAATGCTGCACGGAAAAACGGTAAATTTTCGGCAGAAAAACTCTTATACAGAGCCCTGGTAACAAAAACGTGGATAAATGGAGTTGCTAAATTTAGGGGGAAAATCCTCTAACACGTGATGTAGCCAGAATCCATGTTTTGTGAGTTCTTGATACCGAAAAATTGAATGTCGGCAAAACGTCTGTCCGTCTGTCTGTCTGTCTGTCTGTCTGTCTGTCTGTCTGTCTATCTGTCTGTCTGTCTGTCTGTCTATCTGTCTGTCTGTCTGTCTGTCTGTCTGTCTGTCTGTCTGTCTGTCTGTCTGTCTGTCTGTCTGTCTGACTGACTGTCTATCTGTCCGTCTGTGAACAACGCTAGTGGCTAAACCGTGAATTTGATACCAATATTTTAATTTTGGGGTGTACTTTACATGCAGCCCTTCGCCATTTTCCAAATTTTCAAAAAGATGGCTTCATCGTTTTTGATTAAATTTTGTGTTGGATAGTGTAAAGGACTTTTAAGAGAATGGTGCAGGTCTCATGTTCGTTGAAAACACTGATTTTTCGAAAATTGAAGAAGTTCAATTTTTTTCGGAGTCTTCTTACAACTACAATAATAAAGACAGAGATTTTTTCCGTTAATGAAATCTGTTCCTCAAAGATATGTTTTGAAATAAGGGCATGTACAGTTTTTAGAAAATTTGAGTTTTCGCGTAATTTTGCGAAAAAAATACAGGCGAGAAAGTACATGCTGTTTTAGCACCACTAGTTCTTTAAACCTTTTGCAAGAATAGGGCGCATCACACTAAGTTCAATGGCAGAAGTGACATTTTCATTAATACCTTTGAATTTTCAAAAAATAAAGATGAGTTACGTTACCAATAATACGAGAGAGTATGCGTTGTTATAGCACCATAGTTTCTACTAGAGCCATATCTCTGACAGAATGTTTGCGAAATAGTGAAAGAGAATTGATAACTGCCTTTTTCGGGCTGTTAGGAAATAATAATAACTTATATGTTGTCGAAATACACAGATAAATACCGTTAACAATGTAATGATATTAACACAATTATTTACTTAAGTGTGTTTTAGCGTTGTATTCGGGTAATCTCAATACTGTTGTCATGTCTGCTAATCATTTCTGGTTCAGAAGTGGTTGGTACCCGGAGAAGTGGCTCAGGGCATCAACTGATGTCACTGCAGTGCCTCTGACCGTGATGTCCTGGGGTTCGAGTCCCGACTGTGGCAGGACTTTCGACACTAACCAGATAGCTAGGTCGAGTTCTGTCGCTTTCTGGAGGAGAATTATAGCGGTCGGCTGCTTTGATCGGCAGTTTTCCATGGTGTCTCCGATAAGTACGAGGCGAATGTTGGAGCGGTACCCTAACAAACGGACCGCGCGCGATCTTTCCTTCCCATTCGTTGTCCTATCCTCACCCCTTACACACACTTACACTTCCATACACTACACTACTACACATGCCGAGAGACCGGTCGGGAACGTAGAGCTTGTCCCCGCTGGAGCGGTGTCCCGTTGTTGGAAGATACCTGGAAAACCCCTCTAGTCGGCGGTAGGTCGGCGCTGAATCTCACCATCCAATGGGGCAAGATCACCGCCACCTCATGCACTACACTTACGAGACTAATGACTTTAGAAATTTACACGCCCGGAATCACTAGTAATCAATCAATCGTTATAGGTCCATAGTGGATATACATTTTATATGTGTCGTGTGAACTTTATTCGCAATTTCTTCTGCCGAAAAATGATGTGATTTTAATATTTTTAATCTCGAAATTAAACTAGAAAGATAGATTTATTAAAGTTTGCTTGAGCGGGAAGTTTCAGGCCTCTTACAAGCTACTGGACTCTCCTCGAGTCCGAATGATTTAGAAGCAATCCATCGTGAGCGAAATCGCCGTCTTGCAACCACGAATTTGAACAAAAAAAAACATTTCTTTTCCCCATGGTATGCCTCGTCGCCTGAGAATTACTACTAATATAAATCGTAGCACTCGGGAACTTTTCATGCGATTTCATCACGAAGTCATTCGTGACCTCGATGACGAAGTCAAGATTTTTCCCCCTCAAACCATGTGTCCCAACATGTAGAATAACCGTGTCTGGCATTTGAAGGTCATTATTATCAACAATTTCGCAGCTATGCGGTACAGATTTCCGGGAGGCACACAAGGTGCATGCATTTGTCGCCCATACTGAAATGTCTGACTGTCGAGTCCCCAACAACGAGAATGGAGTTTCTCGCAGTTGGAGCATCTACGGACCTCTTGGATCAGCTCGAAGTTTCTCCTCAAGAGCTGCGTTTAGCTCTCGTAGCTTTAGGGTTTGAAGGAGAGCACCTTCCAGCTTTTTTGGGAGTTAATGTACTCGCTTTTCCTTGCACTTGCAAAACAATTTGCCAAGATCCATGACCCTACTTTTTCCACAACTTGCGTTGTACCGCTGTCCGCATGCTTCGCAGTGCTTCCCCGATTTAAATTGTTAATTTAACACTACACAAGATGTGAATTGCGCTTACTTCCTCAGGTGCACAAGCTGGATTAAGTTTAACACCCCCGATTAACAGTAGCTCCACTAGCGTGGTTGCGCGCAACCAGGCTGCTCAAGCAGCTGCCCTGCCAAGATCTTCAAAAGCAGATCTTGAAATAAGGTCAGGCATATTCTTTCGAAAATGAGTGGTTTTCGGGTAATTTTGCATGAAATATAGGCAATTTTTAAACTTTTTCTCAAAAAAATGGCTCCACATTTTTTTCTTTACATTTTTTTTCGCGTATATATCAAAGAACAGTAAAAAAGTGGAACTGGTCCAATTTTCAGCGAACTGTATTCTGTATTTTCGAAAAGTTCAAAAAGTCAACACTGCAAAGTATAATAGAGAAAATAGAGATTTTTCGCTTAACTGAAATCTGTTTTAAAACTCAGATCATTAAAAAATTTATGTATAGTTTTTTGAAAAAAAAATCAACAAAAACGTTGAATTAAAAGAAAATCAGGACATTACATACATTAATTTTACATTACATTACATTACATACATTAATTTTTGGAATAGCTTCCTCTTTCAAAATACTTTCAATTGATTAACATTTTACTTCGTGATCACAACGTGAACATTATCCCTTTGGTGGTAGGAAAAATTCGACTGAAAATCCCTTGAAATTGTAATAATTGACGGACAAATATGCAATCACACCCATTTCATTAAACTTTATTACATTAATATACACTCTTTTACGTGGGGAACTGTGGAAATCTTCATAAAGACGCTGAGGATGGTTCTCGCCCCTCAGCAGTGTGGGATTCTTACACACAACAATCCCTGACCATAATACATCCTGGAATTTGGGAAGGTATGCACTACATACTCAACTACTCTTGCAATGATGACGGATTGACGTTAAAATATGAAGCAATCTGAATTCTGTACAGGTAAGTATGGCACATTCGACATTACAGTTGCTGCTGTGTACGTAGTACATAGCATCCAATTTTTTGACGGTGAAGATTAAGATTTTTTTGAAATTGGAGGCAAAATTTCTATTTTGTCAAAACCTCATTCCACTGGCAGCCTTACCTGCGTCAGCTCAGTCATAAGCAATGACGCTCCGAGTATGAGTGGAAATCAGTACGCACATTATCTGAATAGACATAATAACACAATGAAATATTTGCATTTTTCGATCAAAGTCGAAACCCATTGTTTTTTGGTTTTCCTCCAGTTCCTGGGTATCTAACGAAACCACGGACACTTATCAAATGGCAGGAGCTACAGTGTTCTATCAATTCATGCGGACATTGGGAAATAGCAATGTAGATTGTTGGTAAGTGAAAAAACATGATCGCAATAGTGACTCCACATATTGTTGTTTACAAAGACCACCCAAAAATAATTTAGCTATTAAAAATATAAATGTCTTCGCACATTATTTTAATATCTACCCATAATTCAAGAAGAGCGTTTAACGAGTGTAAACATGTCATCCGTTGCATCAAAGCGAGGAGGCGAGGGAAAGAATTTTCAACATGGGTCGTAAAGTTCATCACGCATACGAAATAAAACTAGTAGGGCCACAACAGCACCTACTTTCTCGTATTACTTATAACGATTACGAAATATTAAAAGTAACCAGAATTCTTAATTATTCAGCACTAAGCAACTAATTCTTAAACTATCTCTTGAAAAATTCTTCAGCAAAGAAAAGGCATACTACATCCACTCTTGTTCGTAAAACTAGTGTATAAGTTGACTGTAACTCAGTGGTGAAAGATGTGGACTGCCAGTAGGAAGGGTGGATATACAAACCTTGAGACGAGAGGCCTCTTTCTTCTTTAAACTTTTTGTATGGTTAGGAGACAATACACTAAAGTCAGTAGCAGAAAAGCAATTTTTATGAAAACCGTCGCCTAATCTAAAATTGAAGATAGAAGTAAATAAAGAGGATTCATATTTCTGCGGGACTTACTGCATGCAGCTCTGGGACAGCAGTAGCAAATCCAATATCCAAACAATTCAAAGATTTCAATCCAAAGTTTTAAGAAATATTGTCAATGTCCCCTGGTAAGTTCCGAATAATGTAATTCACTTTGATTTGAAAATGCCAACAGTTAACAAAGAATTATTTTTATATTTCTGACTATTATATTATTTTATTTTTCACTATAATTTATGTCCACACTTATTTTTCAACAGTCATTTTCATTTTCATAAAATGTTTACATCGTAATTACATAAAATAAAATAAAATATTCACATCACATTTAAAATACATAAATTTTTATTGTTAAATTCTTCCTATAACAAAACAATTAACTAAGATCTATAATTAAAAAACGAAAATATACATAGCAAAGTATACGATACCTGAAGCTGGGTCAAAAACTATGACTCGAAACGTTTATTAATTGTTTAAACTAATTAATAACGAAAATTTTATGTAATTTTGATGTTAACATTTTATTAAAATGAAACTTACTTTTGAAAAATAAAAGTGTGAACATAAGTTATTGTGAAAAATAAGTTAACAAACAAATAAAAAATTATAGTTGTAAATATATTAAAAAATTAGAATGCCATACAAATACCTTAGCCATAATTTTGTTTGATAACACTTTGGAAACAAGATATCTTAAAAAATTCAAATCTTTAGATTTGCCTCACAGATTCTGAAGTGTAGTTATATCTGTAATCAACTGAATTAATGGAGAGATATTAATGAATATCTTCTTCAATCAATACTAATTATGTAGTCAATAAATTTTTCTTATTGTTCTCACGTATGAACATGTTGTAAATAAACATTTAATAATATATATTTCTGTCGGAAGGCGGGAGCTATAACATTGAAGATAGTAATCAATTGGAATAATACGATTCATCGGTTCACATCGGACAGTAAACGACTAATCTCAACCCCTTAAAGTCCCTCTGGCAGCTGTCGGACTCAAATATAACAAACACAACATTAAGACATACACAAGATTAAGAGCGCCGAAGATAATCCCTTGTAAACTTAACGTAAACTCGGGAATGTTTTGGTTGTCTTTTCATGTTATCTCGTGTTTGCGTGTTGCGTGTTATGCTGGTTAATCTCTTGCATGGGAACCCACGGCGCAAACGGAGGTGATGGCCGAGTGTGTTCGTTCGCTTAAATGATAGTGAAGGCGGTGGTTCCATCGATGGAGGAGGCTGAGTCCGCGGCGGGTTGGTGGCTGTGTCCGCAGGAGGTGCGGGCGACGTGGGAGGCGTTTGGGGGAGGGTGCCCTCGCATCTGAGCCGGTGTGAGCAGGGGCGTCGGGCCTGCCCTGAGGCGCCTGTTGCTCCGCGGCTGGCGACCTGCGGGCCATCTGTCGGCGGGCCAGATAAGCATCTGAAGGGTGTGAATCTCGGGCCACATCAGTATTACGCCGCATCCCCTCGTTCCCGCCCTGGCACTTGAGCAAGCTGCACACACAGTCAGCAGGGACAGCATTTGCGGGATAATTAGTTTATTTATTTATTTAATCACACACACACACACACACACACACACACACACACACACACACACACATATATATATATATATATATATATATATATATATATATATATATATATATATATATATATATATATATATATATATATATCGGTTAATTTCTGGCGAAACGGCGTTAATCGGGAATCGGGAATATATTGCTAAATTATATTATAAATATATAACTGTATCTATTAAATTACTAATTAATTTGGGGTGCGTTCCGGTTCCGGAGAGAGAGAGAGAGAGAAAGAGAGACAGAGAGAGAGAGAGAGAGAGAGAGAGATCATTCTTTCATTCATTTATTACATATAGATAAAACCTGAATGAGATACGTTTGGTGCAGTAGAAAGCTATTTTTACTCTCAAGAGTCGATACAACGAACCATTTCACTGTTTGCTCCGGAAGCCATTTTTCTACTCAAATTCTAGCCACCAAATCATTCAGAACAAAATAATTACAACTAAATCTACAATACTAAGGCTCTTCGGTCACGTAGGGCCTACATTGTATATTGCTAAGCAAAACGAGATTGCGCCTTAAGGTAAGTTTAAGTAAGTAACCTTGGTAAGTTTCCTGAGCCTAGACGAAATAAAAACTAGTGGTGCTACAATGACACATACTTTCTCATATACTTTCCCAATGTTGCAGTTTTCGAAAATTGAGAGTTGGATGAAAATTATACCTGTGCCATTCTTTTAAAAACCCTGTTTTATTCGTAAAAACTACATTTAAAAAACATTTGGAGCGGTTTTTTAGATTTTTTTATAATTTGTATTATTTCAAACAAAAATAGAAAACTACTCGTTTTTTCAAAAACTATATGGCCATTTTTAAAGTTTAGATTTTTAGAATATTTTATTTAAGATAAAAATCTCTATCTTCAAACTTGAAATTTTTTAATGTTACGTGTTTTGCAATTTTCGAAAATCCAATGTTTGACAGAAATATTGACGCCAGTTCTTTTACCTTTGATACATACAAGGAGAAAACGTAAAGAAAAAATTAGAGCGTTTTTGAGAAAAGATTGTTTAAAAATTGCCGAGATTACGTTATTTCAAGATCTGCCATTGAATAACAATAAAATAATTCAAGACGTTGTCATTACCAACAATATTGTTTAATTCAAGAGCAGCATTCGATTAACAACAATTTCCGGCTGTTTGGAAGCCACAAAACGACTTGTCAAGGTCCTATTGTTGTCATTGCCAACAATAGCACTAGTCGTTTTGCGGCTTCCAAACAGCAGGAAACTGATGATGATTGCTAAACCATCGAAATCTGCTCTTGAAGTAAACAATATTGTTGGCAATGACAACGCCTTGAATTATTTCATTTTAAATGCCAACGACAATTTTCCGCTAAACCAATATTTGAATAACAGATTATATTAAGGTAAAATCTCTATTAATCAATAGTGTAGTTATAGAAAGACACCGAATCAATTTTAAACTTTTGCAATATTCGAAAAATCAAGGATTTCAACGAAGATAATACCTGCACCATTCATTTTAGTGTCTTTTAGGCTATCCGAAAACAAATTTTAACAAGAAATTGAGCCCTTTTTCACATTTTATTTACTGCTACATTACAGCCTGTTTTCTTATTTAAATATGCAGTAAATTGTTTATTGATGATGAAAATAAAGGCATTAAATAATGTACAGAGTATCGCACATAATTAGTTGGATCGAAAAGGCAAGTCTTGGATCTCTTGAGTCATGCAAGGTTTTCATTACTCTTGGACCTATTTTTGAGAAAAATAAGAAAATGTTGAGACTACAAATAAGCTATCCTCAAAAATCAAACCCGCAGGGGTGGCACAGAGCATCAATTGATGTCGCTGCAGTGCCTCTGACCAGGAAGTCCTGGGGTTAGAGTCCTAGCGGCAACAGAATTTTCGCCATTAGCTTGTCAGCTAGGTCGAATTCAGTCCCTGTCTGGAGGAGAATTTTAACCGCCGGCCGCTCTGATTGTTAGTATTCCGTGGTTTCTCCGATAAATTCCAGACAAATCCGGGAGCAGTACCCGAATAAACGGGCCACGGACCGTGCGCCTATCCTCACTCCTTGCTTGTACACATTCACATGCACTACAGTATCACACATGTCGGAATCTTAAGAGTTTGTCTCGACTGGGCCGGCGCGCCGCTGGTGGGAAATACCTGGCTGGGGAATACCCCAACCGACTTAGATCGGCGCCGGATCTCGCCATCCAGCGGGGAAGTTCACCGCCATTTCACGCGATAAAAGCATGCACTACACTGTCGGTACTAATGACCGTAGCAGTTGACGCGCCAGGAATCAATAATCAATCGATCAAAAATCAAAATATCCGTTTCATACTTAGCTGGTCTCGATTTCCTTCAAATCGATCGAAGAATATCCGTTTTGGAGACAATCGGCTGAACGGTTTTGGCGCTGGCGTTGACCACAGACAGAGTCAGACTGACGCCATGGCTATGCAATGTGCTAGAGGAGTAATTTACTACGTATGTATATATATATATATATATATATATATATATATATATATATATATATATATACATAGCATGTGTGTTTGTATAAGATTTACCCACTCTCTCGTTATCAAGATCTGTCGAAAATTCGCCTATTTCGGCGCACGAATACTTTCTCTTCTTGCGTAGTAAGGACGAGAAGGTAAAAGAACTACATGAGCGTATTATCGCCGAGGCAACCTCGGGCAGCGTCGCCTGCTCCTTCCGCCACATCGCCCGAGAGAACCTCGTATGCTACGAGCACTGGGGCAACACTGAGGCGGTTTGGTGCGCAGCGGGTCGCCCCCGCCCCCTTGCCTGCGGCGCACCGCTGAACGCGCCCACGCCCCGCTGAGGAGCACCGCCGACCACAAAGACGCCACCACAGAGCCTGTGATGAACAACAGTGCATCTGGCTCGAAGTGATGTCCACGTTTGAATAAGAAGATGAACAATGTGCTCATTGTGCTAGAATCGGTTTTACAATGTCTCTTCGAGTTTAGTATAAAATGAATATTGTACACCGTAATGTGTAGTATTTAAGTTTCTTGAAGATTTTTAATTTCAAACAGTCTGATGTAAATAAGTATAGTGTTGCTTGCCGTTTGTTCCGGGCAATGACTGATGCCAACAACGAGAACAAGTGTGTTTAGTACGTAAGGTAGGTTAAAGCAGATATAGAATGTAGTTTTAGTATCACTCCTCAAAATAGTATATACACTTCAAAAGAAGAATAGAAGCTATTTTATTCTTAACAATATTTACAGTTCATTATTAATAGTTATATGTTATTATCATATTTTATTATTATTGATGGTAACAACAACAACAACAACAATAATAATAATAATAATAATAATAATAATAATAATAATAATAATAATAATAATAATAATAATATGTCTGCCGGTTATTGAGATTGGGTCACAAGGAAGAAAACACGCATTTTACATTGCCGACGTTTCGGCCGTATATTTGGCCTTCATCAGGGCTAGAGAACAGATAAAAATTTTATATACAAAGATATGTACAGTACATCACTTATATCTATAGTTGCAGTTGAACAATTGATTATGACCAGAATAATTTATTATATTTGTTTACCTGTAATGTTCTTAGTTAATAAGTTATGCATTCTAACTGTCCTTATTGCCTATGTTGTTTAATATTCTATACATTATAACAATTTTAATTGCGATAGGCATTTTTAAACATGCTGTGCAACCGCTTCTGTTGGCGCATGTAATGCTATATCAGTGATGCCAACTTATGAACATGAAATGTGAAATTATTTGTGTATATCTGAATTATATCTGAATTTCAAATCCCACCACCCACTGAGCCAAAAAATAAATACTGCACTTGCTCTAAAACATCGAGCCCTTAATTTGAGCAATCCAGAATTTCACAAAAAGAATCTCCAAATTATAAAAAACATCCTTTTACAAAATTCATTCTCTCATAAATTAGTCAACAATATATTATTCAACAGTAAATACAAAGATAAAATCATTCACAATATTGCAAATAACAACAGTCAACAGTCAAACAATAAAGAGTTCAGGTCTATTACCTACATCAAGGGTCTTTCAGAATCTCTAGGCAAAACATTGGATAATAATAACACTAAAATTACTTTCAAAACCAGAACAACCTTGGCAGATTGGTATTTAGTAACACTAAACATAAAACAGAGAAAAATGAACAAACTAATATTATATACAACATTCCTTGCAGTGACTGTGACCACATTTACATTGGACAGACCAAACAAAATCTCAAAAAAAGAATTGCACAGCACAAAAATGATATAAAAAATCAGACATCATTGTGTGCACTAGCTAAACATGCTATAAATGAGAAGCACACCTTTGATTTTGACAGTGCTTCCATTCTTGATAAAGAGCATCATCTAAAAAAAAGAATTACGAAAGAAATGCTATACATACAGAAATTCAACAATAGAACATGTAATCACAAAACTGACATAGAAGGATTGAGCAGTATATATTCTAATATTATCAACAACAATAACCTTGCCTCATAATACAAATTGCACCCTCTTACTTAATTATTGGTTTGTGTTTTTTTTAATTTATATTATTTTAATTTTAATTTATTTTATTTTGATTTTGTGTCCAAATTGTAATTTGACTATGTATTGGGTTTTGTGTGTGTGTGTGTGTGTGTATGTGTATGTGTATACTGTATGTTATACACAAATAATTTCACATTTCATGTTCATAAGTTGGCATCACTGATATAGCATTACATGCGCCAACAGAAGCGGTTGCACAGCATGTATAAAAATGCCTATCGCAATTAAAATTGTTATAATGTATAGAATATTAAACAACATAGGCAATAAGGACAGTTAGAATGCATAACTTATTAACTAAGAACATTACAGGTAAACAAATATAATAAATTATTCTGGTCATAATCAATTGTTCAACTGCAACTATAGATATAAGTGATGTACTGTACATATCTTTGTATATAAAATTTTATCTGTTCTCTAGCCCTGATGAAGGCCAAATATACGGCCGAAACGTCGGCAATGTAAAATGCGTGTTTTCTTCCTTGTGACCCAATCTCAATAACTAGCAGACATATAATTACATCGGGTCAAGAATCATTGAATAATAATAATAATAATAATAATAATAATAATAATAATAATAATAATAATAATAATAATAATAATAATACCACCACCCCAAAAGGTCAATTCAGAGGGTAACGCTTCCAAGGAAGATGGGAGGTCGTGGTATCCTGAAAATAAGTAATCTCCATTTCAAACAGATTTCCAGTATGAGAGAATACTTCAGGAAGAAAGCGTTATCTTCTCATCTACACAAAGTGGTACTTGAAGCGGACTACAATTATACACCTCTGAGTCTCAATCAAGCTAATATAGAACTTCAACAGCCCTCTTTCCAACAAGAGATAGATCTCTGGAAGCACAAAGCAATCCATGGGAGATACCCAGCTGAAATAGCCAATCCAAATGTAGACGTAGACATGTCATACAAATGGCTCAGCATTGGATATCTCTACCCAGAGACTGAGGGGTTCATGGTTGCCATTCAAGATCAAGTCATTGCAACCAGAAACTATCTCAAATATGTCATCAAAGATCCAGAGATGACCTCTGATAACTGCCGGGCCTGTGGCCAACGCGGCGAGACAATTCAACATATTACAGCAGGATGCAGTGTACTCGCCCCAACGGAGTATAAGAACAGGCATGATATGGTGGGTCGAATTATCCACGCCCAACTCGCCAAGATCTGTGGTTTAGCACCATGCCATGATACACCACACTACAAGTATATCCCTAATAATTTACTTGAAAACAATAACTATAATTTGTACTGGGATCGTAGTATTTTGACGGACCGTACAGTACACCATAACAGACCGGATATAACACTCTGGAATAAAAATGAGAAGAAAGTATGGTTTGTAGACATGGAAGTTGTGGACACCAGCAATCTCGCTACAGCATATCATACGAAGATCCAGAAGTACAAAGAATTGGCACATGTCGTGAAGGAGCAATGGAACATCTCGGAAATCAAAACCGTCCCCGTGGTTCTTTCGGCAACGGGCGTCATCCCGAAGACTTTAAAGAATTCACTAGAAACGCTGAAAATAAATAAAAATGCCATAATCAATATCCAGAAATGTGTCATACTTTGTACATGCACATTGGTCCGAAAATTCTTGGGAAGTAATGAGAGTGTTTAGTTGCTACTTTAATTATGAATATTATAAATGTTAAATTTTGTATTAGTCTATAACTTTTAGAATTACATACTGTTGATTTTTATTGTTGTCATGCTTTGATGTATTGTATCTGTATGACTACAATCTATGTACCAGTGAACTGTGAATGAATAAACAATAATAATAATAATAATAATAATAATAATAATAATAATAATAATAATAATAATAATAATAATGTGGATTCATAGTGTAAAATTCCGATAAAACTTTCCTAATTTTAAACTTTGGACGAACCTTGTGAAAATATTATACAATTATTCACAACACTTTGATGCTACGTTAACATATGGGCTCTTTACCTGCGGAGCCGGTAACTAAACCAGTTAAAATATATCGCAAGTTCAGTGTAATTGCTAAAATTATTGTAGATCTGAATCACATATTTCGTTGGAAAACTTGTTGCTATCTTATGAAAATTCTTACTGTTACCCTTTCAAGTTATCGATTATGTAAATTGATTCACTAAGGGAAAAATCCACTTACGAATTTCCTAAACAAATTCTGAAACACGATCTAGTGGACTGTGAAAAAAGCACTCGAGTACGTTTCAAAGTGGCTAAAAAATAACGCGGCGATGCACGCCTGTATCATTTAAGTATGTTTGTGTATATGTATGCATTTGGCATATAAGGTCAGATTAATCCACTTTTGCCACCTAGCGGTGTGCCCATGCATAGAGCCCATTTGGGAAACTAATGAACATGATTCGAGAGGTGAAAGCGTATGTTTTCTCGTGTGTTTCAAACAATTTGTCTACATGGCCAGATGACCAAAGACACTCACAAACACTTGTACATGGTGAGAAATTTCAAATCATGACAACAGCGGCTGTCAAGTGCGTGGATTTTTGAAGTCTGAAGAAGTTGTGGAACCTTCTAAGCATGTCAATGGCAGAAGAGGGAAGAATGGCAAAAGGGAGAGGTAACTTAAGGAATATCACACATCGGTCTCGCGTTCTGAAGCTATGGAAATCACAAAGGCAAGAAAAACAGAGAAGCAACGAAGTGTTGATAAATCAAACGAAAAAGCAGATAATTAACTGTCCATATTTTCAATACTGCGTATCGTATACTTTGGTTCACCGTAACCGCTCAATACCATATACAAGGGATAAAATTGAACTGCAGAGGAAGAATGCCATTGAAGTTCAAATTTCGTCACCGTCACGTCAAATTACTAAGAATATTGTAACAAATATCGTCAAAGAAATGAAAAAAAAAAAGTTTTTCGAACACATAAAATTATCTAACATTTGCATTCTCATTGACAAATCATGTACGGACTGTACTCGTACAGTTTCAAAGAAATGTTGTAGTCATATTTATGAGATGTAATATTGGTAATTCTGACGAAGCAGTAAACATCTTTCTTGATTTAAATGAGCTTCCTTTGACAGGCACACAATGTAAACGCGAGACTTTGTCATAGTGTTTGAATGATCACGGTTTTACTGAATGTTATTTTTTTTAAATTAATGTCTTTCGGTACAGATTGGCATGATAATGAAAATGCCATATTAGGTTGTAAATCAGGTGTGACCACTAACCTTTTTCTTTCATTTTTCCTCATTGATAATTCCTATTTCAACCATAAAATTCAGGTGGCACTGCCTTACACTATGAAGTCAGTATATTCTGTAAAAAAATGTTGAGACATTCATTGATAAAATATACTATCTTTATCAAACCTTCAATAAGAAGCAAATGACATTGAATAATATTGCTAAAAATTTAGAAATAGAATAATTAAAAATTGGACGTGACCTCGATTGGTAGCCTGCACTGCCAGACCTGTGAAAATAGTTTGGAAAATATATCTATCTCTACATGCCAATTTTCTTAGTTGTCTAATCATATAGGAGTAAGGCTAAAAAAATGGGAAAATGTTGGTTACCTAGAATACCTTGTTTTTATGACAGACATAGTAGATGAACTCTCTGCTTTCGTTAACATCACAAAGCCAGAGTAACATGAGTGAAAGCCGACCGCCTGATTAGGAGGTGTATAAAGGCACGAGAGTATTTGCAGGATAACAAAGGAAATAATAAAAATGTTGCATCTGTAGTTATGAAATCAAAAGCTTTCAAAGACGTAACATTTGGTTCTAACAAGAGTCATGTGAAACTACCAAGAGTACAGCTGACCCAGAATCTACGAGTAATTGACAAAAATAATAATAGACTTTTAACTAAAGATCTAATATCGTTATTCAATCTATTGGACCTCACAACATGTCTGGCAGCAATTTGCAATTATAAATGTCCTTGAAGCGGTGGAGAAGATAAACTAGATGAGCTATAGAAGTTTCTAAAGCACTCTGTTTCTGTTAATGGCTTCAGAGATACAGTTAAAGAAACACTTCAAATAGTGCTCAAGTCTCAGATTCTGTAAGAGTGACAAGGAACATAATGAAAGTGGTTACTGCGAGTTCCGCAGAAGCAGAAAGAGTATTTAATTTAAATAATAACATTGCAAGTGACAAAAGAGATTCTCTTCTGGTTGAAAACATTTCACAAATCTCAACTGTGAAGTTCATTGGTAAGCTTCTTGCTGATTGTGATGCGACAGATTTTGTGAAATCTCAGACACCATGCAGCTGCCGACACACGCTTCAAGAAGAAGAAAAGTACATAATATTTACAGAATTAACCAGCTTTGTGATCATTTTTATAACCTTCTGACAGAATTGTTAAGTTCCTAAATTCCTGCATACGTAAATGTGCAGAAGCAATTAGCATTAAAACTTTTCTGTAGAAGCATATTACCTCATTCAATACACAATTTCTTCCATTGACATAAAAAAATATTAAGAAGTTTATAGCAATCTTTGGAGCAAACTGAGTGTTAAAAAATAGATTGTCAGCACTGCACTAAAGCACAAACATAAAACTTCAACCATTTTATAATTCGAAAGACGTATGACGTCAGTGCAAGTTGCAAGATTCCTCCACCGAAGTAAGTGTTTCGTCTACTGCTTTCCAGAATGAAATTGCTCCATCTATCAATACGGACTGGAGCAGGTGATCTCTCCACCTTGCGCTTGCCGTATAAAGAGCATCACAAGCAATTACTGCAGTTGCGTGCAGCAATCACTTGTCAGTGTAAAGCTAGCATTAGTAGTAGCGCCTGCGGTGCGAAATCATGTTGGAAGCAGTATTGAATGTGCTCGCAGGACAGTTCACATTGAAGTATTTGCGATGCACCATAATTTTTTCTAATAACTGAGAAGTTGTGGAAAGAACTGAATCAGAAAATTAACTTAATATTGATTATATTATGAAATTAAAGTTACTCGAAATTATTTCAATACGATTGAACACAATCTTACGAAAATTTTAGTAACCGAGAATGGGCCTTCACGATTTCAAGCATCTGATCTTGCGATGAACAATATCATTATTCTCGGAAACTTTTTTAATTGCTCCAAGATTTACTAACAGCAGTGTGACAAGAACTGTAAGTAAATGTTCGTGGTTCCCCTTGCAACGTAGAGCATACTTGTATTATCAAGACATTGTCAGTTTTAAACAGTTCCATGATTCGACAAGAAAGTTCATACGTCTTTAATCCCGAAAAACACGTCCAAAGGTGAATTCTCTTGTCTACTCCGGTTACCTTGTTTCCCAAATCTATACCACCATCTTAAATGCCAATTTCTTCTGTAAATTTAGACAACACCCTAGTTGGTGCCATTTCGGTTGGGTAACCGTCACTGATAATAGCTGTCTGATGTAAAAATAACAATGGAATGACGCAAGATTACATGCACGACTCTCGAAATGATGGAAAACGATGGCACCTTTAAGTGCGATAAATGGCAAAATTTGTTCAGTAAACATCGCTGCATTCCTACAGTTAATTTGTAAAACTAATTTGGGATTTTCTATTTCGTCATGTCTGCGGCCTCTCTTCTGGCGCCAAACATCACTTGCATTTCTACAGTTCACAGACGTAAAGAAATCGTTATGGATTTTGAGTGCTCTTTGATGGTCACCCACTGCCACCCACTGTCCGGACTTTGATTCGTAGTCCATTCTCTTATTTTCGAAAAAAAGTCTGATCGTTTCCTCAAAAATTTAAAGGAACTCCTATTCGTAGCACGTGTGTCTCGCGCGCCTTCATTTAGATCGGAAAGCTGCCCTCTTCCGCCGCCAACGCCCTCGTGGTGCCGCCCCTCCTAGCGAGCACGGGTTCATGCGTGTTTACAAAATGGCCACCCACTGCCCGGATCCTTGGCAACAATCTGACAACATCTGCTGTCGAAAGATGGCTGTCTGAGAGATAAACACTCCTATAATTAGCTTCCATTAATCTGGAAAGAAACTGTAATATTGATCCGCTCTAAAATAGTGAACTTTCATAAAAATAAACTAGACGCTGTTAGGGTTAAGTAGTCAGAGTCGCAGTTTTGATATCATGACACGTGAATGTAGAAGCGAGAGTAGTAGGGGTCTCCGGCTCCGAACGTCAACAACTAGGGTGATGGAGACATTACCGTGCTCAATCGGAATTTGCACTATACGTCATAGGTCCTCTTGCCTTTTCTTTTAAAACAAAAAAATGAAACGCTAATGCAGATTTAAATACAAATTTTCTGAGGAAAGTTACTACGATAACTCTTCTCTAGCAGTTCTCACGTTGCTAGTGCGAAAATTTCATGAGGATTGCTTTGCTTGTATTGCTTCAAACACCTAAGATAAACAATTTGTTAACTCTATTCAATAATTGAAAAATGTTTCAATATAGCTTACACTTCGAATCAGAGATCAAAGTTTGTATTCTCAAAATCAGTTAGGCCGTTTTACTTGATTTGATAATTCGTCGTGGTCAGAATTCGGAAGTCATGGAATTTGGAAAGAGAATTTTAGTTTACTGACGTCTCCTGGCGTGATGGAACAGTTCTAAAATGGTAGTTATCGACTCACGAACAAACTGTCTCACCTACATGCGAGCCTGAAACAAAAAAGGCGCAACTACATTTCTAGGTCCCCTTATTCATTGAACTCTTTTATTCACATTCATAACACATTTTACCAGTAAATACATAAAACGTACTAAAATGAGAATGAGATTTTAACTAATCATGCAATTGTTTTTACGTAGAACCATATGTGGGGTTGCAACATGTCTTGGAAAGTCTCTTCTCCATATGACGTATAACAATTTCCCAAATTATCAGATAAAAAGATGAAAATAAAAAATTCAACATATTTACAAAAATAAAACATTTTAATTACCAAAGCCCCGGGCTCATTTTAAAATTATCAGGGGCCACAGTCCCTCTGCTCCCCCCTTGTGCGCACGCCAATGCGCGCTCTACATCAAAATCTACCTGGACATTAGAAGGGTATGACTGATCACATTTATACCAGGAGTACAAACATTCTCTACAAACATAGGCAGGAATCCGTATGTTGGTGAAAAATTGATGTGAATGACTGGTGTAAAACAAATCGATCTGTATAAAAGTATTAAGATCAATGCTGTGGTATCCGGCCGAAGATTACTCCTAGACACTTGTTGTGGAAATGTGAAACAAAGTGTGGAAGACTCAGAGAATTTGTGGTGTTACAACAACATTTACTTTCTTATATTATTTCTAAATTTGCAGTTTTCGAAAATTCAGTAAGTTCAACGAAAATGAGACCTGCACCACTCTCTTAAGCGTTCTTCGCGGGAAAAAAAATTAAATAAAAAATGTGGAGCGAGTTTTTGAGAAAATGTTTTTTTTATAAATTGCATTAATTTCAAGAACAAATTAGGCTAAAATGACTCGTTTTCAAAAAATTATACAAGACTTTTTTAAAAGAATTAATGTTTTAGAACAGATTTTGTTTAAGGAAAAAATCCCAGTCTTCAATTTTTTGTTTTCAAATGTTAACTGTTTGCAATTATCGAAAAAACAGAGTTCGCTGGAACTGAGACTAGCAATTTTTTAATCGTCCTTTGATACATACGAAGAAACAATTAAAAGAAAAAACTTGAAGCTGTGTTGGAGAAAATTCTTTTAAATTTTTCAAAAAATGCCTATATTTCACGCAAAATTACGGAAAACTACTGATATTTTAGAAAAAGTGTTTATAACCTTAATAAAAAAATTTGGAGCCGTTTCTGAGAATATGTTGAAAATATCAAGGCTTTATGTAAACTCTCAAAAATCAAATACCCGTTTCAAACTCGGAGGGCCTCGAGTTCCTTTCAATTTATTGAGGAATATCAATTTTGGAGAAAATCCGCTGAACAGTTTTGGTGGTATGACCACAGATGGACAGACATTAATTTTGCCGTCAATCGATTTTTCGGTATCAAGGACCCACATAACATGGATTCTGACCTCACAATGTGTTAGAGCAGATGTCTTCAACCTGGGTTCCGCGGAATCCTCGGGTTCCTTCGAACGTTCACAGAGGTTCCGCAAATGATCACTATTTGCTCATCCAAAATACACGTAAACTGGAAATAATCTATACAAGGACTTTGTTCATGTAGGAAAGGGGTAATCGCTTGACTTATTAAAATATTAGATTAATATAATAGATTAATTATATATATATATATATATATATATATATATATATATATATATATATATATATATATATTATATATTATATATTATATATATATATATATATATAAAAGAAAGTCGTGTTAGTTACACTATTTATAACTCAAGAACGGCTGTACCGATTTGGCTGAAAATTGGTGAGCAGGAAGCTTAGAGCCAGGAGACGGACTTAGGATACTGTTTATCCCATTCGACAGCGTTCCTGTGTGAGAACGCACGTTTTTGCACGTTTTTGCGTGATTTCGCATGTTAGCGGTCATTGTTGCTTGTTGTAACCCATTGTTGTAACGCCGCACTGATAACAGAAGGCGATAATGATAGCCGCCTTTCGTTCGCCGTTATATCTGTATATAGTCGTGTTACTTACACTATTTATAACTCAAGAACGGCTGTACCGATTTGGTGAGTAGGAAGCTTAGAGCCAGGAGACGGACATAGGATACTGTTTATCCCGTTCGACAGCATTCCTGTGTGAGAACGCACGTTTTTGCACGTACGCAGTGCAACAAGGATAGTACAGTTTCTCACAGTGAGTGCGACGCGAGAAAAAGATGGGACCGGCTGTTAAGGCGGAACAGAGTTCGCCGGGTCAGCTAGTATATATATAAAAGAAAGTCGTGTTAGTTACACTATTTATAACTCAAGAACGGCTGAACCGATTTGGCTGAAAATTGGTGAGCAGGAAGCTTAAAACCAGGAGACGGACATAGGATACTGTTTATCCCGTTCGACAGCGTTCCTGTGTGAGAACGCACGTTTTTGCACGTTTTCGCGTGATTTCGCATGTTAGCGGTCATTGTTGCCTGTTGTAACCTGCGCCTGATAATAAAACAAAAAATGTGTATCACAAGGTACTTAACTGAAGAGTGCAACCTATTCACCAAAATACAGGAACAATAATGAATGATTAATCTACTTAATTTTTTTATTTGTATTTTCTAATAAACAATGTAACTTAATAAATTCTAAAATCTACTTATTTATTGCCTTTAACAGCCGGTCCCTATGATTACAGCTTTGTATTTCTCTCTTAAACAAAAATCAATTCAAAAAACGCTCTGGTACGTAATAGATTTTTTAATTATCTATTTAATATCAATTTTTTTGAAATTCTTCGTTGTTTGAGAGAAAAAGACAAATCTGCAATTGCTTTATTATCACGAGTGCAACAAGGATAGTACAGTTTCTCACAGTGAGTGCGACGCGAGAAAAAGATGGCTGTTAAGGCGGAACAGAGTTCGCCGGGTCAGCTAGTATATATATATATATATATATATATATATATATATATATATATATATATATATATATATATATTGCGACGGAACACACGTTGTGGCCTTCCCTCCGACGCGCCGCGCATAATACAACTCTGTTGCGATAAGGAGTCGTTAGCCCTAAGGATGTGTGAGATCGCGTGGGCGTTACCGGCGTCGTTCGACAGTTCACTGCCGTCCCGACGTCAGACCTCTCGAGTTGTTTCGAATCGTTTGCCTTGATGAGGCTTATGTCTGAAAATGCACCTGGGTGGGGACTACGGGTAGGTTTGTACTCAAAGCAAAACACTTGTGGCTCTGGCATGCAAGGCTGTATATTCTACAATCAAAAAACAAAAAGAAAAAACACAACACACGAATTCAACAAAAATAACAACCCTTCACAAATAATCACATTTAGAACACAACCTTCGTGCTCGGAAATGCATGTTCGAAGCAATTATCGCTACCTCATAAAAGAAAAAAAAACCTTATTTCATCATTCATTAAATAATTTTGTAATTCATGCACCAGTTGGTGTAGGAATACCTTCGTCTTAAGGACACAAAGAACACAACTTTTTAAATTCTCTGCGCTAAATTGCTTTCGTTTCTCAAAAGTGGTTTTTAATTCACAATACACTTCAACCACCAATGCTTAGAAAACTCAGCACAGACTGCAGATAAATTTACTATATGAACTTTGAACACTTTATAAACCTCCTTAAACACTCAATCAACTGGGTGACTTGTTTAAAGCAAATTAATCACTTATGTTCTTGACATAGCTTTCATTCAAGAGTTCCACACGCCAGCATTCACAAATGTGGCTTGAAATGCGTAACATTTGAAAAGCTTTTAAAAGAATAGTGTGGTTTAACATTGTTCGATTACATCTTTTTCGTTACTGCGACCGTTCTGTCGCACGGGTACTCACGCTTCTCCAATGGGGTTTTACGTGAACTGACCTAGTCGAGTGCTGCGAGCGGCGCCTTGGCGCCTCGGCGTTTGGAGAACGTGGCGATCGCACCTTACGCGACCTCCGGGCTCTCGCGCTGGTAGCGACGGCTCGTGCTGGCGACGCGCCGGGGTAGCCTGGCCTCCACGATCCTCCGCCCCTCCTTCCGCTGCGTTTCCGCACCAGTTTTCTCGGCTGAGAATTGCCTCGGCCTCGCCTCTGCGCCCGTCTTCCTTCCTCAACACAAATGCTTCTCTGGCGGTGTTTCAGGAATGGTTATCGCCTTGGCTCCTTGCTTCGGTGATGTGACGTAGCGGCGATGCAGAAAACTGTTCGGCGTACGCCGGAAAAGAGTCCGATTCAGCCCTCACCGAATTCACATAATTCACTCCCACTGATACACGTTTATTTTCCGTCGTGAATTATCAATAAAAAAACGAGTACAGTATTCGTTCTCTTCCCGTACTCGGATGAAACAATCTCGCGTGAAGTTCACTGCTAGCGACCCGCGACCGGTTTCTCTTCACTAACCATCACTTATAACGGTTTTGACGTGATTGGGGAGACGCGTTCCGCAGCGATCCGTCGTCCTCCGAGATTTTCCTAAGAATCTTTCAACTTTCAACGGAAAAAATTTCTTGCCGTTGGCTTCCCTCGTTTTTCGGATACCGGCCAATCACAAGATCTCGTTCCCAAGCTTATCTTTCGAATTTCTTATTCGTGGACAAGCGTTTCGCTCGGCGCGGCCGCGGTCGACGTCAGACAGTGACGGGGTTCTCGCGCCGCGTTCAATTAGCGAACTGCCGAAGACGGTATCTTGGGAATTTTTACACATGGTTCGGTCCGTTACCAGGGCATATATTCGAGCTTGTCTCAATATATATATATATATATATATATATATATATATATATATATATATATATAATAGATTAGGTAATATTAGATTAATATAATATTTAAGTTAAAATTACAATATGAATAAAAATTGGACATAAAAAGCAGTTGATTGTTAACGATAAATGTAAATAAATATTTTGTGGATAAAATGAAATCTTGAAATTCGGTGAAAGTCGTATGCTTCAAATACACCAATCACGACGCATGACGTCCATTGACCACATTCTGTTAAATACAATCATGTACAAGCGCGCAAGTAAATTTTTATTTTGTTTTTACATCATAATTGGAAACGCTTATTATTTATTTACAATTAATACTTACAACTGTTATTAATTATATTGTTAAATAAGAATGTACTTTGGAATTCTTTCCTTTCTTAAAATAGCAGAACTACCTAATTTGTGGTCGAGAAAAACGAATATGACAATAATTTTCTTTTGTTAGCTCAATTTTTTAAGATATGCTAATTATAAGTAGAAATACTACAAATATACTTCGGATTTCTTTATTTTGTGAAAATAAATAATAATAATAATAATAATAATAATAATAATAATAATCCGTCATTATTATTACCTTAATTTTGGATCGAGATTAATGAATGTGACATTAGATATTGTTTAGTATGTATAACTCTGGTTTTATAGAGAATAAAAGAAAGAATAGAGTAAAACACACTAGTAAAGTGGCATTCGTCCAAAAATTTCAAAATGTTTTAATTTTTTTCGGCGTCTTCCTACAACTAAAAAATTGAAGATAGAGATATTTCCTTCAAATGAAATTTGCTTTCCATATTTAGTTCTTTCATTAAGGTCATGTACATTTTTTTCAATATTTTAGTACTTTTCGTGCAATTTTGTGTGCAATATGTGGAATATTGAAAAAAACGAAAACAATAGTTTCTCGAAAACGGCTCCACATTTTGTCTTTAAAACTTTTTGTAGGGATAGTGCTAAATGTACTTTATAAGATACCATAAACGCCATATTGCTTTCTTTTGTTTAAAAAATACAAAAATGTACTTTTTTACTTGTCTCTCACGTCGTTAATATTCACATTAGCGGCAATTTCGACACATTATTATTTATGGGTACATGTGCTTCAAATGAGGTCTAAAGAAGTTTCCTGAAAACTCAACCGTTTTCAGTGAAAATGAGCTAAAAATTCTGCATTTTCAGAAACACTCAAATGCCATTTTTAAAAATACGACACCAATTTTTTTCTTCAAACTTTTCCTATGGATTGCTAATTGCACTGTTTGAGATGACATAAATTAATTTTGCTGTATTCTTTTGTTTTTTCAAAAATTACACAAATATAATTTTCTTAAAAATATTTCTCACTCCCTTAATATGCACATTTCTAGCGATTTGTAAACAGTTTTGCATTTGTGAGTAGAAGTGCTTCAAATGAAGTTTCTCGAAAACTCAAAAGTTTTCTGTGATAAAGAGCTTCAAATTTCTAGTTTACAGGGACGATTAAACAACATTTTCTTAAAGATGACTCCAATTTTTTCAAAGAAAGTTGCCATATAGGACGAGGTTTTATTATTCTTTAAGTATTCTTAATTTTTCGGTTTCCTAATAGTAGAACCGAAATATTTTTCAGTTCTATTATTAGGAAACCGAAAAATTGTGAAAATTTCAAAAAATTAATTTTGGGCGACAATAGATGACAGCTGGCAAGAGTATGTGACAAGTCAGAAATCCAAATTTAAAAAAAATTTATTTGCTACTTGCTACGTAACTTACGTCTGTATTGACGCAACACCTCTCCAAACCGCTACGAGGGCATTGAGCGCCATTTTTATTACGAGTAATCCTCCGTTGCTTTTATGTATATCAGTCACCAGTATGTAGATCAGTGCATCAACTGCAGCGCCTCTGACCGGGAGGTCCTAGGTTCGAGTCCTGACGGCCGGATTTTCGACACTAGCTCTTCAGCTAGGTCGAATTCAGTCGCTGTCTGGAGGAGAATTCTAGCGGCCGGCTGCTTTGATCGGTAGTTTTCCGTGGTTTCTCCCATCAACACAAATACGAATGCCGGAGCAGGACGCTAACAAACGGGCCACGGACCGCGCGCGATCTTTTTTTCTCATATGCTCATCCCTTACACACACCTACACTAACATGCCCTACACTACCACACGCGCTGGGAGATACGTGGTTGTGGGAAACCCCACTAGCCAACAGTAGATCGGCGCCGGATCTCGCTATCCAGTGAGGGAAGATCACCGCTAATTCCCGATGAAAAACATACACTTTCGGGACTAATGACTTCAGTAGTTGACGTGCCTGGAATCACTAACAACCAACCAACCTTAACATTTCAAAACTAAAAAAAGGAAGATATACATCAGCTCTTTAAGACGGTCAAGTGCAATTTTTTAAAAGAATTTTTTTGCGTAATTTGGGCTCGAAATTTTTGCAATTTAGAAAAACACATTGTCTCAAATACTGTTACAATTTTTTTCATTTTCGCGGATGGAACATGGAACGCTTAAAAGAGTAACCCAGGTCTCATTTTCATGGAATTCTCTGAATTTTCGAAAATTGCAAATTTAGAACTAATGCAAGAAAGTATGTGCTGTTGTAGCACTACTCATTTATACGATGGTGTCACCGAGTGTGAGCTCATACGAACTTTCTTCCTTCGTATTTCTCGAAGTGAATTATATGATCCACTGAAGAAAGTTTTGAAAATAGTGGAGGAAGTGACGTCGGTAAAGCTAGCACCCCCACTTTCGAAAAACTGAAAAATTTTTGCGCCATAATTTTGGGCTAATTTCAGCCCCCATTCAAAAATTTTGGGCTACCTCCCAATACCCCGAAATTAAAATTTCAAAATGAGGCTGGTAAAGCTAGCACCCCCACTTCCTCAAAATTCAAAACTTTTTGTACGGTCGAAACAAGTGAATTTTGGGCTCCTGAGCGCCACTTTTCGAAATTCCAAAACTCACCCCTAAATAAGAAAACCAAAAACCAAAACCACCCTAAATTCTCAAAACTCAAAAATTCTTGCGCCATAATTTTAGGGTAATTTTGGGCTCTTCAGTACCACCAAAAACATTATTTTTGATACCCTAAAACCTCCCAATTTAAGATTACAAAATAGGGGGAGGTTAAGTTACTACCCCGACTTACTCAAAATTCAAACTTTTTTGCGTGATCTAAACAATTGAATTCTGGTTTTTCTATGGGCCGCTACTCAAATTTTTGAAACTCATCCCTAACTACGAGAGAGAGAAATGAGAACCACCCGAATATTTCATAACTAAAAAAATCATGCGCCATAATTTGGAGTCTTTAATGACACCGAAATCAATTTTTTTCACCCACATTACGAGTACAAACACCCAAATTCAACTTGGCAAAAAAGGGGATTGAAAAGCTCCACATGTTCAGAACTAGAAGATCAGAAGAAATCACACACACACGGTATTACGGTTCAAAGAAGTTAGAGCCACAATTCCATCCATTATAAGCAATTGCAAAATTTTAGTTAATGAAAGATTTAATATAGATAATTTATCACATATATTTTCATTTCTTTAATATTTAAATTGTTATAAAACCTAAACTACTAGACATTCTCTTCCAGGAATCGAATAATCTCTAAATTCCATACACGTAAGTTCCACAAACCCCAAAACGTGTATACGATATTACAAACTTTCGAGCACTCTTCCATTGTTCAGAAATAAACACAAAAATAATGAACGTATACGAACAAGACATTTTTTGACAATTGTCCACATAATTCTAAATCACACGCGTTACTCAAATAATTTTGGGCTAGTACAGTATTGATTAAAAAAATTAAAATTAATAAAAATAATCCCACAATTTACCAAATCTTTTTTCTTATTTTGTAATAAAACCTAAATTACACGACGTTCTATTCCCGTAATCAAATATATTCTAAAACACTTACAATGGAGTTCGAAAATGCTCAAAAATAGTTTTGGGCTTCTCTCCTTTTCTTCCCAAAAACTCGATAATTCTCGTGCCTACGATATTTCGACCTTATGAGTTATTTCGCATTACCTAGTAATAAACTGATAAATAATGAACGTATACGAATAAGACATTTTTTCACAATTGTCTGCATAATGATTAATGAAACGAGATACTCAAATAAATTTGGGCTAGACTAATACGTATTAAAATAATTATAATTATTATTGAAAATTATAATTATATATATTAAAATTATATTATATTTCATTAAATATATAAAATTATATTTATATTATTATGTTAAAAATTATATACGTATTAAGAATATATATTATTATATATTATAATTATTATATTATTAAAATTAATTATAATTAAAAAAATATATTAAATATATTAGACCACCGCCGCCGCAATAAACCTCAGTCGTTTCCTTCAGTGAATATCTTACGTGGTTTTGGAGTATTAAGTGAGATACAGAATTTACAAACTTTATTTTCATTGTAGTGTAAAATGATTAAAACGTAGTTGTACCCTTATAATTCTTAGAGTATTTGGATAAAAGTGTATACTCATACTAAAGCGTCAATAATTCGGTCTATAAAATCCATACCGTCTATCGACGGTATGGGTTTTATTGTCCGAACCCGATTGCGGCGAAAACAAATCGCGTAAATTTAATACTGTAAGTATACACATAGTTGTTTAAAGGGTTGTCACGACTTCATATTTATTTTAACTACTGATTACAGAAAATTATAATTATTTAACTATCAAACTAAATTATAAATGACTTTAGTAGTTATTTTCGGTTGAAGACTATATCAATCCCATTTATGTTTCCAGTTAATTTGATAATACGGAAAAGTATATGGTTGCTACATTCTACTGTAGTACTCGCATAATTCTCCGATAGAGCTCACAAGGTAGAAGGGGGTGACAGACGGTCTGCGCTTCGCTTCCAGGGAGCCTAGGCAAAATGTGCAACTGACCCAGAGAGTATACTAATGACCCTTACCGTTCACACCCCCGGAGCCTCTGCTGGGAGGACCCTGTTGGGTCACTAATATTTATGATCTGTTATTTGTCAATGTGTTCCCTAGTTGCAACATCTGTGGCCGAGGCCCGACCGTTTCGGCACTTCCTTTCTACTCGCCGGCTCTTTTATGACAGTACCTGGAACGAGGCCCAAGCTGTCCCGCGCTTCCTTGCGGCGTCGCGGGCAGTGCGAAGACTAGTGTCAGAATAGCATGTACTTTCCTAGTGGCTATGTATTACTGTATAAAGAGGAAAATTTAAGTAAAACATTCACAAAAATAATCCAGAGGTTTCGTAAAAAAAATTATATTTTTATGTAATAGTATTAATTATTAAAAAGCCTAAATATTTAAATTAACTCACACGTTTTTATAGTTACAGCATGTCTCCATAAATTCTTCTTTTTGTCAATTTGAATATCTGAGATATGTAATTGATTTTTAAAAGGGTCGGTAAACTGGCTTGAGAGTATGAGGCGAAACATACAGTTAAAAAATTAATATTGTTTACATATACTAACACACGTACGTACAAGGAGACGCTGTGTTGCAACATAATATGTCAATGAATTTCGAGTGTACATTAACTACTGATGTCAATTTTCTAAAACTCTCAAAAGACTATTAATAATAGATACAGTAAATCATATGTGACAAATATTTTTGTTGAATTAAAAGAATTAACAAACAAGTCTTTCATCAATCTTCACAAAAGAAAAGCTTTGCATATTAAAGTGAAAGAAATAACAGTTTAATAATAAGAAATTAAAATAGGCATTGTCACCAAATCAGAAAAACATTACATACAATGTTCCATACTGTTTATTAAGTAAACTTGTTTAAACAGAGAGAAGAGAATAAAGAGAAGAAAGATACAAGAGAATAACATCGCTTAAGTGTTACACAGTTATAGTATACTTAATAATAAAATATACGATTATCAAAATTGAGTCCGAAATCTTAGTGCTTAGTAAAGTTGAGAAATTCATTCAAGGTGAAAATCATTTGCAATCAACAGACAAATGGTTTTGGTTTAACATTCTTTACGGTGGTGGAGACGTGCTTGGAGTTCTTAGCGTGCGCAAACAGCCGCCACTTTAAATGGTTGTACCTTAAATAAAACTTCGGTACAATTAAATTTCTGTTGGAACAATCCGGTACAAAACCAGGTAAAAACGAATAGTAATGGTTTCAAGGGGTAACATGTTTCAAGGGGTATGGTGACGCGCTTGGTGGTATTTCTATTATTAGCCGTTCGACGCCACATTTAAATAGCTCTATCTTAATTACCATCCTTTGTACAAAAACAATTTGGGCAAAACAATCCGGTACATACCAGGTACAACAGAATGGTAATGTTTTAACATTTTTACAGGGTATGGTGACGCGCTTGATCCTATGGTTATCGTTGGTTGCCCGCCGCCACCTAAAAATGAGGGTTTCTTATGTAATAATTTTTGGTAATGCCGAACATATTTTAGTTAACTGCTGAATAATCAAAAAGGGCTCGAAAGGTCGATTGATCGTCCGCACGAGAATCTTCAATCTTTTCGAAGGAAAGGAGAGAAGACCAAAATTATTTTTGAGCATGTCGACCACCCTTGTATGTGTTTTAGACAATGTTAGATTACTGGAAGAGACAGTCATATAGTTTAGGTTTAATGGCAGTGTAAAGAATCGTGATCCGAAAAAGTATTGAATAATTGTTATACGTTTATAATTTTTTCAAAAAGTACTAGAGTAGCCCAAAATTATTTTAAAGTTTCGTTTTATTACCCATTTCATAGGCTATTGTCAGAAAAAGTCCTGTTTCTACACGTTTTATTTTATTGATTTTTTCTGGGTAATGTGAAAGTGCTCGAAAGGTCGAAATATCGTACGCACGAAAAGTATCGATTTTTTGGAAGGAAAATAGAGAAGCCCAAAATTATTTTTTAACAATTTCGACCACCATTGTATGAGTTTTAGACAATGTTCGATTACTAGAAGAGACAGTCCTGTAGTTTAGGTTTAATGGTAGTGTAAAGAATGGTGATACGAAAAAGTATGGGATAATTGTTATTGGTTTATAATTTTTTCAAAAAGTACTAGACTAGCCCAAAAATATTTGAATGTCTCGTTTTATTACGCTACCTATAGGCTATTGCCAGAAAAAGTCCTGTTTCTATACGTTCATTATTATTGATTTTTTCCTGGGTATTGTGAAAGTGCTCGTAAGGTCGAAATATCGTACGCACGAGAACTATCGATTTTTTGGAAGGAAAGTACAGAAGCCCAAAATTATTTTCGAACATTGTCAAACTCCCATGTATGTGTTTTAGGCAATATTTCATTACTGGAAGAGAATGTTGTGTAGTTTAGGTTTTATAACAATGTAAAAAAAGTGATCGGAAAATGTTTGGGCTAAATTTAATAATTTCTAATTATTTTAATACGTACTAGACTAGCCCAAAATTATTTCAGTGTCTCGTTTCATTAACCATTATGCAGACAATTGTGGAAAAATGTCTTGTTCGAATACGTTCATTATTTTTCTGTTTATTAGTGTGTAATGTGAAAAAACTCCAAATATCGTAGGCACGAGCTTTCGATTTTTTGGATGGAAAGTAGAGAAGCCCAAAATTATTTTCGAACATGGTCTAACTCTCTCGTATGTGTTTTAGACAATATTTAATTGCTGCAGGAGAATGTCGTGTAGTTTAGGTTTTATAACATTGTAGGAATGGTGAATGGAAAGAGTTTGGGATAAATTTTATTAGTTTATAATTTTTTTAATACCTACTACACTAGCGCAAATTTATTTGTGTGTCTCGTTTCATTAACCATTCATTATGATAACAATGAAGATTATGTCCTATAGGCCTACGTGTAATTAAGACATTCATTTAACGTTTTGTCGAGGTATACTACTGCTGTGTACCTAATTGTGGAGGGATGTGAGCGTACAGTGAAGAGTGAAGACGTCTTGTTACGTCTGTTTTGTTTTACCGGTACTAGTATTTTTGTTATCGGCAGTGATTCGATGAAATTTTCAAGTCGGCGTTTTCAGTCACGTAGTTTTTTAAGAGTAGAAAGCTTTTTTAATATTTTTGTGACTGTCACGAAAAGCTAGCCGTCAAAGAATATTGAATAATTACTTAAAATGTTTTTGAGGAAGTGTCGTGAATTGTTCCAATAAGGCTCTCGATAATACTAAACAAATCTTTATTGAAAATGTCTTTTAAACATCAATTGTATTGTTTTTTATTTTTATTTGAAATTGTGTTAGTACATTGGAAGTTATCTTTATACATTTTTAAACAAATAAACATGTTTCGTTAACAACTATTCCTCTTGGAATGGAAATAGAAGGATAGGGAAGAGTGTGGGGTTTAACATGCGAGAGTTCTCAACGGGTACGCGCAGGTAGTAGGGCACAGCACAAAGGACAAACTTCTTAAATTAGGTAAAGTAAAATAGCTGGAAATAAATTAATAGCAAAAATCAAAACGCACTAGCTTACAATCCTAAGTGAATTAATTTAATAAAGTATTCAAATTTAAAATTAAGTCACTCGATAACTGCCAACGATCACAATCCAGACGCACAATTTAAATGTTGGCGGTATCAGGAAGTCTGTACTTCAATGCTCAGCTGTAAACTTATTTTCTAAATAATATATCGTTTGATATTAAAATTAAGGTGTCCCTTTGCTAATATATTCGATACGTAAACATCTCTTTGAGCAATATTCCAATGTACTGAAGTGAAGTCATTGCAACAATGCAGAACATTCCCATGTACTGCATTGTTTCTAATGTTAACAAATGTTATTTATTACTCAAAGGTGAAAATATTAGTTTAATTATTTTTTGGCTCGGAATTGCTTTTCTTGAGGTACTAAGAAAGCAGAAAATAATTCATCTATTTTTAGTATACAAGTAATTTTTCAATTTTCCCAGCAAGCCGTCGACCTGCCCGTGCAAAACCCCCTCTGTTGCTCAAAACAAATCCAGAAAAGTTAAATAATATTGCAAAGAGTAGGGTTGTACTTACCCGATCCTGTATTTTTGTATGGACAACTTTACTTAGCTGTCTTAAGACTAAAAATCTTTTCTAATATATTTGTGACTATCAAGGAAAGTGAAACGCTGTCAGGGAAGATTGAATAATTACTTCAAATGTCGGTGCGGTCCTGGGGCGGCCCCTCACAGCAGACCGATCCTCGGTGTTCAGAGTAGATCAAGAAGTGACACAGCAGTCGCGGTGCAGACCGTACCACGAAAGACACGCACACCCCTCCCAGCAGCTGCAACAGGACGAGTTACAGTTGCCGGAGCTACACCAAGCGTAGCAAAATCAACCTTCGAAGCAACCCGAAAACACCGCATTAGCAGATTGCGCAATTGGAAAAGAGGGTGCTGTGTATAGGAGGGAGTTTTTTTTTTTTTTGGTGGGGGGGGGGGATCGTTTGTGTCCACAAGAGTGGATCGAAGGCACACTTGTATATTTAATAAAAGTTTTATTTAAGAAAACGAGCACATGCTTTGTACTGCACCGTTACAGGTGTACTGGGCACAGAGCACTTATGTCACAGAGTAGTCACATTTGTCTATGATACAGATCTTACAGAGTAGCGCGCAGTGCGGCAACTGCATCTAGCGGTGCCTTACTAAACCAACATACAACACACTGCGGAACCGGAGAGAACGTCCGACCAGGCAACCGGTGAGACCCGCAATAAGCCTGCTGGAAAGCACCGAAAGGTGCAGGTTAGGCCTCATTCACAATGTCAACTTTAATTTAAATGTAACGTTGCCGCAAAACCTAGAAATGAGTTATTAGAGAGATTGTGCACGCCATAGCGGAAAGAACTATTGATTTTCTGCGCCTGCGCAGATGCACTAAAGAGATGCGAAACTTGAACTGCGCATGAGCAGATCGAAAGTGCTTTGTACTTTTTTTAATGTGGCATCTCAAAGTCACGCGCGAAAGAGGGAGAGGGAAGACATACTCCATTGGGGAGTTGCAACGTTACTACTGCTCCAACTTTTACGGCTCCCGATTAGTTTGCCTTCCCTCTCCCTCTTTCGTGCGTGACCTCGAGATGTCACACTAAAAAATCCAAGTTCGAGGGTGCACAAACTCCATACTAAGCGAGACCATTCACAACGTCCTGACGTAACTGTAGAGGTGAACCCCTAAACTGAAGAGTTCTCTAGCACCAAGCTTTAACGTTGTTTATGTCGGAATTCTACCGAAGGCCAATCAGTGAGCAGCATGAAAGAAACAAATGCACACCAAAATCCGCGAGAAGCAAATGAAAGGTCGATTTGTGTTCAGGTAGTTTGTAGTTATGTCATTTCATTATTGTTATGTTATAAACTAGTTTGCGAAGGTGTTTATGTGAATAGTGAATTCAAAGTAAACATTTGGGCCATTTTCCTTGTGACTCTAACATGAGGTGGAGAATAAAATAATTACGTTCGACGAATTATTCGTGAATTTGCTACAAGAGAATCCTTGTGTATAAAATAAAAGAAATGCGAGCACTAGTGCAACTATTACTCGCATATTTAAAAAGACAAATCGATAGGAAAGTCGAAGAAAAAGCTACAAATTATGGTGGAAAGATCTTTCCACCACGCAAGAAACGAATCCATCAAGCTTCAATACATTGAATTCCCATTAGTTCAGACGAAACTTACGTTCGTCATTGTGAATGGCTTTTATACGTGTAAATTTTACTACTACGTTTACAGCATTACGTTACATTTAAATTTGCATTGTGAATGAGGCCTTAGCAGCGTTCGCCGGTCAGGCTAAAGGCCCATTCACAATGCAATCACAAACATAAGCATAACACACAGACATAGACATTAACACAAGCGAAGAGTTGGCGTGTTCACAATGTCGAACATAAACATAGGCAAAATAAGAGTTTCTATTGGCTATGAGACGCAGTACACGAATCGACACGAATAGTTCGCCTATTGACTTCGATACTCGATTTTGAGTTAACGAACTGTGATTGGCTCATCCCTTGTCTGACATAAGCATAAGCACAGAAGCTTGAAGCTTGCAAGCTCTTAAGTTAACGTCTTACGTGTTATGCTTATGCGGACGCATTGTGAATGAGTCCACTTGTAGACGTAGTCCTAACTTTTATGTTAACGCCATGCTTATGCTTATGTTTGCATTGTGAATGGGCCTTAACTCACCGTGCGGGTGCGGGCCAGGACGAGATTGACGGAGAAAAGGTCGGCACGACAAAAAATCCCCGATCTGTCTCGGGACTTTGTAACCGCTACCAAGTGGAGCGGGCAGTCAAGATGGTAGAGCAGTGTCGAGCTACATTGCGAGTAAGTGCCTACCTTTGATAAATCGATTGTTGACGAACAGTACGTATTTGGAATCCGTGAGAGCATTGGTAGATGGTGCTGTGAATTTGGGACATCTTCTGGTTGGTTGAACTTGGCTGTTTATGGTTCACGATTTCTGGCCCTGGTTTCAAATTATATCATTTGTATATTAAAAAAATTGTGAATTGGATGAACTGTTGTACTTTGATTGCCTACATGTAATTTCCCTACAAGAATATTTTAGGAGCACTAGCTCAGTTAATCTCCATAACCAGTTCACTTTTCTCTACCCAAGAGGGTCACAAACATCGGCAGGAACAAAATCGAAGGTAAATTTATACCCACTTGTTAAAAATACGACAAAAATTAAGTCTTTTTAGGGACGGTTTCACAGCCGAGTAACATTAAGAGTAGTTACTCGAGCGTTAGCATTACTCCACGATAGTTACTCTCGAGTAAAATATAAGCGTTTCACCACACTTCTGGAGGGTTATGTTACTCTCGAGTACATACTCCCCAATTTACTCCGCGTACCCGCTGAACATGCAATTTTCATACACAGCAGAGAGCGATTCAAGAGGCCGTGAGCGACAGTGACGCTGTGAACCATTGCGGACCAACGGGAAACTCTGGTTATTTCCTACCATTTCAGTTTTGGAGTTCTTTGCGTCGTCTTGGTCTTAGTTTTGTGTGGTGATTTGAGATAACGTAGCTTATTTCCTAGTTTTTATATCTTTATTTCTTAATATTTCTTAGTCTATTTTTTCGAATGGACTATATTATTACGAACTAGTACGAAAATGTGTAGTTTTTCAAATGTTGTTAACCTCGCGTTTTTAAATTTTATGATATATTTTGTTTGTTTCATTTTTTAAACTTTTATTCGTCTTTCAACTTTTAGTTATAGTTAAAACGTTGGGAAGGGATTCTGAAACTCAAGAAAACGTACGCAGATGAGCTTCTCCCTCATACGTCATATAGAGTTTATTACTGTTTTTGACTGAATAAATAAATAAATAAATAAGTGCTATTAGTTCTTGTTCTTATCTTTCCTTTTGTTGGTCATATATTTACTATCTTTATTTTGTATCCACGTCGGTGAAAAATAAACTTACAATGTCCTCCACAGTTCATAATGTACCCGAGGAGTTAACAATTTACTTCACAAAAAACGTACTTGCACAATTAAAATGATTTTTAATAGACATATCCTGTTTTCATTTGGATTCTGGACTGATTGCCTATACTCGTAAGATGGGTACCTACAATTCAGAAACAATGGTTATTAAATTATTCTACTACTTGAATATATTTTTTATCTTTATTTTCTAGTATGCAAATTATTCGTTTCTAAATCAGTTTCAATTCTTCAAAATAGAAGAGATGATGGTTAGTCAAACACTACCTCGTGACAAAATCGCGATCGTCATAATTGGAAAACCATTCCATTCTCTCCTACACTTATCTTTGTCTTCGCATTCGTGGATAATATTCCGAATCATCGCCGGAATCATCTTCAAATACAATCATTTGCAATCGTTGAGCCATAACAACACGTCGGAGGTACACACACGTTGAAAACTAAGCTTACTTCGTATTTTACTCGACGGATTTTCGCCAAGTAAAGTTACTCTCGAATTTGCTCTCGTGTAAGCGATTTACACTTGAGTAAAGGGTTGGTGAAACGCTCCAAGAAGATACTCTCGTGTAAACATAATTTACCCCAGAGTAAACTCTTACTCTTCATTTGGTGAAACCGACCCTTAGTTTCCCGCTTAGAACTTGGGAACTTGTCAGTCACAGCACGATATTCTTCAACAACAATTAATTACATTAATTATTTCATTGACTAGTGATTCCGGGCGCGTCATCTTCCAAGGTAATTAGTCCCGTAAGTGTAGAGCATATTTTTATCGCGAGAGGTGGCGACGATCCTCCCTCGGGGTATTTCGAGATCCCGCACTGATCTACAAGTCGGCTTGCGAGGTTCTCCCCAACCAGGTATCTCCCGCCAGCGGGTCACCGTCCTTACCCGGCACAAGCTCTCCCGACATGTGTGGTAGTGTAGTGCATATGAGTATAAGTGTCTGTGTCGGGGGAAAGGATAGGACAAGAAAGAAGGAATGATCTCGCGCAGTCCGTGCCCGTTTGTTAGCGTACTTCTCCGGCATTCGCCTGGTGTTGATTGATCATAGAAACCACCGACTTACTACAGATCAGTGCAGCCGATCGCTGGAATTCTCCTCCAGACAGTGCTGAACTCGGCCTAGCTATGTAGCTAAATAGTGAAAATTCTGCCACTATCGGAACTCGAACCCTACGACCTCCCCGTCAAATGCACTGCAGTGACATCAATTGATGCCCTGAGCTAAATTACAGTAAAGTTGCTATGAATTATGTGTCTTACATATTTTTCGTTAGACGAAAGGAGTAGGGCAGGTTTCTCCAATTGGCGGCCCGCGAAAGGTTATTAGTAGACATCGGATGTTTAGGCACTAAAAAAATCGTCTTTTAGGCGCCTAAGAAGGCACTGAAAATGTCAAGAATAAGGGGAAAATGGCATTGTCATTAGTTACGTAGACAATAAAATGGAAAAATTGTAATTTTTGTCTATATTATTTTGTAAACTTAAATGCACAAAACCCGTTCGTACATTTAATGTAAAGCTAGATTTACATATTTACATCTCTTCTACATTTTATTGTTAATAGTTTCCATTAACCAGTAATATTTACATATTACCAGTAACTTTTCAAGGATCGCAATTTCGAATTTGCGACGACTGGGAGACAAAATCAGTTTGAATGTAAGAGAAGGATATCTGAACGATGTGACTGGCATATATTTTAGCAGCCCAACACTAGCAACACTGAAACATTCTGGGAATTTATATTTATTTCCACTTAAAATTTCAGTGCCCTCGGTGTATTGTCAATCGAGCATGGTCTCAGATCATGGCTGGTATTTATGAAATAGGAAAATGGAGAGAAATCAGAATACTTTCAGGAATTCTCTCGTAATTTGAAATACTAAGACGTTAATAGAAGGTTTCGTAATGAATGGTCACGTTCGACCATCGCCGATTTTCCGATTTCTTAGTATTGTATATAAATATAATAAATAAAAGGCAAAAAAATTCCTAAAAAAGGTATTTATGCAAAAAATAGGCATTTATGCTCAAATAAGCATTATAAAACTTCGTCATATGTCATCATTTGTCAGGATTCGTGCACATATATTATCAGCCTTTAAATAAGTTCTCTAGAAAAAAATAGGCATTTCCATAAACATCCGATGCCTAGTTATTAGCCAAAAGTGAATGTCCCTTGCAACCAAGTCGGGCGACAACATAGCGCGCCTAGCGCACGCGCCCTGCCGGGGTGAACAATCCAGTTAATATAAAAATAGGTGAAGTTTAAGGAATTTTTATCTAGTACATTCAGAAATTCAAAATCATCCCAATGTGTTTCACGTTATGCATTGTACGGCCTGATATCACGCATGGTTCCACCCCCACCCCCCGTTTCAGAGCAGCGGGGAAAATGCAGAGATCAACATTAGGGGCAAATCAGGTGTGGATCGCCTGAGTAATGAAAATATGGCCCTCAACCAGATTAAAGGTTTTAGTTGTGGCCCTTGAGGCCTTGGAAGTTGGGCACTCTTGAACTAGAGCAGGTTAAATTTTGACAAAATATTGCAATTATTAAATTTTAAACATTATTTAAAGGTCTAATTTTGAAAAACAGATTTCATTGAAAAATCGTTATCTTTAATATTTTGTAATTTAATTTTAATCGTAGATTATTTTGATAATTATTACGTTGAATCCGTTATTTCTATAATTTCATCAGTACCTACCTCACAATAATGATAAGCCATGGAATTCTCCAGAAACGGGTGCAAATACAAGATGGCGCTAAATTCTATTGGCTGAAGATATAAACAAGCAAGCAAAAAATTATCACAATCACTGTGATACCTAAGGATTCTCCAACATTTTCATGCAACAAATTCTTAATACAATCTCTTTACCTCTGACCATTTTATTCGTTATGTGTTTATCACAGGGTATTCTTCCATCATATCTTAAATTAACTTAAGTGATTCCCATACATAAAAGGGGAGACACCAAGGTTCTGAGTAACTATCGACCTATCTCATTGCTAACAGTAATCTCCAAAATTTCTTTATCTATTTTGTACAAACAATTTATTTCGCACTTTAAAAATGATTCCTCTCAACGGCACTATTTGGTGTTAGAAGATGTGGCAAATCAACCACTGCAATGGCATCTAATCGAGAACATCAATGATTCATTTGAAGACAAATCTTATTCGGCTCAGGTGCTTTGCGACCTAATAGTACGTTTTGACTATTATATCTGAGCTGCGTTGGGCATAAGTGTATTAGACGTTTTAGATTTAGATTTATTTAGTCAAAAAACAGTAAAAACTGTATGTGACGTATGGGGAAGATCATTTGCGCACGTTTTCTTGAGTACCAGAATCCCTTCCGAACATTTAAACCATAAATAACTGAAAGATGAATAAATGTTTAAAAAACAACAGAATAAATAATAATAAACTTTAAAAAACGAGAGCTTTTTCCTTCTATCCTTCACCTGCACCTGAACTGCCCTTCATGATTTCCCCATGTTTCATCTATCCATCTTTCAAACCACGCCTTCTGCCAGAATTTGCCTGTACTAAAAAAAAGGCGTGTTCCGATGGGAAACACGCAACTCTGAAGTGATGCGTCCTAGGCCTTTTAAACCAGAGTTATTCGCGATTTTAATGTGTTGCAATAATTTATTTTTATGTGTCATAATCTTCAAACTTCTATTTTTCTTCTTCTCAAATCTGTTCGATGTAGGACTGGGGTGTAATTCTCTCTCCACCAGTATTATATCATTCAGTATTATATCAGTCTACTCATGTCCTTCGTGCTGTGAAGACGTCTCTTGGAGCGCTCCGGGCTCATCTACAGGTAGTTTTGAAGCAGGTAGTCGTCGGCCGCATATTTCCCGGAGAACGGAGCCCGCAGCAAGCTGTGAAAGCAGTGAAATTCCGACAGATAAGTATTATTTCTGTTATTACTTTCTGTTATTACTTTTATTTGACTTATACTCAAATTTGACTTATCTCTTTTCATTCTACTAATTTCTCTTTCTATTTATTGCACTTTCAACACTAAAGTATTAGTCTTGTAAATTTTTTCTTCCCCAAATTGTCTTTAGTTATCTGTCTTCTGCTACTTATTTATCGTTTTCATAAATTTTTCTCGTTTCCTCTTTTTTCTCACGGTACTCTAGTTGCCAGTAAGAAATTTTGATTTCATTTTACTTCCGTATATTTTTTGCGTCAATTCCTTTTATCATGCCTCCGTAGGTAAGCCGCAACGAGAACGACGCCGACCTGCAGGCCAAAATCAAGGCCGAGGTTGATGCGGTCTTGGAGCGGACTCTTCATTCGGAGAGCTTTTTGCAATCCCTTGCCACTACTATTACAGATGTAGTGGCTGCGAAGCTGCAAGAATCGATGGCCTTCAATGAAAATCTCATTTTGTCGTTGCAGAAAAAAATTGAAGACCGCGATCAAGAGATTCGCAATTTGAAAACAGAGCTGGAGCTGAAAACGGACCAGCTGGAAATGTATAGCAGAAGGAATTGTCTACGCATATTTGGCCTAGAAGAGCAGGATGGCGAAAACACCGACGATATGGTCATTGATGTGGCCAAGAAGATAAGTGTAGACTTGTCTCTTAATGATATTGATAGAAGCCATAGAGTCGGTCGCAAACTCGCTGGAAAAAATAGGCCCATTATAGTAAAGTTTGTCAGTTACAGGAAACGGCGACAGGTCTTCCAGTCGAAGAGGCTTTTAAAAGGCCAGAAAATCACCATTCGCAAGGACCTCACGCACCAGCGTCTGGCCGTGCTGCACGCTGCGTTCTCGCGGTTCCAGCTGCGGAATGTCTGGACAGAAGACGGTCATATAGTAATTAACACAGGTAACAGACGTTTCCGCGTCCAAACGATGTCTGAGCTTAACTCAATACAATAGCTTCGGGGCGCTCCTTTTTCCTTTCTCCGGAAAGCGTTCTTCCTTGCATTCTCCTACTCTCTCTCTCTCTTTCTCTCTCTCCCTCTCACTCGTTCTTACTTGTACCCTTTCTTTATTCTTTACATCTCTCATTAAACCACCTCTTGCTCCCTTCTGAGTCATAGGCAGTCGGCGGCGTTTTAGGAAATTCCCGTTGTACCGCAATGCTAAGTACCCTCCCCACCCCACAGCCGTCTCGACCTGCGTTTGTCCACCCCCCTTCCCTGTCAGCCCCGGCTGCTGTAGACAACACGCCGTGTATTTCTAGGAACTGTTTTTACGTCGCGCACTTAAATGCACAATCTCTCCTTTGTCATCACTCCGAGATTCAGGAAATTGTAACAAAACATAAATTTCACGCACTCCTCATTAGCGAAACATGGCTCAAAAAATCATTAAATTCTCAAACCGTTAAAGTCCCCGGATACCGGCTTTGGAGATCCGATAGAAAATCCAGCGTTGCTGCCCATGGCGGAGGTGTCGGCATCTATTTACGTGATGACATTAACTGCAAAGTTATTTTCTCTTCAGTAAATCATAAAGACCACTTCATCGAATACTTAATTGCTGAAGTTATTCTCGCAGGCAAAAAATGTCTCTTGGCGGTAGTATATTCTCCTCCCAAATCAGGCAACATTGACGAACTAGACGACTTACTCGCTTCCTGTGTCACTAAATATGACGACATTATTATAATGGGTGACTTTAATTGTAATCTATTAAAAAAATCTGCCTCATCTGACAACTTTGCTCGTTTTTTTCGTAATATGAATCTAACGATTCTTCCCCTAAAGGCAACTCACATCACAAAAGATACTGAAACATGGATAGATCATATCATAGTGTCAAATCCTGCAAGAGCGCGTTCTCATGGACAATTTTCCGTCCCGGGAATATCTAAACATGATCTTATCTACGTATCATATAATTTAAAGTGTCCCAAATACACACCAAAAATAATAAAATATCGAGATTATAAGAACTTCGATGCAAATTCCTTCATTTCTGATGGATTCTCGGTCCCCTGGAATATTGTACTAAATGAAACCTCGCTCAATAACAAAGTAGCAGTATTTACGGAAATGTTTAACGAACTTGTAAATAGGCATGTTCCACTAAAGACGTCACGCGTGACACGTCCCGCAGCTCCATGGATTTCCAGTGAAATCCGTCAATTTATGCACGATAGGGACACTGCGTACAAAGTTTTTCGGAAAACAAGGAACTATAACGACCACGTTACGTATAAAAAACTTAGAAATCGTGTAACCCAAATGTTGAGAAATGCCAAGATTAAATATTATCACTCTATTTTTCAAAAAAACCGCGATTCAAAATTGCTCTGGAAAAATTTGCGCACTATAGGTATTGGAAATATTCGAAATTCAACAGAAATAAATGTGTCACTTGATTTGCTAAATCATACTTTTGTTACGCTCGCGCAGCCAATAAATCCACTCCTAAAATCGCAAACTTTATCTATGCTGCGGAGCACAGATATTGATATTGATATCAAAGACACTTTGTATTTTGCGTCAGTAACACCCACAGACGTCACTAAAATCATTTTGAGTCTTAAATCAAACGCATCTGGCTCTGACGGAATCAACGCAAAGTTGCTGAAGCTTGGAGCTGAAGTAGCACTCCCTGCAATAGTGGACATAATTAATTTCTCACTAATGAGCGGCGAATTTCCCTCGGCGTGGAAGACAGCGCTTGTCCATCCACTTCCTAAAAGCGCCAATCCTACGACGCCAGTTGATTACCGCCCTATTAGTATCTTGCCTACAATATCAAAAGTTCTTGAAAAGATTGCCAGGAAGCAGATCGAACATCACCTTCATAATTTCAGTATTTTAAATACAAACCAGTCAGGTTTTAGACCCGGAAAAAGCACAGGAACTGCGCTTCTTAGTGTTATTGAAGACGCCAGAAATGCAATGGACAGCGGTAAAATCACAATTCTCGTCCTTCTCGATTTTAGCAAGGCATTCGACTCGGTCGACCACGATATTTTGTTAGCAAAGTTGAAAAACATTGGATGTGCCTCATCCACACTCAAATGGTTCTCCAGCTATCTATCGGAGCGGCAACAAAAAGTTGTGTACGGTGACAACATGTCGGGTATCTTGCCACTAGCACGCGGCGTCGCACAGGGCTCAGTGTTAGGACCTCTTGCTTTCCTAATTTATGTAAATGATATAGACAAATCAATAAAACATTGTCGTCATCACATGTACGCTGATGATCTCCAATTGTATATTAGCGGACCCTCCTCTCGCGTTTTTGAACTTGCTCAAAAAATCAACGAAGACCTTCACAGTCTGTCCTCTTGGTCATCATCATTGGGGCTACTGCTTAACCCCAATAAATCTCAGTGTCTTCTAATCGGCTCCAGAAACTCCTTAAAAAAGTTATCAATCTCCGCTCTCCCTGAAATTTGCATAAATGGAACTCCCCTACCGTGGTGTAAAGACGTGAGAAATTTAGGTGTGTATATGGATAATACTCTTAACTGGAATGTGCAAATTGATAAAATATGTCAAAAAGTCTTCGCGTCCCTGCATGTTCTAAAACGCATGCGTACATTTTTACCTATAAAAACTCGTCAGACCCTCGTAACATCCCTTCTTATGCCTCATTTTGATTACTGCGATTTCCTACTAACTGACATAAATCTAAAACAGCAACGTAAGATACAAGTAGCTCAAAATGCATGTATTCGTTTTATTTTCGACCTTCAAAAATACGATCATATTTCGACCTTTTTTGCCCATTCTAAAATTCTTACCGCTGATAAAAGGCGTTTACTCCACTGCCTTCTCCTCCTTCACAAGATTTTAAACAGTACACATCATACCATCCTATCACAACGATTTCAGGTTATGAAGCTACATCGTGCCCGAGCCTCACGCCTTATTTGTATTCCGCACCACAATACCACAGCGTTTAGCAAATCATTCACTGTCACTGCCATCCGTGCCTGGAACAATCTCCCCTCTAATATAAAAAAATGCAGTATATTTCACAAGTTTAAAAAAGAAGTCACTAATTGGATCCATGAAAATAATACATAACATTAGTCTCACTGCTCGCTTGCCAAAAATTAGATCTGGGTGGACGCCGCACTACGTCAGCACTGTGATATATCTTATACTTTTTCCTATCCCACTGATCGTACAAAGTTCTACCCCATTCCTTAACTAAATACTTCCATGTCATCCTTGACACCGTCTCATCTCTCTCTCTCTCTCTCTCTCTCTCTCTCTCTCTCTCTCTCTCTCTCTCTCTCTCCCTCTCTCCCTCCCTATCTCTCTCTCCCTCCCCCTCTCTCTTTCTCTCTATGGATAGCTGAAATTCTCGCTCTTTCTTTCTTTCTTTCTTTTTTTTTTGTTCTTGTTCTCTCTTAGTTTTCATCCTAGGTTACTTTATTCTCCCTTCCCTCCAATTTTCATACTATTATCTATTTAGCTTTATAAAGTAAACTAATCGTTTAGCACACAAAAATATCATTCCTCCTCCTATCTACTTTTACATTTATCATAATACTAAAAAATGACAAACCCATAACCTAGCTATATGTCTCTATAATCTACTCGTACACTCTCTCAATCATTTTTAAATAACATGAACAAACCTTTATCTCATACGTCACTTTTATTGCAGTACGCAGATGTATGCGTACCTTTGTTGTGTGATTATGCATGAGCATTTGCTCATATTTGTATGAATTCAAAATATTATAATGATATGCTTTTCATTTTGTCTACATGTGTTTCACTAATTTGCAATATTTCTGTTCCAGTTCTTCATCTCTTACAAACTGCGCCGTACATTTAGACATAATATTTAATTCAAATTATTGTCGTTTTTTTCTTTCTTTGTAGTTTGTGTGCAGTGAAATTGTTTACTTGTATTGTGTCTTGGCCTTAAGCCGCCATCCTGATTGAGGTTTACCTGGGTTTACTCAATCGCTTAAGGCGCATGCCGGGATGGTCCCTTGCTTGCAGTCCCAGGAATAAAGGTAGAATAAATCGTTGGCTTACGGGTGAGAGATGTTGGGTCGGGTTTTCGGGTCTTGGGAATACTCTAAACGGTAAAAATTTCCTAAATTCTTAAAATTTTCCAATTTTCTAGTTTGTGGAATATTTTAACTGTTAATATTTCCTAAAAATGAATTGATTATATCCACATTTTTATTTTCTTTAACTTTATTTAAGAACCAAATAGTTTTACGACACTTAATCATATAATAATAAAAATTGTTAATATTATGAAATATACGCAAAATCAGTTACCATTATCTCTTAATGCTTTCAGTTTCTCTCAGGGCTTGAACTCTTGACTTGATGTGTCTTCGCTTGTATGCTGACGAGATTCCCTCCCTTTCTAGTTTTTCTAGGGGTAATTCAAAAATACGTACGCAATTTTAGCTTCTTCAAAACCTCAATGAACCAATTAACATAACCTATTAACATTTCACTGGTTCTCTTTCTCCTTTTCTTTCTTTTTTTCTTTCCATTCTCTCTACCGTTCCATTCATCCCGATTCTTTCCCGATTTCCTATCAAGTTCGTCCTCTCTCGCTTTCACTCCTGTCATCCATGTGAAAATCTTGCGTGCGTATTCTTCATTGAATGACTTCCTTTATTATGTACTATTGTAATATAAATTCTGAAAGTGGTCAGGCGGAAGAGCAGGCTAAATAGCCTGAGCCTCGCCACCAATAAAGACATTTATTTATTTATTTATTTACAAGGTTTTGTGTCGATGATTTCTTATAAACTGCCAAAAACTATCGTCTTTCTTAGCGCATGATATACATAGAATTAGAAAACTTTAAAAACGTGATAATTTGTAAATACATTCCAAAGTCAAAATATTACTGGGTGCTACAATAATGTATAAACTCTAAAATAAATTTACAGAACTCTTGGAGTCATTTTCAGAGTGGATTTAGTCAAGGTGATTTAAAGGCGGGATAATGGCAAAACTGTTTTTTATTTTTTTAACCACAGCCCAGCAGTCGAAAATATCTTAAATAAATTCACAACAATGTGTTTTGAGAGGAACTTTTGAGATTTTTTCAAGCCCGTTCGTGGATTCTAAGACATTGTATAAATAATTTTTTTGTTATTTTTTGAAAAATATTTTTTTTCGTTTGAATTTGGTACTGAGAAAATATCAAAAAATATTTGTTCGTATCCTCACATCAAAACCCGTATTTGGCAGAGCATTTATACGCCACAAAGGAGAGCTTTGGCGGCATAGGCCAAAAATTAATTTTAGAGGACGATTACCATGGCAACGTCAAGTAAACAAGACACTGTACTGTTGACACATTGGCAAAGAATATTTATTATTTTTTGAATGCAGAATGTTTTTAATTTTTTATTGTTAACATTTGTATTAAAACACGATTTGATATATTCTGAAATATAATACCTGAAACTGTTATGTCTTCTGGGCATTGAGCACTCGTGCTAGGAGTTTCAACAAAAATTGAAGTAGTCGCAACTCTAATTGAAGGACAATTTTCATTTTGCAAGATCATCCTAGCTACTTTGTATTTATACTCCACCGAATCCTTTGATTTTTTAAGTTAACTCTCAGTTGCAGCTTCAGCTTCCTCAATTAGAATCTCTGAAATAGCGCACTCGATACTTAGGAAACAAATCGCCAAAACCAACCGCAAATTCTACGCGCTTTAATAATTGTGACAGTACTGTCAACTTCACAGGCGATTATGTAAAAGAATCTGCATCTACGACGAAACCGCATGGTATAAATGAGATCCCTTTAAAAATTCAAACCTTAAATTGGAAGGGGAGTATACGAAAAGTAGTTGCATGCACCTCGGCCGAAACTCAATGATTTTAGACTCAGTTTAACAACCTCAGCTCCGTTTCGCCTCTGTTGGCAAACACCTCATCCAATATCATTCATTTCCCGGCCTTGATACATAAATATGCATCGTCTCCTATATTATTTCAGTAGTATACACAACTTTTGCGGCTCTCACACGCAAGCAATCTTTACAAATGAGGCCTCTAAAGTAAGAGAACTTAACGGAGACGTGACGAGTTGCAGATTGATTTTAAAAATATGAAGGATTTGTTTAAAACAAAAGCATATAAATATTGATGTTAAATGCAACCCACAACACACTGTCAGATGTATTGTAAAATAACTCCTAAATGAAGTGTTCTAGAGCCTTAAAACTTGAAATTTTGAGGCCGGTGGCTTCAAATAAGCATTTCCCGCATCGTAATCTGTAGAATAAGATACTTTTTTTTGTATACCAGCATTACAAAGGACCTTTTCTGTTGCAAGAAATCGTTCATAATCGGATATTTTACGGCAAAAATGATGACGTATTAGATTTTACATCACGAAAGATTGCGTCATCACACATTCAGCCAATTGTAGCGAGAGAATTGTGGGAAGATAGAGGTAAATGGAACGGCCGACCGTTTTCTCGCACAGATGTCAAATACCCGAGAAGTCACAAGAAAGTTGTTTCGCAAAATTAAGTTTGATTCTCTTATAAATTTACAATGCTGTTACACAAAAAATAGCGTATGCAACTCGTTTATGTTACTTTATTGTATTCGTACAAATTTGAAAACTCGCTCCTAACGTCGCTCGTTTTCAAAGCATGTACTCATGCAATAAAGCTTAACATTATAAACTAATTGCATGAAATACTATTTGAACATTCTATTACATTTTTGGTGGTCCGGCGCTTATCGATATTGTCCAATAATTATATTACTCGGCGCTGGAGGCGTTGTTTGTTTGTGACGTCACGTTTAGAATGCTTAGATATCTTCTACTTATATGTATGCCTTTTGTGCACACCATGGTTTACGCTGGTTTATGAGGTTTATTTGCATAAGCACTTAAAAATTTATATGAATGAGTTTTGAAAGGTGCCGAACAAGCTGGTAAAATTTCATGTCAATCCGAATATCAATCACGGTGAGTGTGGCGCGTTAGTATTAGATTAATCTGGCAGGCGGAGCAAAACATTGTAAATTTAGGAAAAACCTTGCACAAGTACAACTACTAGAAAAATTATGATTGATGTATTTCCCGGCGCGTGAATTATTAGTCCCGTAAGTGTAGTGCATGCTGAATTTCAGAAGATGGTGTGAGTTAGCTCAGTCACTGTCTCTGACCGGGAGGTTGTAGGGGTCGAATCCCAGAGATTGCACGTCCAGGCGAATGCCAGAGCAGAACGCTATCAAACGGACCATGGGCTGCACACAATCTTTCCTTCCTCTTTTGTCCTAATGTCTCTCCATACACTTTCATCCATTACACTACCACACTTGTCTGGACTCTAGAGACCAGTCGAGAACTTAGAAGTGAGTTCCGGCTGGGGCGGTGACCCGCTGGAAGAGATTCTTGGAGGGAAAAATCTCCAGCAAACCGACATGTAGGCCAGAGATGCACCGCCACCTCCCGGGATAAAACATGCACTACACAAACGGGGCTAACGACAGTTGACAAGGAAACTGTCGAAAACATCAATATGCCAATCAATCAATAAATCCGGAGAAGCCGTTGATCTTTTCCCGCTAGTACGCGTATGTGAAATGCGGCGTCCAAACATATGTGGGCTTCAGAGGCGTCCCCCTCCACATATAGGCATATCCCGATCAGCCAAACTAGGCTCCGACTGGTCTCCCGAGATGTCGGGCAGAAGTGCGTGAAAGAGTGCGTACTTAAGGCGAAACGATCAATGCGATTAAACGATAAGGCGAAATGCTATCAGTGGCCAGTTTGTTACAAAATACAACAACGGCATTCACCTGATATTGATCGGAGAAACCATGGAAAACTGAAGTTCAGAAAACCCAATCAACAGAATTCTTTTCCAGACGTCGGAATTCGACCTAGCTGGAATACGGCTCGTCTCGAAAATCCACCACCGCCGAGACACGCGCCCTAGGACCTCCCGCTCAAGGAAGTAGGAAGTATACATATTGGAAGAAGATTTATCCACCACATTATCACGACACGACAATCAGTTTTTCTGTCGAAAAATTGCAGATTTCACTGAACCATCATTAGACTGTCTTCTAACTACTTATGTGGTAAGGTAAGAAAGTAAAAACACAAAGGTTTGACTCAAATATTAAATTATAAAAATATTATTTTATTTCAATTTCTACAACTAAACTTGAAAAACAAAAACATAACATAAATAATTAAATTGAAAGAAAATATGATAAAAACAATGAAAATTAGGAAAGTCATTCTTTTAAATTAATAATTTACATTTTGTGGTTCACTCCTTTATTCATAATTTCCTCAGCATTCTGAATATAGAAAGGAATTGCGAATTTAATACATTCCATTCCTACGATATGATAATTTATGTTACATAATTTCATTCCTATACAAAATTAAAATAAAACAACACCATTCTTTATTATATGTTTCTTCAAAAGGTTCTGACAGATTGATCTGAAAAAGAAAAACAATATTATTAATTACATAAATAAAATTATTTATATAAGACTGCATTTGGTGTTCACGAAGTGTAACACCATTATTTCAAGAATTCGTCTAGAAATTATACTTTATGGAAAAATTAATTACTGTAGCAAACTGCTAACAGTGAAATGTAAAATTCGAATTTACTGAAAATGAGAACCACTAACTCATTTTAAAATCATTAGCACTCTCTTTAATGTTGTATTTAAAATTTTTCCCTATTTGGGGTTAAAACGGAACCAAACGGAAAACAAGTATTGTAAATTTAAAGACTGCTCTCTTAATTCATACTGACTTGCATACCTAAATTCATTTAATAAGAAAATATTTCTTATTCTGTATTTGTTTTCTTTACATAATTTCAAATAAGGTAGGAATTATCAACATTGTAAAAAACAAAACATTTTCAATGATACAACTGCAGTCCTATTAGTGGCGGCTCCTTGGGGTAGCCAAGAGAGGCACTGCCTAACGCTGGTGAATATGTACTAGATTAATACATTTAATAATAAAAAAAAATTAAATGACTTTCACATTTTTGGCATGGTGCAAGAATTATTCATGTGAAAATGCATATTGAACATTTCATTATCTCAACCCGAGCCATATTTTCATTTCAAATATTTTCTAACCACCTGTGCGCCATACAATCTGTCTTGTCTGTTACTGCAGACACGTGCCTGCTTGCACCTCCCAAGGTATGGATGCCCAGGGGCTACCTTGCTTTGCACCATATTCTGAGAAAAGCTCCTGTAGTGAGCATAGAATAGTAGCATGCTGTGTCCATACTTGACGCAGGAGCATTGTGTGTAGGCCAGCGAATTCGCTTGCTGCCTACACACATGGAAGACTGTTTCCCACTCACATGCTAGCTGCATAGCACATATGTTTTCTGTTGTTGTTTTTTTTTTTTTTGTTGTTGTTGTTTTTTTTGACAAATTAACATGTGGAGAAAGTAATTATTATTTAGGAAATACTGAGTTTTCATTTTAAATTAGCATGCTGCGGATTATTTGATTTTTTATATTTATATCTGATTCTATGGTAATATGACAGATGCAGTAAATAAAGTACTACGTATACCGATTTAACATCATCACCGATTTAACATCAAATACTGAGTTTTCATTTTAAATTAGCATGCTGCGGATTATTTGATTTTTTATATTTATATCTGATTCTATGGTAATATGACAGATGCAGTAAATAAAGTACTACGTACACCGATTTAACATCATCAAGAAAACTCATTCCTTTCTTGTATGGTTCACAAAAATAGCTAACAGGATGTTAAGATAAAGCTAAGCTCCTACTGTTGGCCATGTCTTTCATTGTCAATTAATGAGAGAACTTGGAATAGTGATGAATATTTTGACATAAAAAATTGTCTAAAGCTATACAAAAACATGAAATGTCAAAAGATCACATGTGTAATTTAGTAAATTTAAAAGCCTGGAAAATAAAACTGAATCTTAATTCTGAATTATGGTCAGAACAACACGAACTCGCAACCCTTTTTTAGAATCTGAAAACCTTGAAATCATGTCTGTGCATGCTTCATGGAAATAATGCTTTGGGATGTATTGATATCAGATGATTTGAATAAATAGAATAAAATGACAAAAAAGATTGGACTGAGGTGCGGCTTGGCCCCCCCCTACATTCTTCCCAGGATCCACTTCTGTTGAGTAAACAGTTATGCCTACCCTGAACATTTGTTCACGTGCCGCCACTGAGTCTTACTAAAAATTATACATACTTGTGGCTGCAGCTATTGCTTTTTCTTTCCTACAGTACAAGGTACTTCCATGAATTCTGCATTTATCTCCCGCTTGTAAGAAGCACCAGTCCTGTCCTGTTGAGGCTGTTTGGTTGCAGCAACTGCTATAAATCAGTAGTAACCACAGATACTGCTTCAGACTTTATCAGCTCTTATCATAATACTATCTTTCTATTTATCCTCTTTTCCTCATCAAACACAAAATACTAGAATATGATTTTATGTTCTTTTCATCATTGGTAGTCATTCGTATAGTTAAACACAATTAAAATAAAAGTATTTGTAATTCTATTTATTTCCATACTACAGCAAATCGCAATTACTAGTACGGTAAAAACTTAACTATCACTTATATTTTTTACACTACATTATTTCAGAAGGTTTTCCTATGTAGTTCACTACATACTGTACTCTAAATTCACAACTTTATGCAGGTTGCCCAATATAATGGTAGGTTGTTAAAGTTGTTGTTGGTGCTCGGTTGCTGTGACTTCTAATTCAAACCTCTTTAGCACTTCTTTTAATTCCATTCTTCTTATTTTTTTACGTATTCAAATACAATCAAATAGATAATACTACTAATGAGCTTTAAAGTTTGCAATCATTACAAATAGAATATTTAAAATCAAAAAATATGAAAGAGGTAGTCATCTTTCGCTTGTAGGCAATGTTAATATTCCAGATTTCTTTCTTATGCAGTTACAAAAAATATTTTTTTCATGGCATAGATTGAGGTCTCTATTTAATCTGATTAGTTTTTATTTTTTTCAGTACTATCTTATATGCAATTTTTTCTAGAATGTTGATATATCATTTGTAAGGTATTTTATATAGCTTGTATAAACTTCAGGTGTCTTTCCAAATCATGGCTTCCGGTAAGGCAGATCTACTGTAACTACTTTATTTACCTTGAGTTCCATTTTTTTATTAACAGCAGCAGCGAAAACTGATATACATATTTCAAGTTGACGAATCAATCCATATACCACATATGAAATCCACCTTTTCTTGCCAAGCATGGACAAATAGATGTTATCTATACTGACTTTTCTAAGGCTTTTTGTTTACTTGATCATTATAACATTTTACAGAAATTAAAGCTTATTGATATTCCACATAATTTTTTTGTGTCTGTTTTTTCTTATTTTAGGCTATGCCTAATTATAATACATATTACATACTTACAATTCATGAATCCATCCTTCTTAAGGACCAGCTGCTGAAGCTGGATGACTGCAGATGCAGATGCTGAATGACTGCAGTTTTGCGTGTTTCCTGCTACAGTACAAGAAATTTCTGAGACTCCTGGATAACGCAGTCTCTTCCTCATTGTGCTTAAGTGGTAACATCTTCTAACCTGCACATAAAGATACCTTATATCTGAATGCACAAGATACTTGAATATATGAAAGAAAAACCTATATTCAGTCGACTCTGATTATAGTGAACTTCTGGGGATCAACATTTTTGGTTCACTGTACCTGAAGAAGTCAAATTTAAACAGAATTTCTCCATTACAATTGATGTTTATATATATATATATATATATATATATATATATATATATATATATATATATATATATATGAGAGAGAGAGAGAGAGAGAGAGAGAGAGAGAGAGAGAGAGAGAGAGATTATTTACAATTGTTTGTTACATACATTTTTAATTAGTATCTGTAGATCCTTCTCCAGAGTTCATGCTCTCTCCACACAAGCTCCGTGAGAAGGTTTGTCATTTCCTGACAATTGTGGCAGTCAACGTCCTAAATATCATAACGCAGTCTTCAAAGCCTCTTGCACTGTTGCAACACCATTCTACTCTCTAAAAGTCTTTTTACTTGCTTAATAACATATGAGAAGCTTTCAGTAGCAGGTTGGTTCAAGCGGCTAATGAAACCGATTGCTCTCCCACGCGGCACATCGGATAATGCCAGGCTCTGGCAGTCACTCACTTCGTTTCACCGAGGTAGAACACAAGATGCTTTGTCCCGTGGCACATTACATAACAGCAAACTTGAAAATGAAGCATGCGATTGCGTGTTGCCACTGACTGATGTAGTTTCACAATAACCAGAGTTGACTGTAGTGATACATGCACACATTACCCAGTCTGCTCCTTCTAATATAGTGTTTATGGCACCACCAGTGGCTGCGATACCTCTCCTGCACCACAAGATATTTCATGGCATCAGCATTCTGCAGTCAGAATCTTGTAATATGATACTGAGGCAGGTAACTGTGTGTTGTCACTTCTATAGAACCAGTTCTCTTCCCACAGTACTAGGTGATTCTGTGGATACACATAACATAGTTCATAAACATGTAATAAGCAGCTAATATCACCTGTATTACCAATTATGGAATACTTTAATGAAATTTTCTGATACATAGCATACTTACCATCCACTGAATATATGATGAATAACCCTTATAATGAGAAGTTCTTGTAACTAGAAAACTGCAGTTGCGGTAACTTTTCCACTTGCTGCAGCATCATCAACTGCCAGTACAAAATGCTGTTGTAGCTACAGCATTACGCATAGTGCACCTTGAAAGAAGTATCTGTTGATGCTGCTGTGATTGTTGTGATTACATCTGATGTGAGTTCTTTCCCACAGTACAACAAACTTTTGTGGCATCTGGATTATTAGACATCTGTTCCTCATCTAAGCTGTTGTTCAAGATGGTCTGGATGTAGCTGAAAGAAACATTAAGGCAGCGTTCTCTGCTTGTAAAAACATCGTCTGTGTCTTTTTCTAAAGCAATAAATGATGCTTCTTTGGCTTCTGCATTATGTAGTTTCCTCATTATAATATGCAGCTGTTGTTACCGATACAGCAGTTAAAGCATCTGTGACAAGGAGCTTTCGTCTGTATTGGCTGGAATTGTTTTTTTCCTCCTTTACAAGACACTTCTTTCATTACTTGATTGTCAGTCAAGCTCCTCATAGTATTCTTCTATTGTGTCTGCTCTGCCTTGCTGCAGCTGAGGGAGCTGAGAATATCTTCCTGCAGTACAAGCCTTCTATGTAAGTTCTTTATCTCTTTCTTTTTCTTCTTCAACCTCTTCCGAAAAGCAGTAGTGGCAGCCGTAGTTTCTGCGAAAGCCATGGCAGAAGCTAAAACTGATTTCCTGCACAGTAAGATCAAGATGTGTCTACTAATTGCCAAACCTGGATCTAGAAAAAGCACCTGTGGCACCTGCTGTATGTATTGCAAGAATTGAGGCTGCATCTCCTTTCCCGCAGTATTAGGAGCTTCTGTGTCTGCTGCATTACAGAGACAACCCTTTTAAAGTATTCCATAAGAAGCAGCTTTTGTTGCAGTTGTGTTAGCGGCTTTCTTCCTGCAGTACAAGAAACTTCTCTGGCTGCAGGAATACGCTGGCTCTTCCTGGTTGTACTCATAAGCTGTAATGCAGCAGCCAGCTCAGGTGAATTTTATACACTGCACAACAAGATTTTTTTTGTGAACATTACTCTGTCTGCTCCATTCAAAACATAGCGTTCATACAGTGAGTAATGCTAGAAGCAGCTAATGTCATCTATAATACTGATACTTGAGTATTTCAATGAAAATCCAATAGTTTTGAAACATATTATACTTACAATTCACTGAATAAATGTCTGTCCCTTATAATGAGTAGCTCTTGAAATGAGACGCTGTAGCTGCTGAAGCTTTTCCGCTTGCTGTGGCATCAACAGCTGGTACAAGATGCTGCTGTAGCCTTAGTTTTACAAGTTTATGTGAATTTACTAATAGTTCTTGATAATTTGCCAACAGTTTGTGAAAAAACAAGAAACCTGATACAAAAATTCATATTTTCACACCAATTTCCCAGATTTTTACCTGTCTTCTCAATTACAAAAGCTCCAGCCACCATCTTTCACAATTTTCTTATTTGTTTCCATTGTAACTTTTTAAGGAAGAGATCCATTATTAGAAGCATCTTTTAAATTAACTTTTGAAATACGCTGGTATTTATTAACTTTTAAACTTTAATGCAAAGAATATGTTGGAGAAATTCATCAAATTTCAAATGACTTCCCATTCCATCATAATCTTCATTTCTTAGCGAAGTACTTTCCATTAAAGAATCCAAACGTGTTTTCTGGAACAGACTAAATTTGCTCATTTTTCTATTGCTGGTTTATTTAGTCACAATGGAGTCAGAACCTCCAGAATTTATATTGAAATATGGAGGTGTTTTTTTTGTTAACAACAGGGGGCAATGTAAGTTCAGGACAACAACCAAGATTTTCTTCTGAAGTGTCATCAGGGCAAGCACAGTTCAGATAATCAGATAGAGGACTCACGGCCAGAATTCGCTTGAGGGCACTCGCATAAGGATGACGCAGTGGGTGATTCTATTGCCTGTTGCAAAGCTACAATTTTCTTCTTTAAACTTGATTGCTCCTCAGATTCCTCTAAAACTGTGAATGGCTATAGTATGTTTCAGGTCAACGCAGGATATTCGTTAGACATGAAAAATACAAGAACAACAAAATCTGATTTAATAATCTCCTTGTAATCAAGGAGAAGACTGCATAATGCTGTAACCAGAAAGCATCTCTTACTAGAGAAAAAAAACCACACCTGCAGCTGCTACAAAAGCTGTACATTGGAAGTGGCCAAGAGCATAATAATTTGTCTGAGAAAGCATCAGTTACTACATGCACAAAGATGCAGTCATCCACCTACAGACGCGGTTCATTACAATGTATTGTAGATGACGTTACCCGCTTATTCCATTACACACTGAGTAATAGTGAAGTCACAGAAACATCTTGTAATGAAAAAAGCCACAGCTACAACCGCACCAAAGGATAGAGCAACCACAAGAGATGCATATTCGATAGGTCAAATAGCAGAAGACTCTAACCATAGAAGCATCTTCTACTGCAGGAAAACAGCTGCAGCCTCAGTTGCCCAATAGGAATTGCAGGCTATGTAAGACAACAGCCACAGATGCATCTAGTCCAGTAGGAACAGAGTTGGAGCCATAGAAGCAACAACAGACTTATCTGGATATTACAAGAAGATGATTACACAATGCAGATGCCAAGGAAATATCTTGTGGGGTGGGAAAGGAATGGCAGCCACAGACGTTACCCTGATCACTGTATATTAAAAAGAGCAGACTGAGTAATGTTCTCAAGAAAAAAAGCATTTTGTTGTGCAGTGTAGAAAATGAAACTGAACCAGCTACTGCATTACAGATTGTTACAGCAGGAAGAAATGGCGTAATCCTGCAGCAAAAGAAGTTTCTTCTACTGCAGGAAGAAAGCCAGATTCACAACTGCTACAAAAGCTGCTTCTTATGGAATACCTACAAAGGGCTGTCACTGTAATGCAGCAGACGCAGAAGCCCCTAATACTGCAGGGAAAGAGATGCAGCCTCAATCCTCGCAGTACATACAGCAAGTTCAACAGGTGCATTTTCAAGATCAAGAATGGGCAATCAGTATCCACATCTTAATCTTACGCTGCAGGGAAAGAGCTTTAGCTTCTGCCATGGCTGCCGTAGGACCTACAACTGTCACAACTGTCTTTCGGAAGAAGTTGAAGAAGAACGAGAAAGAGATAATAAACTTCTCATAGAAGCACCTTGTACTGCAGGAAAAAATGCTCAACTACAAGGTAGAAAAGTGACAAGAGAAGCATCCTATAAGAAGCTGGAAAGATATTCAACTAACATAGAAGTATCATAAAATACAGGAAAAAGAAACAAATCTAGGCACAGCAGACAGAAGCCGAAAGTCACAAACAGAGACCACTGCCTTGAAGTTTTTTCAGCTACTGCCAGATCATCCCATACAGCAGGTTAAAAAAAAGAGAAGAAAGCTCATAATCAGTAGCCACAAAAGTTATTAATGTGAAAGGCCAGCCGACCGGGAAGGTTAGCGCTAAGCATGCAGCACATTAGTATAGCCTTGTACTCAACATGCCAGCAGAGAAAAGGTTAAACAGTTTGATATTTGTAAGCAGGTCGTGAGGCCGGAACAAATATTGCAGCTGCTGTGACGGTTTTTAATTGTGGTTATTTAAATATCTTTAAGAAAGTTTAATTTTAATTGTGAATATTTAAACATGATTACCAAAATATCTTAATGAAAAAGGTAAAACCAACCCTTTATCGTTGTCGTTTTTGTGCCTGATATGGCTACAGATGCTACTTTTTTCGTCCAGTAGAAGATGCTTCCGTCACCACAGCATTACACACACTGCCCTCTTAAATAAGCAGCTGCATTCACTTTCTATAATACCAAAATGTTTGAATGAATATCCTGCGTAGCCTTGTTACATACTGTAGCTACAATTCACAGATGTACGCAGTTTATCCATTGTAATGTCTAGCCGTTGCAGTTGGGCAGCTCCATCTCTGAGTTGTCTTTGTGCAGTAAAAGATGCTTCTGGGTATTGTACATTATAAAACTCACCTTGTAATATACAGCTACTGTAGCTGCAGTGACTGATACAGCTTCTGCGGGTCTGGCTTTATCTGCCTCAGCAAGGATTGCATTTTTTTACAGGAGCACAAGATGCTTCAGTGATTTCTTGACAAAGCGATCTGCTCTTTTTAACATGGTATTTTTGCAGCTGCTCTGTCAGTTGCAGGTAGCTGTAGCCGAGGTATTCTTCCTGTAGTACAAGGTAGATATGTGACAAGTTCGCTGTGCAGTGTTCTCATTTCTAATAAGCAGCTGATGGGGCTGGTCTAGCTATTGCACTTTTTATGGCAGCAGGTGTAGATTTCTTCTGGATTGTAGATTCCGTAATAACTACTGTAATAATTCTGTAATAATTATCTAATCAGTATCTTGAAATTAGCACTGCTAAGAGTTCTGAGGCTGGGGCTTCTTTCCTATAGAACAAGAGACTTCGGTGTTTAATGCGTTTCACTGACCTATCCCTTGTCATAAGCAGTTTTCAAGGATGCTGGTTCTGCGGCTTTTTTACTTCAGTAAACAAAACTATCACAAGGTAAGTTCTGCTTTCTCCTTTCCTTGTTCTACAGAGTTGTTAAAAATGTTTGCAGCTGTTGTGGATGCAATTTCTATCCGGCAGTAGGTGACGTGTATTGTAATCTGCATTACGCAGTTAACTGCTGGTAATATGCAGCTCTTGTGGTGGTTAAAGTTATTGCAGCATTAGTGGCTCACACTGCTACTATAGCCCAAGAGGTGTTCTGAGGCTCATTTCCATAGAGAGTTTAAGCGGCTTTTTAATATTTTCTGAGCATGGGGGTGCTGGCCCCATGCCTCAACCCTCTTCCAAGAGGTCCAGTTAATTTCTTTTAGGGTTTTCTTCCTTAGATTGAGTGTCTTCCAGGACTCCGGAGTTCAATCTACCCCTATTGAAGCTCTTCTGCTTCTGAAAAGGAAAACAGGAATAGAAAGGATGCAGCTAAGGATAGGAAACGGAAACCTTCGAGCTACTCAATCCACCCATTGGCTCCCGTGGTTCAGGAAAGGATTTCAGGTAAGAAGGATATCTTACAGTTACGGATAGCGGTCAGCCACTCCTTTCTAGGTAGGAGAAACCAAGCTAATTGCTGCATTCCCCACCCACCGGTAAGGGCGTGCAGGGCGATGGGGTCGCTACATCCCTACGCCATAGTGATTATATTGATATCAAAATATTTGAATGAAAATTCTGTATAGTACTGATACATATTGTACTTTCAATTTACTGAAGTTCATAGTCTTTTACTTGTAATAAGAAGCTGATGAGGTTGAAGCAGCTGTGACTATGGATTTTTTTTTGTAATAAATGCTTTTGTGAGTTAGTGATTTACATTGCACCTTGTTACAAGCAATTATTGAAATTTTCATGCAATGTTAAATTAAAATAAATTAATTTTGCAATGTTAATATTTTGTCATTTTAGAAAATACATAGTCCACTGCAAATGGCACCAAAAAAATTTTTTACTGTCCTTTGTACAAACAAGGACAAAATTTAAAGCAAAAGTTTGGAGCCTTTTTGAGAAAATAATTGTATTATATTTGAATTACATTTCATGCTAAAAGTGAAAATATTTCTTCTCAAAAAGCCATATCATGACCGTACTTCAAAATCTGTTTTTGAACAACAGATGGAAAAGGAAAAAAAGCTATCTTTAATTTTGTAGTTGAAGGAAGGCACTAAACATTTTGAATGTTTACAATTTTCACCCTATCAGGAATTTCGATGAAAATGAGATCTGCACCATTCTTTTAAGTATCCTATGCCCCATCAAAGGAAAATGTTTAATCAAACAATTTTGAATGACTTTTATATACTTATATTTGAAACCTGTTGAGGCTTCACAAAGAGTATCCCCAAAAATCAAATGACCTGTTTCAAAATCATAGGAGTTTTGAGTTTGTTCAGGTCGATCAGGGAATTACAATTTTGGAGCAAACCGTTTGAACAATTTAAGGGCTGACATTGACAAAAGTTTTGCCGTCAATCAAACCCACAAAACATGGATTCAGGTCACAGAACATGGTAGACGAAGTACTTTACCACACATAAGAAGAAGAGTTATCTACTAAGTTATCAAAGCACGACAATTGGTTTTTCTGTAGAAAAATCGCAGATTTTCACTGCACCATCAGAAGAATTTCTTCTAACTACTTATGTGGTAAGGCAAGAAAGTAAAAACACAGAGGTTTGACTCAAATATTAAATTATAAAAATATTATTTTATTTCAATTTCTACAACTAAACTTGAAAAACAAAAACATACATTAATAAATAATTAAATTGAAAGAAAAAATGATAAAAACACAATGAAAATTAGCAAAAAAAGTCATTCTTTAAAATTCATAATTTACATTTTGTAGTTCTCTCCTTTATGGATAAATTCCTCATCATTCTGGATACAGAAAGAAATTGTGAATTTAATACATTCCATTCCTATGATAAGACAATTTATGTTACATAATTCTATTCCTATATAAAATTAAACAATAACATTTTTTTTATATGTTTCTTCAAAAGGTTCTGATTCACCAGTCTGAAAGAGGAAAACAATATAATTAATTACATAAATAAAATTATTTATATAAGATTGCATTTGGTGTTCACAAAGTGTAACACCATTATATGAAGAATACTTTCTTTAATTATATTCCTCTGGAAATTATATTTTGAGGAAAAATTAATTACAGTAACAACTGCAAACAGTGAAATGTAAAATTCGAATTTACTGAAAATGAGAACCACTAACTCCAAGACTGCTCTCTTAATTCGTACTGACTTGCATACCTAAATTCATTTAATAAGAAAATATTTCTTATTCTGTATTTGTTTTCTTTACATCATTTCAAATAAGGTAGGAATGATCAACATTGTAAAAAACAAAACACTTTCAATGATACAACTGCAGTCCTATTAGTGGTGGCTCCTTGGGGTAGCCAAGAGAGGCACTGCCCATGCTGGTGAATATGTACCATTGCTCTACCACTCTCAAAAAAACCATCCACTGCGCATGCCCAAACGTGGCCTCTCCCTTCAGAGCTCCTAATATTTCCCCTCCTGCCTGCACTCTCTCTCTCTTTCCCTTTCTCTCTCTCTTTCTGTCTCTTTCCCTTTCCCTCTCTTTCCCTTTCCCTCTCTCCTTCTCTCTTTCCCTTTCCCTCTCTCTTTCTCTCTCTTTCCCTTTCCCTCTCTCTTTCTCTCTCTTTCCCTTTCCCTCTCTCTTTCTCTCTCTTTCCCTTTCCCTCTCTCTCAATTCAAAAAAATAAAAGCTATGGGAGATAAATTAACATCACCACAGGATAATATTCCACCTTCACTGTTAAAAAATGTTTTGTGTCATTGTTTGGCCTTACAGCAGCCATATATCTTGCTATGGAGAAAATTCGTATGTCCAGTCTCGAAAACTGGACTCTTGAAACCTTGCCAAGCTTGGAAAAATAGATGTTATCTATACTGACTTCTCTACGGCCTTTTGTTTACTTGAACATGATATCACTTTACAGAAATTAAAGCTACTTGATATTCCACATAATTATTTGTGTCCGCTTATTCTTATTGTAGGCTATGATTAATTATAATAGATACTATATACGTACAATTCACGATTCGATCCCTCATAAGGACCAGCTGCTGAGGCTGGATGAATGCAGATGCTGAATGACTGCAGTTTTACGTCTTTCCTGCTACAGTACAAGAAATTTCTGAGACTCCTGGAAAACGCAGTCTTTCCCCATTGTACTTAAGCTGTTTGTAATGCAGTAGCATTTTCTAACCTGCACATAAAGATACTTGATATCTGAATGCACAAGATACCTGAATATATGAAAGAAAAACCTGTATTCAGTCAACACTGATTAAAGTGAACTTTTCGGGATCAAGGTTTTTGGTTCACTATATCTGATGAAGTTAATTTTAAACAGAATTTCTCCATAACACTTGTTTATTAATACAGTGAGTGTGAGAGAGCAAAATACATGAACAGCACAAACTTAAAATTTCAATGTCTTTATTTGTCATTTAAAAAAATCAATTATTTTCAATTGTTTGTTATGTACATGTTTAATTAGTAATTTCTGTGGATCCTCCTCCAGAGTTCATGCTCTCTCCACACATCATTCTGCTTTGATTTCAGTGTCTAATACAGTGGCTGCTGTGAGAAGCATAATGTGATGCTCACTGAGTCGATCAGTATGGCTTTGAGCATCTACAGTTGATTGGCACTCATGATAAGTTAACATCAGCTCCGTGAAAAGGTTTCCCCTTTTCTTGACTATTGTGGCAGTGAACGTGCTAAATATCATAACGCAGTCTTGAGACCCTTCAAAGCCTCTTACACTGTTGGAGCACTATCCTACTCTCTAAAAGCCCTTTTACTTGCTTAATAACATATGAGATACTTTCAGTAGCAGGTTGGTTCAAGCGGCTCATGAAACTGACTGCTCTCCCATGTGGCACAACGGATACCCCCACGCTCTGGCAGTGGCTCACATCATTTCACCTACATAGAACACAACGCACTTTGTCCCGTGGCACATTAAATAACACTAAACGTGAAAATGAGGCATGCAATTACGTGTTGCTGCTGATCGATGTAGGTAATGCAGGACACACTCATTGTTTCCGCAGTGCAACTGAGTAACATTAATTTCCAGGACGTATTTCCTACGTCCACTATGGCTGAGGTTTAGGTTTACTATGACCGAATCTTCTTATACTTATTTGCAATGTAAGTGAAATGGGACCAGCGACTTTAGTTCACTATAACCGAAGGTACACTATATCTGAGTTTCACTATAACCAGAGTTGACTGTAGTTATAAAGCACAGTCTACACTTACATTTGTTGTGGCTGGATGGCTAGAGTTTTGCGGTACAATAACCTTCTGTAACTATTGGAATACGCCATCTCATCCCCATTGTGTTAATAAGCTGATTGTAATGCAGTAGCTGGGGAATTTCCTAACCTGCACAACAACATGCTTTTAGCATTTTTTTTGCATACATTACCCAGTCTGCTCCTTCTAATATACAGTGTTTATGGCACCAACAGTGGCTACGATTCATTTCCTGCAACACAAAATAATTCATGGCATCAGCATTCTGCAGTCAGAATCTTGTAATATGATACTAAAGCAGTTAAGTGTGTTGCCACTCACATGGTATCAGTTCTCTGCCCGCAGTACTAGGTGATTCTGTGGATACAGCATAACACAGTTCATATATATATAATAAGCAGCTAATATCTTCTGTATTACAAATAATTGAATATTTTAATGAAAATCTCTGATTCATACCATACTTACAATCCATTGAATATATGTTGTTTGCCCCTTATAATGAGAATTTCTTGTAACTACAAAACTACAGTTGCTGAAGCATTTCCACTTGCTGTAGCATCAACTACCAGTACAAGATGCTGTTGTAGCTCCAGCATCACCAGAGTGCACCTTGAAAGAAGCATCTGTTGATGCTGCTGTGATTACATTGGATGCGAGTTCTTTTCCACAGTATAACAAACTTTTGTGGTTTCTTGATTTTGAAACATCTGATCCTCATTCTAAGCTGTTGTTCGAGATGGTCTTGCTGTAACTGAAAGAAACATTAAGGCAGCGTTCTCTGCTTGTGACAACATCGGCTGTGCCTTCCTCTAAAGCAGTAAAAGAAACTTCTTTGGCTTCTGCATTACATCGTTTCCTCATTATAATATGCTGCTGTTTTACAGATATAGCAGTTAAAGCTTCTGTGACAAGGAGCTTTTATCTGTGTTGGCTGGAATTTGTTTTTTTCCTGCTTTACAAGACACTCCTTCCATTACTTGATTGTCAGTCAAGCTCCTCATAGTCTTCTTCTATTGTGCCTGCTCTGCCTTGCTGCAGCTGTGGTAGCTGAGAATATCTTCCTGCAGTACAAGCCTTCTATGTAAGTTCTTTATCTCTTTCTTTTTCTTCTTCAACCTCTTCTGAAAAGCAGTAGTGGCAGCCGTAGCTTCTGCGAAAGCCATGGCAGAAGCTAAAACTGATTTCCTGCACAGTAAGATCAAGATGTGTCTAGTAATTGCCAAACCTGGATCTAGAAAAAGCACCTGTTGCACCTGCTGTATGTATTGCAAGAATTGAGGCTGCATCTCCTTTCCCGCAATATTAGGAGCTTCTGTGTCTGCTGCATTACAGAGACAACCCTTTTAAAGTATTCCATAAGAAGCAGCTTTTGTTACAGTTGTGTTAGCAGCTTTCTTCCTGCAGTACAAGAAACTTCTTTGGCTGCAGGAATACGCCAGCTCTTCCTGGTTGTACTAATACGCTGTAATGCAGCAACGGGCTCAATTGAATTTTATACACTGCACAACAAGATGTTTTTCTGTGTACATTGCTCTGTCTGCTCCATTTAATATACAGGGTTCATGCACAATAAGTAATGCTTTAACAGCTAATGTCATCTACAATACTGATACTTGAGTATTTCAATGAAAATCCTATAGTTTTGAAACATATTACTTACAATTCACTGATTATAAATTGTCTGTCCCGTATAATGAGAACGCTGTAGCTGCTGAAGCTTTTCCGCTTGCTGTGGCATCATCAACAGCTGGTACAAGATGCTGCTATAGCCTTAGGTCTACAAGTTTATGTTCGCCAACAGTCAGTGAAGAAACAAAAAACCTGATACAGAAATTCAGGTTTTCACACCAATTTCCCAGATTTTCTCCTGTCTCATTAATTCTAAGAGCTTCAGTTACCATCTTTCACAATTTTATTATTTGTTTCCATTGTAATGTTTTGAGGAACAGATCCATCTTTAAGCTATTAGAAGCATCTTTTAATTTAGTGTCTGAAATACGTGGTATTTATTAACTTTTTAAACTTTAATGTGGGGAATACGTTGGAGAAATTCTACAACTTTAGAATAATTTCCCCTTCCATCATAATCTTCTACTCTTGGCGAAGTACTTTCGATTTAAGAATCCAAACATGACTTCTGGAACAGACTAAGTTTGCTCATTTTTCTATTGCTAGTTTGATTTAGTCACAATGGAGTCAGACTATATCCTCCAGATTTTACATTGAAATATGGAGGTGTTTTTTTGTTAACGGCAGGGGGCAAAGTAGGTTCAGGACAGCAACCAAGATTTTCTTCCGAAGTTTCATCAGGGCAAGCACAGTCCAGATAATCAGATACATGACACACTACCAGAATTCGCTTGAGGGCACTGGCACAGAGATGACTGGCAGTGGGTGATTCTATTGCCTACAATTTTCTTCTTTAAACTTGATTGCTTCTGATCTGTCTCCACATCTGTGAATGGCAAGTATAGTATGTTTCAGGACGATGCAGAACATTCAAAAAACGTCTGACATGAAAGTTACAGCAACAACAAAACCTGCTTATTACCAGGGGCAGACTGCATGCTGTAACCAGACAGCATCTCCTACTACGGGAAAAAAGCCACACCAGCAGCTGCTACAAGAGCAGTACATTGGAAGTGGCTAAGCGCATAATAACTAGTCTCAGAAAGCATCTATTACTACATGGACGAAGATGCAGTCATCCACAAACAGCAACTGTTCGTTACAAGGAACACA